>JNDP01001331.1:0-148077 GCA_000696975.1 Apophysomyces trapeziformis B9324
GATCTTGTACAACCTACATTCGTTGGCAGTCGCAATATACTCAGACGTAAGCTGTATGAGCAAGGAGGAGGATTATTGCGGGGAGCATATGGTACGTTTAAACACGATCTATAATCGTGGCAACTAAATAATGGCTTGTTATAGAGGAGAAAAAATGGACTGATATTGAGCGCGATGTGGTTTTGCATGCGTACAGCATTATGCAATACAGAGCAAACGGGACTTCTTTCTACTGGAATCCGATTATACAGGTACTACCAAACAGATCTCCGGAAGATTGTCGTCATCTATGGCTATCGATGAGACAAAAGATACCGAACATATATACCCAAGTACAACAATTACAAAGTCAGTGGTCGATAGCATACGAGAAAGGGATCGCATCCAAAGAAATATTTGACGAGCGTCCATGGGACACCAAGAATTATGATTTGGCTGGGTACTTGGAATATTTCCTAGCTTTTTTAATCAACGAACCAAAGTATGTGAATAACTCTTACGGTACATGAGAAAGCTAACCAAGAGAAACAGGTCCGATTTTAGCCCTGTTTTGCTACCGAAAAAGATCGATGTTTTCGCACACAGATTCATAGTGTCCCCAGCTAGAGCGAAAAGCAAATGGGAAACGGAAAACTTGTTCCTGCAAGCAAATACGCTGAATGTCAATGAAGAAAATCGATTTGACGAACCAATAGCTTTAACGAAAAAGAAACAAGAAAGTAATACCGCTTTACTTCTTGCGGTTCTTATCAAGGTAAGAATACGGCTGACTGCAACTGGTACAAAGATTTCTTGTTATAGATGATCTTAATTACACCAAACGAACGTTACAGCCGAATGGAGGCTTTTTCAATTCTCCGACAATATCCATCCGAGAAAATCAATGAAGCGATCTCGCTTTTGTACCGTTCCGGTGCTATTATAAAGAGAAGAATAGGAAGTGTAAGGAATATATTTGGACGCCAAATCAACGTATCGGAAAGGTATGAAAGCTATCGATAAACTGGATATTTATTCTTTTCATAGATTTCTCGAGATTCTTAGCGGTCCCATGCATTACAACTTTTTTTCTGAAGCTTTGCTGTGCCACAGCAAGCTAGCAGACAATATTTCTGTACCGAATTCATTGAGTGGAGGATGGATGGCCTGTGTTCTTAACCTTATGTCTCAGCAGAAGGTAAAAGAGAAGTTTTTTATCTAAACTCCAGATTAAACAGCTTTGTCTAGATTCTTATCAATATGTATTCACGCAAGCAATTTTTAATGCTTCGAAGGGGACAGTCTTATCCCAAACTTTATTATGGTTGTAAAGAGCGATGATAATCTGTTAGACTAATTTATATCTTTGTAGGTTCGCTTTGCGATAAATGGGTGAGCAGGGACATGCTTCTACAGCTGCGTATCCAAAAGCAGTTATCGCCAGTGACTGCAGGGCAATTACGCTCAGTAAAAATATCGCCTGTGTCACGAAAGGAAATACAGGAAACATTGGCGCAGATTGCAAAGAAAGAGCCGCATGCAGAGAAAATATACGCTGCTTTGCAAAGCTTTAATCGATACGGAGCAACACGGCTAGAAATCAAGGTAGGATGAATCTAACTATGGAAATTAGACTCAATTTAGGTGTTTGCGGAAGTATGCGATAGGTTCCAAAGTCAGCGACACAGCCATCGAGCGCTGCCTTCAATTATTCCAATCCAGTTCACCACTACTTGCTCTGGAAGTCGGATACCATATACCCCTAATTGTTGCCATAGAGTACGCGGCGCCATGGTTATTGAAATCAACTAAAGATGAGACCTGTATGTATTACAAACCCAGAATGTGGTGTGATCTTCAAGGCAATACCATGGACGCTGCTATGAGCGGCTGCGCGCAGGCAGTCTTGGGTCACATTCTGTTAAATCCAGGAATTACTCAGGCAAGTCATATGCCATCCGGAACAAATGGGGTGACTGAAGGACGCATTGTAGGCAACGTTACGCGACAAGTTCGCTGGATTTCTCACGGTCTGCGAGCTCCGAGACGTTCTTAACTATCTTGTTGACACAAAAGCTGTCCGACGCAGGTTTGTGCAACAAGTTGGCGGACGTGCCACGCTCTTTTCAAAATCCATCCAAAACACAGCGTTCGGTAATCGTGGAAAACCTACCCTATTTGTTATACTCAATCAATACCTAGGTGCCAATGTCATTGTCAGTGACCAAAGCTCTCATTACTGGGCATCAGAAGACTATTACGCGAAAATCTTTGTTTATAATGCAAGTTGATAAAATGGCTGGAAACAAGATCTTATACAATGTGAGGTGGCTCAGACCCTCGTTCCTAATCACTGTTCAATAACCTATACACCTAGAAGAACGTGCAAGTGAAGATAATCATTTACTAACGCATCAGTAATCTACTGTCCTCACTTACCGTTTTTGTTGTGCATTGACGAAGCACACCCAAGCTGGGTCATAAGCAACATCCATAGATTACTGTGAATGACGATATTTTCCATGCCGTATCGCTTCCGCGCTTGCGATTTTGTCAGTCTTGTTCCAATGGCTTGCAGCTTACCCTACAGAATACTCATGCTTAAGAGATGAACAAAATAGAGATAGTTCAATCTGAAACATGTAGTCTGCTTGCTTAGTCAATATGTTTTGTTACCCATCTGAGATACTCCCTATAATGGTTTCCTCTAGAGCAGTACTCTTTATTATCGCCTTAACTCGCTAATTCAAAATTTTGCAACAGGCCAAACAGAAGTGAAAATTCCAGCTGCCAATCCTTTCAATCTCTATGCTATGACAATCTTCAAATAAGTCGCTTTAATATCGTTAATATTTCCATACGGAAACTTTCAATTTGCTTGAAGGAATCCAGTCATCTGTGGCGGCTTATCATGTAGGACAAACGTTAAGAAGGCGCTGTCGGATTTTGGATCATCGACCTATTATGCAGAAAAGAGCGCTGGATACCTCCATGTCCGCTTTCCTCCAGCATCCATTATCGTTTTGACACGCTCCAAAGTAGAAAAAAAGGACATGTATGATCTCAAGGCTCACTTTTAACGTAAGCTGAATTAGCTATATTCTATCCAACGGTTCACTAATAGGAAAACATTGAGGAGTAAAACGAAACCGTGCTCATTCATGCGTGTGACTGGTGTTCAAGTTCTTTGCGCATTGCCCCGGAAACGTGCCAGGTTTTTCTGAACATCCCTCTTTTTAGATTCAAACATGGCAAGATCTAAGAAGCGTGGTCATAAGAATAACGGGCGTGTTCGCCATGATGATATATCCGAGCCATCAGTGCGATCCCCCCTGAATATGTTCTTTGGAGGACATCGATATGCTCCCATCCCTGAATCAGATAATGATGTAAGCTATGTCTCTACCCGTACCATATAACTAAAAACGTTGCATGTATCAAGCATGAAGTGGCTCCACCTCCATCAGCTATTGGCCATGAGTACTATAGCTCGTCACCACCACGTATGGAGGAAAATAATATATTGATTGATATCGACCCACCTACACAGCAAACGTTAACCGCTATGAGTGATGCCAATACCATGTACAACTCGGACGTTGAAACAGCATCGCAAAACGACTCGGTCGAAGGCGACGTATGCTTTCCTACTCCGAGCAAGCGAGAAGAAGAGGCCGGGATTGATTATGAAGCATTGGAGGGATATGTTTTGGAAGAGCAACGAGAACAGTCGAAAATGGCGGAACAAGAGCCACAGAATGTGAGACGGCGACGAAGGCTTTCCAATGTGGCCGTTCCAGATAGTCGTCGATTTAGTTTCTACGGCGATCGTATGAAGGTGCCTTTATTTGCACCTATCTCGAGTTTGTCCCCTCCCTACTGATGTATCGTTTGTTAGCATCCCGAAGTAAGCGATGCGGATATGTATCGCATTACGTATTATTCCCCTGCAGAACCATCCACGATCCATGCACGGACATTATCCGAAATACCGTCTAGAAACCAGAAGCTCAGTGACATGCTAAAAAAGGGTTGTTTTTGGATTGATGTGATGAACCCGACGGATGCAGAAATGAGAGCCCTAGGAAAAGTAAGTCATTCCATCGCGCTTCTTCATTTGTTTCTTTTGCGTTGGACTGAAGTGTAATTATCCTTTTTGTTTAGATTTTTAGAATCCACCCGTTGACATGCGAAGACATTATCATGGAAGAACAAAGAGAGAAATGTGAAGTATTTCTCAATTATTACTTTCTCTGTTTCCGAAGTTTCGAACCCGATCAATTCTCTCCAAATTATCTACAGCCATTGGGGTTATATATCCTAGTACTTAAGGAAGGCGTACTGACGGTAGAGTGCTTCAAAAATAGATTTGTCCAATCTTTTTTTAACCATTCTTGTCCTTTTATATACCCGTTGACTTTCCAGTTTCATTTCCGACCTATGCCACATCCTCATAATGTTCGTAAACGTATTAAACAACTTAAAGATTACATCAATGTAACTCCAGGTAATTCAAAAAAAAAATGAAGAAAAGGGCAATAGCAAACAAACCGCTCACAGATGTGAATCTTTCTTATTTGGCTGTTAGATTGGATTTGTTATGGGTTATTAGACGATATCACCGATTCCTTTGCCCCCTTAATCCGAGCCATTGAGTTTGAAGTGGACTCTATTGATGAACTTGTGCTTATTCTCAAGGAGTCTGAGCAGTCCGATATGTTACGGCGTATTGGCTACTGTCGAAAGAGAATGATGAGTTTACTACGACTTTTAGTCTCGAAGGCTGATGTGGTTAAAACGCTCGTGAAAAGAGGGGAAGCGAAACCACAGGATGGCACACGACCTGCATTAAGCAGTGAAGTTGCTTTGTATCTTGGGGATGTTCAAGGTAAATCGTATGCGACTCTCTGTAACAAGGCAGCGGGTACCCATGTCTGTTTCTTACCAATCTCTTTTCTACAAAGATCATATCATCACTATGCTTCAATCGCTGAACCATTATGAAAAAATTTCATCTCGATCTCATTCTAATTATCTGGCCCAAATATCCATCGAAATGACCCAAACGAACAACGAGATCAACGATATCCTCTCTAAGCTCACAGCTCTTGGTAGCGTGTTAATTCCAATGAATCTCGTGACCGGTTTGTGGGGTATGAACGTACAAGTGCCAGGACAATACCAGGTAAAAGAGAAAGGCTGACCTTGGCCAGATCAGAGCTACTAATGATTGATATAACGATCGACAGGAGGACTTGACATGGTTTACTGCCATTATGGTGGCTATCTTGACTTTCTGTGTGGCATCTACGTTACTGATGCGTTATTACAATATCGTTTAGACCGCAAACAACTAGGTTCCATTTTTCTTATGCTACGCGATAAAAGAAATAAAGCAAACAGAAGTTTTGATAGAAATGGACAGTCTTGTCAATTCGACGGCAAATAGGCGTAACCTTAAGCATGAATGGCTTATATTTGCTCATTATCAGCGTCTCATTGGCGAGTGAATCTGCCTTGGTCGAAATTGGTCTCTTTCAATGAACGCAACACTTGCTTAATATAACATAAAATTACTTTAAATTAACACTAGAATGCTTAGTTATCTTTTTTTTTTCTTTTAATATTTTATACAGGATGCTAACTCATTTGAGATGGTATTTGTCATAGGATCAATCGGACGTTTTCCTTTTGCTTTTACTTAAGCTAATCTTGGCTTTTTTGATTGGTTTGGATGCTGTTGCTTCGATACTTTGTGCAATGGCGTCTGAAGAAGGCTTAACCAAAGTCTGCCTTTCTTCATTTGCGTCTGCTGCTGCTGTGCTCGCCTTCTCGTCAGATGCTGGGGTTTCTCGCGGTCTTTTGTTTCCAATGTTGCTTGACTGCTCCACTTGGTCAACAGATGCCTTTGACTTCTGTTTCTTCTTGGATAACGTCAACCGTGATTTACTTTCGGTTGTAGATGTCATAGTTGCTGTTGTTTCTTTGTTCTGTTCTTCTTCTGTGTCATTTTGGGTGCCGGCAGCCTCATCGTCCTTGGTCCAATTCTACAAGCATATGGTAAATAGTGCGTCCGGCATACGACAAAATGCTTACGTTTCCAGAAGTGTCATTCTGTCTTTCCACAGCATATCTTAACGTATATTCCGTAGCTTTTTTAACAAATGCAGCGTGATCCAATGTGTATTCTTTTGCCTAAGAGCTCATGATACTCAGTCATTCACGGGTTTAACCAGTCGATTCTTACGATATCCGCATCTAACGGGTCGTCAGGGTTAGGACATGCCATGAGTGTACTAAGAGAGATGAGGGTGGTAGATAAGTTGAGCGACGGCTTCCAACCATCCTGTTTCAGAATGGATGCACATATACGACCATTCTCGTCGATATTAGGATGGTAAATCCGTGTTTTGAATCGTATCTGAGGAGGGTGGAAAGGGTACTGTTCAGGAATGTTAATCTCGAGCTGGAAAAGACCTTTCTCGTAAGGTGAATCAGGAGGTCCTTTAATGTCTAATTGCGGATGAGTTCTGTTGTTGTCGTAAGGTGGATAGAAAGAGACGTACAGGATTCAAGCTGTGTGATGTCGTCTTCTACAGGATAGCATACGATGCCAGGTGGAGGATCTTTTTCAAGATCAGCTGCGGTAGGAAAGTAGATCGTTAAAGCGTTGGTTTATGGGTATATGAAAGAGGGGAGCAGGTCTTTATCGACTCCCTTACCCAACTCTTTATTCAGACGGTTAAGACGAACGTTGGAGGCCATGCGTTCAAGACAAGGAGATGCGTGAACCCGAAATAGAGAAACGAAAACGGATTAGGGAAATGACTGGTACTTTAGGAAGGTGAGACTGCTGTGACATGGAAACGGGGAGTATGGACCGCGGAGATACTTCCACTCATTATAGGGATTAGCATGAATAAGGGTACCATTTACCCTTTTGTCCTTGTTCGATGGATCGGCTTCCTTGCTTTCTTGTTCGTTGTCGCTCTATCATGAAGAAAGAAATACGTCTGGTGTAGCGTAAAGTGACTCCGACGATGAATCCAAACGAAACAAGCAGCCGCATGAATCAAGGGCTGAAACATCATCCGGATAAATATGATGAATGGCGTGAGTCTGAACGCCGTTTCTTTACGTCTCTCTTTTTTTTTTACCACATTTAAACTACATAGCATGACCCTTATGGAATCAGCATACATATCAACGTAACAGATATACATACACTTGGAATCATACCTCTCTCTCTCTAACTATATCTCCTTCTTAGCGATGATCAGTTCGTTAAATCACAACCAAAAGTGCACGATCAAAAAATCACTGTCCATCATTGGTTAGATAATAAATAATAAAATGATCATCATTGACGTCATGGTAGGCAACTGCGGGATCTTGTATTACCTCGACCCGATCGACCAGATGAACTCATCGTACCCACTGGACACGATATATTTACCGTAAGCAAACATTTACAAAAAGGACTAAAGACAGGCTTGATCCTGTTTATTAATGAAACAAAAATATAACTTCCATAGTACAATATAAAGACAGATAGACGCCGTCATTTTGTCCGTGATCTCAATTATCCACCTACTTGCATGGCTACAGGGTATATAATTCAAGACTGGACAATGAAATGACAGGGTGATCCTTAAAAAACGTCCGGTTTGTTTATCATAGATTTGGCTACTGGGCTGCTGGAGGTCAACGAGGTGATCTAACTCTGAAAGCCCTGAATGGAGAACATCAAGAGTAAAGCATTTCTATCATCCAACTATCTTTTTTGTTTATCCCAGAACTGAATATCAACCTCATGATAGGCGAATTGCTACATCACCAAGTCACACGATCAATAACGGATTATGCTTTGCCGAGTTAGGGGGTGAGCCCAGGTTGTTGGTTTCCAATAATGATGCCACTGTCCGTATATTATCCATTCCATCTTTGGATATTGTTCAAACCCTCACATTCCGAACAGCTGTCAATCATGGTAATGTATCTATTCGTCTTTTTGTTCTTATGGTCATAACTAACGCGAGCCTATCGTTGTACCCTTTTGTTCGTATTTTAGCCACCGTCAGCCCAGACGGTAGAAAAATGGTCGTAGTAGGTGATGATAATCGAGTGTACACATACAGCATTTCTTCTACAGGTCAAGTCGAAGTGATTGGTAATGTAGCAGGTAGGTTGTGTAAAAGCAAAAGAAAAAAATAAAAACATGTACACCCATTCCTCGCTTTCTGGTTAACTCATGTTAAATATGCACAAATAGTATCACAAGATGCCAATTTTTCAATATCGTGGAATCACACGTCTGAAAAATACGCCGTTGCAAGTCAAGATGGCACGGTTCATGTGTGGGATATCCGGCAACAGCAACCCTTGTTTAAATTTGGACGAGAAAGTGTAAGCTAAATTATTATCTGTGTGAGCGCAAAAGGAACTGTTCATCGAGAAGATACGAATCTGTTTAGGAATCCATTACAAAAGGTGCAGCCCGATGTGTCAAATTTTCGCAGACAGGGGCCATAGACTTACTGGCTTACACAGAGGTAATTGAATACTCCAGTACTATCGAACGCCATTCACGAAGATGAACTCATTTTTTGTATGATATAAGCATGTTTCCCATGTCAATATCATAGACGCTCGTACATTTGACATGAGGCAAGTACTAAGAGTAGGCGCTGAGGAAGTGGACACTCCTATCACCGGTCTGGCTTTTTCTTTGGATAGTCGATCATTGTTTGTTGGTACGTCATTGTTCATCATAGGAAGGCTTACGTATCAAATGTATATGAACCCATTTTTAGGCTTGGAAGACGCCATTCTCGAGTATCCCGTGGATACCAGTACTCGTAGGCGTTTTCCACAAGGCTCACTGTTGTAGAACCAAAATAGCATTATTAATAACAAAAAGAAAACAAACAAAGCTGTTGCAGAGTTTTGTTGTTCTAATTTTTCCTTTGTTCGATGAAAAAAAAAGCGTTTTTGACTTCAAATATTTTACAAAGCTCTTATACTTGTTACTTCTTTCATCGCTTCTCTTTCCCAATGTTCTAGTAGATATCCTTTCTCTTTGTGCCAAACTATGTTCCCGCCATTGACACGTTCATCTGTCACTTCCCCTAGCACCAGTAATTGGTATTGCCTATTTCTGGCGATGGCCTTGGCATCCACACGCACTGGCTGGAAAATGCTCGATGAAAGGGTCGGATGGGACCTAGCGAGATTTTCATGAATCCTGCTGGTATGCTCGACAGTTACAGATTTCTTGGCATCCTCACGAGATGGCGTGCTTGTCCCACTATCATAACCATCGTCATCGCCTTCATCACCTGTGGTTGCAGGGGATAGCGCATTGGATTCGTCCATATCATCTTCTGGACCATTGCGAAGCGGCGAATGCAGCGAACGGGCTGACCTTAACATTCGCCGGCCAGGGTCAAACATGATAAGGTTGCGATTGCCATCTTTGAGGAGCTCAATCCCCACCACTGTCCGACTGTGTCCAGAGTGCTGCAAATAGAGAGGCGGACGATCAGTGATATGAACCAGTTTCTGACAAGAAGACTGCATCAGCATTTCCAAAGCATTTTGATTCGGTTCTGGCTTCTCTTTTTCTTCCTTAGGACCTTCAAAGTAATATTGTATCCAATCAAACAGTGTATCATGCGAATTGTTCGGTCCCGAGCGTTGATGGAAGTCTATAATGGAGCAGCGAATGCCAAGATATACTAGCATCGTGTAAACCTCCGTGGTGCCAATCCACTTCCTTGTCTGATACACACGATGGCCTAGCTGCTGTCGGCCCAGCTGATCGAAGCCTGCAAAATTCGAAAAAACACATTTAGTCATTGTGCTCTAGAAATCAAAGCGTATTTTGTTCTCGATTTGTGACCTTGCTCCCACGCTTTTTCGAGGAGAAGCTGTAATCCTGGGATATCTGGTACTTGTTTGAGAGCAGGGGCGCCTGCTTGACGGTAGCGTTCAAGGAAGGTCATCAGCATCTCACAATTTCTATATCCACAGCCCCATCCAAGATCCATCGTTCCAGTGGCAATATGATCTGTATAGGGACTACAAAGGTAGATGGCAGCAATGGTGGCTTTCCTTTTAGAATTTGTAAAGTTTGCTTCCAGACGCGGTATCACTACACAATTGGGAACAACTTTTTGTTTTGGTCCAAAGTTTTATTTTCTTCTTCTTCTTCTCTCAAGAGGAGAGTGCCATTACTAAAAAAGAACTCATACCTTCTGTTCGACTTTCTGATCTCAGCAAACCCAGCGTGTCCCATAATTTGTCATCTGCATTAATAACATCTCGGGCGTATCCAGACTGGTATCGTTTAGTTGGCCGTCTATCTCCCTGGTCACTAAGATCTTTTCTCTATCCCTATGTTACGACCCAGAATTTTCTTTTTCGTTTTCGTTTTTTCTTTCTTTTTCCAGCACGCAAATTAGGAGGGCTACCTTTAAGCTATGATTGGCTAATATTTCCTCGTTTTCCAGTTTTTGAGCGAGGTGTTCATCCATATGGACCTGCCATGCGCTTTTGGGGACTGCATGTCATGAGAAGAAGAGTTACTCTGCTGTTGTGCTCACCAAGTTGCTGACAGTATTCAACAGTGCAACGTACATTTTCGGTTGGGTTCATGTCGTGTGATTTACGTGCTTTTTCCAGTATTTTAAGGACAAAAAGCTTTTTTTTTATGCAAAAAAAAAAAGAAAAAAATAGAGCTAGTTATTTTTCGTGACGGGGGAACACAGAAACCGGCAAAACTGTTTTTACGTCTGCGGAGAATAAGCAGCACTAACGAATAAGCTTCTTCGTGGCTGTTTCACGCATTTGCTAGGTTATTCTTAGGAATAGGACAAGGAAGCCCTGTATTGCCCATTTAATCCCACGTAAAAAGAAATAGCAATACTCAATTTGTGCACTGACACTGTCTATTACTCTGCCATATGCAACCTATGCGTGGATTTTGACAGTCTGCACGGATTCCTTATAAGGCTTGCTATCCATCACTATAGAACAGAAAACCAATTGGGCGACAGTCACCACTAAAAAAGCGAGAGTCAGAGGGAATTTTTTCCTTCATCTTTTGGCGGGGATAGTCGGCAATCACATTTTACTTCTCAGTCTTCAACTTTTTTTTTCTATGTTGTACTTATTTAAGGGCCCACTAACTTCAGACTGTTATTCAGATCAGCATCTAGTGGAATCAAGCGACGCTACCATTTGTAGCATTTCTATCAAATTAGCAACATGTATAGATCACGTTAAGCTGAATTGTTAGACAAGCGTCTCTTCGTTACTGGCATTTATCAATGCCTAGTGTGAAATCTTCATAAATAAAAAATAAAAAGTAGAACGTTTCTCTTCTTTCTCTTTTCTTCTTATTTATTTCCCAGACAGTTCCACTCTAGAATTCAACTGCGGGAATGGAATGTATATGACGCGAGCCATTGCAATCTCAGTTCAATTAGCGAAAAATTGATTACACAGGAAAGCGTTTGATACTTAGTGAACTTTCGCGTCTCCTTTTTTTCCGGTAAAAGTTATTGCATGTTAAATTTTACGGACAAGGGACATCCATGTGATGTTATACGCGTAGTTATTTTGATATCCGTAAGCATATTTGGCGGGTTTATGGAAGGTTTTTTTTAAAATCAGCTGAAATATAGCCCTTTGCAGAAACAAATAGAGTTGGCTTTTAGTTCTGTTCGTTATATACAAAAATAGAAGCTAGCAATTTAAAATACTATGTCTCTCTTCTTCTTTCTACAATTAAAAGTTAGAAGAGCTAACTCTAGAGCTACCGAAGGAAAGGAAGAGTGCCAAGTCTTGACTTGTGCAACATCAATGAAGTGGAATATAGCGGCCAAGCAAAGAAGCATCATTAAGGAAGAAATACCGGTAGATACGGAACACAAAACAGGTATGTCGTCCCCAATTCCCGGATTAATCAGATCGAGTAAGGAAGACCATGAACTCATCGTGCATATACCAATGCAACTTGTACCTCTGTGTAGCTTAGAGCGTTTTGGCGCTTGTAGCGCATTCCATTTAAGCAAACGATCATAACAGCCTATGCATGCTTGAAGATGCAGCATCGCTAAAAGCGTACTAGTTGTCCGATACGTATTTTGATGTCGCTATTTTACGTTATAATGGAAAACCCGTGCTATTTTGGTGCAACATTCTTGGTAAAGGTTACAGTACGACATATTGGCGGGGAATAATTATGTTGTTGTTGTCGCGCTGGTTATTGGTCTTCTATTTGTCCACAGAGGGATATAAAAGCGAGATAGAGCCGAAACATCACAGGATCACGCAAAAACTATATCTTGTTTCCCCTTTTCTCTTGCAGAGGTACAGGAAAAGATAAACGTAGAACTGCGTTGAAGTAAACTTAAGTCTTAGAATGTTTTTTCGTGTTATACAAAGGAAAGAAATGACTTCAGACAACTGCTGTCGAACAACAAGGGTAGAATAGGAAATGGGGGCCAATTTATTTTTTTTTAATACCACAAAAACGGATAAGCTTTCATGGGGCGCTTCATTTAAGGTCTTCTTCTTTTCTTTTTTCTTTTCTATCTCAATCTTTCGTTTTCTTGCCTGCTTTAAGTGGCCATGTCCTAAACTATTTGCTTTTCTTGATGTCACAGAAACAACCGCACGAAGATTCTCTAGAAGAGAACATATATACGCAAAGTAACTATTACGACGACCTAAACAATGTACAGTCAACTTCTCGAGAAGGTGGACAGAGGTTCAGCATGAAAATGAAGAGACGCGACCAAGTTGAAGCCCTTATAAGTGGTTCTACTCCACCACAACCACAGCTAGCTGGCCAACAAGCCGTACAAGATGTACCAGATCTAAAGTAATAGTTGGTTGTTGTATACTAAAACCCCACAACTCACACAAACCCAACAAAAAAATCAAAACAAAAAAATTTAGGACCTACACACTTTCTATCCTAGAACAACCGCAGCAATGTCGTCTATCCTATCATGGAGAGAAAGATAATCGTCCAATTGATCCCGTACCAATTGTGCAATTAACTGTACGAGATCAAAGCAATCAAATCGACCAGGAGTAGGCAGATCCAAGTATATAAATATTGACGCCAAAGTTTAGCGCAAATTTGCTCTAGCTAACACATGCAAACACCGTTCTAGCTCATTCGCCAATCCTTTCTATGTATTGCATGTGTCCTTGTGGAATGAAGAAATGACAGAAGAATACCAACTGGCGGATCACGCACGCGTCCTGACAGGGCCACTGGTCAGTTCATCAGCGGCACTTCGGGATCTAGACCAACGGCTGGGTCTTTATTTTGCGTTCCCTGAATTGAACGTGCGAGTTGTCGGTCGATATCGACTGCAATTTAATCTTCTGTACCTTGGCAGGTTTGTGTATACTGAACTTTCTTTTTCTTTACCAATTGCTATGTTGTTGTAAATTGCGTGATCACTAAAAGAAACAAAAATATTGATGATAAACAGAAACAAAGTACTGGCGCACATTTTCTCCGATCCATTCACTGTTTATCCAGCCAAACTATTTCCTGGAATGAAAGGTAAGATGAAAATAAGATGAAAGCAATTTATTATTATTATCACTGGTACTATCACTATATTATGATCCAATTCTGACTCTATGATATTAGAATCAAGTCCATTAGCTAGGCATCTTGCTCAACAAGGTTTACGGCTGCCTATCCGGAATCAGGTCCGGAAAAAAAAGGAGAAAAGTGCAACCTAAAGGAGGATATTCTTGTTTGTCAATAAACACAGCACATGAAACAACATGGCTGCCCATTCCCAAACCTTGGGTCAGAAAGTACATCTAGCTGCATATGGCAACTTTTCTATGACGGGTCACTTACTGAATACTTTCCCTAATTGAATGGATAATTGGTCAGAAACAGGATTGCATCATGATTATAAATCATGAGAAATCTGCCATATTGCTTGTAAAAATTAACTTAGAGGGATATTTCTTCGGTTTCATTCGTATTATATTCTATTACTAATAGTAAGATGAAAACATTGCTGCGGTGCTTAGTAAATGCTAAGTAGCTTCATCTTTTATTTTGTTGCATGAGTAATAAAAATGAACATAGGCGCAGCAAAGGCTGTAAGTCAGAGATAGGGTCCTAGAGCGGGGAAAGAAAAAAGTGCGGGAGATTCAAAGGCCGCACTGGAATGGGGCGCCTCGCTCTTTCACATTGGATGGGCCACAAGGATAGGTGGATCCTTCCTCTTTTCGTGCTATAGGTGAGTGTGGATCAGTACACCCACATTTCCTGCGAAAATCGAGAATAGAGAGGATGGTGGATGGATGGACGAATGGATGGAGGGATGGAGGGAAACTGAATGTCAAAAACGCTGAAAGGGTGTTGATGACTAATGCAACCTCGGGGCTTGAGTGAGAAACAGGAAGAACCGGAAACTTTTAAATAGAGAAGGCGCACACACCCAACTTAAGATGAGTTCTTCATTCTGAATTCGCTTTTGTTTCTTCTTTCCAGTTATTAGCCATGGGTCGTCGTCCCGCACGTTGTTACCGTTACTGTAAGAACAAGCCTTACCCCAAGAGCAGATACTGCCGTGGTGTCCCCGATGCCAAGATCAGAATCTACGATTTGGGTCGCAAGAAGGCTCACGTTGACGATTTCCCTCTTTGCGTGCACTTGGTTTCCAATGAATACGAACAGCTTTCTGCCGAAGCTCTTGAGGCTGGCCGTATCTGTGCTAACAAGTACATCGCCAAGACTTCCGGCAAGGACTCCTTCCACTTGCGTGTCCGTGTCCACCCCTTCCACGTTACTCGTATCAACAAAATGTTGTCCTGTGCTGGTGCCGATAGATTGCAAACCGGTATGCGTGGTGCTTTCGGCAAGCCCAACGGTCTTGTTGCCCGTGTGAACATTGGCCAGATTATCTTCTCTGTCCGTACCAAGGACTCCAACAAGGCTGTCGTCATTGAAGCCTTGAGACGCTGCAAGTACAAGTTCCCTGGCCAGCAGAAGATCATCATCTCCAACAAGTGGGGTTTCACTCCCCTGACCCGTGAGGAATACGTTGAAGCTCGCAGCGCTGGTAAGCTCCGACCTGACGGTTGCTACGTCAAGTTCGTCCCTGAAAAGGGTCCTTTGGATAACTACTTCCGTGCTGCCAGCAGAGTTTAAATTTCTGCTTGATCAACTATAAATAATCAATGGGATGTTTTGTTTTAAGGAAATAGTTACTTCTACTTTTTCTTTTGTTCTTGTTCTTTTTCTTCGTGTTTTGATTTGTGGGTTAATAATGATGCCAAAAGTTTAGGTGAATAAGGCGGGAGAGAGCTATGGAGATATGCCGAGAGAAAAGTTACTATGTGCGAGGAAAAGAGATGGAAGTAGGATATATTCAGCATGCGCTTTCATCGTAATAAGTAATGGAGGAGTGGTTTGGTTTTCGTTCGCCTTTGTTGGTATCAGGAGCGTCGCAAAGATTCGAGCTGTTGGTTGTAGACAGCTGATCATCATGCAGTAAAGACCTCGCCTGTTCAATTTCACTGTCTATACAACAATGCATATTTGGAGCTGACTTGGTTTCCCAGGTTAATTCAAGTTGCCGCCGGTCAGAGGTAATCAGATAAACTCCCATAAATTCAATCAGGCAGCCTAAAACAAATCTGGAGTCATGTAATCAATAAGTGGGTATACATACCCCAGAACTGTTTATATCCCCCCTACCTCGATAGATGAGATGCATCATCATTGTCGAAATCGCGATAGATCACTGCACTTCCAATGATGGCTGAACTTGTGAAAAGTACAAACTGAGTGGGGATGACAGCCGTTGAATCAAATCGTTGCAATGCTTTGTTTAAGTATTTAATTTGCATGACAGCAGTTGAGATCAAGACCAGGATAAGTACATAAGACACTGTGTAACTGTTCCAGAAAACGATTAGGCTACAGCCTATCTATCCACCCGCTTACCTGAACAAGTTGTACAAGGTCAAATTAAGCAACGATGAAAGACTTTTTGTTGCC
Source organism: Apophysomyces trapeziformis B9324 (assembly GCA_000696975.1). NCBI lineage: Eukaryota > Fungi > Mucoromycota > Mucoromycetes > Mucorales > Mucoraceae > Apophysomyces > Apophysomyces trapeziformis. The sequence continues at coordinate 16,034 of JNDP01001331.1, forward strand.
AGTACCGTATAGGCACCTAGTAGATACGTAGATTAGAGTTTGGATGAGGATGGAAATAATGTATGAATCACTCACCATAGAGAGCACATAGGCCAAGGTCGATGCCGATGTATTGCGAACCATAGCGTGGTGATAGTATGGTAAGGAGCAGAATTAAATTACAAGTAAGAACATAAAACACAATTGAGCGCATTTGTGTCAATGCTGCCGAGACTAGTTCAGGTGATAACTAGAACAGAGAGCGTTGGAAAATAAGTAACCTCGGGAAATGAAAACCATACCTGTATCTCGTGGCTTTTCGAACTCCAAACCACACCTGCTGCACCTATCATGGCAAGCAAACTGCCAAAAACATCTCTTTTTCGAAATCGCTCATTTAACAGACATGGTGCTAATAAAGCATTGGATACCAGAGTCGTTGTACCAAGTGGTGCGATTGTAGAAGCAGGTGCAAATCCATAGGCTGTGCAAGAATAATATATATAAAAATCCGTTTTTTGTTTGCCTTGGTAGTTTTGACACTTACCCATAAAGTTACCAATTTCACCGCATATCATAAAAAATATTCCCAACCACCAAGTTTTTGATCGTAAATAGCGTACATCGTCTGTACTACTTAGACTGTCTCCATAATCGTATGACGGGACAGATCCGTACGTAGAACTGGATGATCGAGATGAAACACAGCCAATTTCAGTTTGTTCTAATGATAGCTTGTTATGCTGACAAGGAAAAGACGAGTTAAATATCTCTGATACGATCGAGCGCTTTTTCCTTTCTCTGAGGTTGTTTTTACCGCTAGTTTTTGAATATTCAGGGCGAATGAGATGAGGAGCTGCATCCAGTATAAGTGACCTTGGTTCAGCCTTTCTTTGATTTCAAGAGATGTCTCTTACATTGCCGCAGATGGCCAAAGCAATGCCCACAATAGAATTTGCCTCTGCAATGGTACTTCTCTGTAACAGCGCAGAGATATACATAGCAGTAAAGACAAAGACACAGAAAGAAAAAATGGAAATGAAATTTCTTCATGGCTGAAGAGCGGAAAGTGAACATGAGAACTTTAACAGGTATGTGTCACCAGTTGCCATGAAATGGCCATAAAGAGAGAAATACAGCGAGGCCGCCCTTTTCTTTGATTTCCAACGTACTCATTGTTACTAAACTTCTGTGCCTTTTTACACTCCTTTTCATTCTGGATTTATTATCTCCGCTCAAAGACCCGAGAATTCAACGGCCTGTGTCCTATTTTTACTCTTACCCAACCTTTTCCTTCCCTTCCCTCTTTCTTTTTTATCACTTTCTTTTTCAATTTTTCTACTTCAATTACCATGGAAACCGAATCACGGCGACAAAGCCAGACAATATGGCTAAAGCAACGTCCTCGGAATATGAGTGTATCTGGGCAACCTCGTCGTGTTGACAGAGAATTAGAACGTATCAAAAGCTTAGGTGTCGTATCCAAAACATTCACAATTGATGAACCCGTAACGCCATCATCAACCTCTTCTGCTGGTACTTCGGACCAAAATTTTTCTGTTACACACCCGGATACTAGACGGAGTAGCCTATCCAGTGACAATACCATTGAAACAAACCCTACACAAGAGGATATGCCGTTAGAGAAACAAACTCATGTTTGGGCCCCCCTACCATCGTCCGAAGACCCACACTCTCGTATTGAATACCTTGAGCAACGTCACGCCGACGACCTACAATTACTGAATGAGGCACGAGAAGAAGTCGCGTTTTATAAACAACAGCTATCACAACAGGAGCGAACAATGAAAGAAACCATACAAACCTACCTCGAGCAAAAAGAACAGGAGACTATTAAAGTACGGCAGCTGTCGGAGATCATCTCGAAACAAGATCGCCTTATTGCGGAACTTGAGCATCATCAGCCTGGCACCGAACTACAGGCACTCCGACAAGAACTAGCTGAACTGCGCGAAGCAAAGCTTCAACTCATGCAAATGATTACTTCCTTGCACGGTGAACTTGAAATGAGCCAAGGTCAAACACGTCTTATGATGCTAGTCTCCACAGAAATCCAGAACAGTTTTGACAAACAAAAACAGCAAGTCGACCAACACATGGAGATGCTACAAAATGAGTTGAGAGAAAAAGAAGAATTATTAAGGCAGTATCAGCCAGAAATGCCAAGGCAAACAGAAGACACAGTCATTGTACGACCTCGGACCAACAGCACTTCGACCTTTGGTTCTTCCTTATGCCATCTAGAAGAGGAACGTATATCACAGCTGAGCTACACGTCCTCGCAACGAAGTCGATCCTCTATCCCTAAAGCGGTTCATGACAGCCGCAGGAGGAGCAACAGTAGCAGACGCAGTAGTAGTACAAACACATCGACCAATAATGGTTCCCCTCGAAGGTCTTACATCGCCAAGTGGTCTGGCACCACCGCAATTCCACCTCCTACACCGCCACCTAATGACCCTTTACCACCTGTACCTACTATTGACGTTTCCCGCTCCCATCGCTCTCTTTCGCCTCCTCGAACCGTTCCACCACGAAATATGCTGCCACCTGGCAATAGTCCGACAAAACATGCCTCTGTAGATGTCGCCAGCACTCAATCCGCCTCAGCAGTCCATGCCACATCCTCACTTCGTGTGGACGACTGGCAACAACCAAGGGTGGGTACAAAATGGATGGACGATCCGGAGAATACAATCAACCCCGTACGATCACGTAGTTCAACTTCTGTTTCTGAAAAACAACGATCAGCATTTTGGAAGGGAATGAAAAAGAAATGGATCGTGCGGTCATAACATCCCATAAATTTCATTATAAAACAAAAAAGACACAAAACTCGCTGCCGGCAGCGTAGGCTTCATTTACACAATAAAGAGAGAAAAGGACGTTTCATTTTTTTTTGCTTTATGCCGTCCGCAATGGTTTTAGTTCCTCTTGATGTCGTTGTCTTTCACATGCACAAAATCCATCTTCTCCTTGTACGTTCTTTTGACAATCTCCACAGCAATAGATACCTTTTGAAGAACATGTATCGCAACAAAGAACCAGTAAATGACAATGTGTACTAGAGCACTTCTGATACTGATCCCACAATCGATCACATATCTGACATTTGCTCACGACGACTTTGTCGCCGTCGATCGCCAGGGCTTGTCGTGCATCAAAAACATAATTCTTTCCCTGCCATAAAGGTTCTCTTTCTCCATGACTGTTCCACCACTCGATGTAGTTATGTATGCCACCGTCTAACATGAGAATCTTGGTATCTTTCGAAAGCGCTTCCCGCATATAAGCGGTAGCCTTCTCACAGCGTATGCCACTAAAAATAGGAAGCATGCATGAGTTGGCCATGCGAATACCAAGCGGAGAATGCCACTTCTTTCTTCCCTTTTTTTTGGTCTAGTCTTACCCAGTACAGTAGGTCACCACTGTTTTGTTTTCGAGCGCCTCTCGGTTTCTGTTGATGTAATCCGGGAATCGGCTGAATTTGCGGATAGCAGGTGTGATGGCCCCTTTGAAATGACCAATCCGACTTTCATAGTAATTGCGTGTATCTAACAGGACGACGTTCTCCTTTTCACTCCTCAGAAATTCATCAAATTCTGCAGGACTAAGTTTTCCTTGCCGATGGTAGGGATCCTGAAGTGCATCCAGCGTAATCACAGATTGTCCGAGAGGACATATTTCATCCACAAGTTTCACAGAAAGATCAGCAAATGCGTGATGACAGCCTTGCGAAGGTTTGAAGAATTGGTAACGACGGGATACAAGCGACGGATCATCGTCGCACCGGGCCAATTGGAGTGAGCTCAAGACAGGGGTTGTGCTGACCCAGTCAATATAGGCTTCAATATCCTTGGTCGTTCCAGCCAAGGTGGCATTGATGCCCTCTTGTGCAATCCTTACTTTTCCTGTCAGATTCCATTGTTGGCATTTATCGAGATGGAGAGAAGCATATTCATAAGCGTCGTCAATACGGTGATATCGGTAAAACAAGATGACACTCGATGCATTCTTGTCACAAGAGCAAGATAGGGAAATGGGATCCGAAGCGCCCTGACAAGGTTTTTTTTTTTTTTAAAAAAAAAGGCATCCATGCATCAGCGGGGGGAAAAAGCAATTTTGTTATTGACAATAACTCACTTTGGCAGCTCGTCGGCTCTTGAGCGCATTCGAGTCTTTCATCGTTGTTGTTGTGCTCGTTGTATTATTGCTTGATCGGGACTGATTCTTTTGTTCCTGAATGGCTTGCTCATATTGCTGAATTTCTAGGGCGTGATAACTGACTGCATGTCTACTGATCGCTTCGATCGATTGGTATTCCAGCTCACAACAGAACCATTGATTTTCACTCTTTCGCTTTTCTCTCAACCATTGGTGGATCGCCCGACGTCTATTGCATTGCTTTTTCGACATTGGGAAAACGAAAACAGAAAAGAAAAGAAGGGAAGCGGTGGCGGTCACAACGCGGTTTTCTGATCCAGTTTGCGACAAAAACGTTTCCAAGCGAAATTGTGTATTCTATGTTGCTTTGCAACTTTTGAGCGGGTCTATTGTTTAATGCACAATGTGCTTAACATAATGAAAATAACGAGAAAATCAGATTTTTGAAAATTTAGCGATCCACTATGTTCGTTCTATGTTCGTCGTTTAAGAACGAAAAACACGCTGACCATACTGAGTAACTTCTTCTTTTTATCCTTTTTTTTTATGTTACTATTTCCTCCAGAAATTTATCACAGGCAATTAATTGATTTTTTTTCCTCGTGACAATAATAGAATTGTCTCTGTCATTGTTCCGATGGTCAATGCTCTGCATAAAAATGGGGAAGGCGGGAAGGTATTGTCCGGACAACTTGAGCTCTCAGACTATGTCTGTAGCCCTAATTTTTTTATTATTAGAGAAACGATATCATATAAGTTGTCTCACTTACGTGTCAGACTAAGTGACAAGTTGGCAGTGCCTTACTGCCGAGCTGTTCTGGACAGCGCTTCTGGACGAGATGCAAGCTGGTTATGTGCAAATGATTGTAGCACCCAATAAATGACCGGATAGGTTACAGGAACGTAAGCTAGCCAAATACACTACCTATATCAGCCTTTGAATTTGAACATTGGTTAGTGAATACCTATTTGGTCCTTAGTAAGGGGTAATATTGACCATCCTTTGCCTTCCCTAGCATTTGTCTCGCATAACATCCACCATGAAAACCGCAGCATGCCTGGTAGCAACCGTTGTTCTTCTTCACCACTCATATCAGCAGTAATGTCAACGTCGACAAAGTTTTCTACATAGACATCGCGAAACTCACTAGACAAGTAAATTTTATGTGAGCGATCATGCACCAAAGTTGCTCAAGTTACGCAATAAACCTATAAACCACGTACTTGTAAAACTCCTGAAGTTCAGCAACATCGTCCTCATTCAACATTGTCCAGGAGTCATGGTCAAAGTCAACAAGCTTTAGTATTCCTTGAGTGCACCGGGAAGCTAAAATTTCAAGATAAAGTACATAATATAAGTCCTTTTCAAACATATAGCTGCATGAGGCGATACGTACCCAAGCTTTTTACACTTTGATCTCGATTTGGTGGATGACGCTCGAAAAGGTCTGAGAAATAAGCCATAAACGTTATAACCATATAGGTTTTCAGATTTGTCGTAATGTGCAAGAAGGTGTCTGTGAGACAGATAAAAGAACAGTCAACAACAACTTGTCTCGGATCCGTCGTATTATGTACGTACTGGCAACCATTTTTCCGGCAAACGAAGGTGCAAGGTCTCTTAAAAGGGCGGTTACTGTAGGAGGTATATAAAGCTCTAAAAAACGTTAAGCATTCTAATGACTGTGGTACAGGCTTTATATGTATATACCTTGCTGTGTCTGTGCATCCTTCTGCATGGTTCGTAATAGCTCTCAAATGTTTGGCGCAAATCGAAACACCATCGATAGTTCGACTGTCACAGAAGAAAAAAGAAGTTAGACTACAAAGTACATAAAATTTTTAGTAGCAACATACAAAAGCCATTCGGACATTGTTACTGGGATCGCGTCGCAGGACCATCTTGAATGCAGCCGTATAGAACTGCTCTTCTAAAACAGGAGGGAATTGTTCAAACCCACCTTCGAGCCAACGTCGAATATGTAGATTGATTAAGAAAGTAGCACATTGCCGAGCTGTAGTATATTGTTCAGCAACTGAACGAAATGTATCCTAGAGTGACGGTTCAGTTAGTATTTGCAGAAACGATGCCTATAATATAGAACGAAGAATCCAATACCCTTAGCGGTTTGTAATCTGGACGCAAAAAATTGCAGAGTTTAAGTTTCCTAACAAACGAATAGTCCCGACCAGGTAGGTGCGTAAGAGGAGTGTTCTGATAACCATATCGTCTTCTGCGGAGTGGCGGCCCCTTCGGTCCACTTTCGCCGCTCATATTGTTTAGTTTTAATGGAAAGAAAAGAGGTAGCTTTTGCACGTTCTTTTAAACCTTTTGATGTTGAATGAGACAATGAATTATCAACGGAGTTATGCTGCTCCCTCCTTATGGATAAGGTTCCTTCAATTACTTTACTAGACTGTTTGTACTACGGTAAATTATGGTTACACTAACTGTCTTTGTGTAGTTGTCAGCAGCTGTTTTTTTTGGTACCATCTATATAAGCCAGCTTAGTTGCCGAATCTACTAGATTAGAAACATATTTTTCTCCGTATTTATTGAATCTCTGACAGTGGATCCAAGTAAAGAACATCATGTGAGCAGTTTTTTGTTGAACTTAATGTTAATATCTGAGAATATTATAAGCTTTGGTTTTCTTTGTAATCTTTTTTCTTTGTCTCATCACATTGACTTAGCATATTATATTCCATTTATAGTATATATGGATATGTTATTGATATAGGTATGGTTTGTTTCCTTGGGAAAAGAAGTGAATAATCCAAACAAAAACGCGAGGCTGATATAATGGCACTGGATTCAAGCGCAACTGTGAGTTCAATCAAAAGGTAAAGGCTCGGAGGATGGAGCCGAAAAGAGCTATGCACATAGCAGGCAGGCTTGCCTTGAGCATTGATTTGCTTAATGACAGTTTTGCAATTTTTCTAAACACAAATTTTACTGCTTCTTGAGAATCTTGAAGTGACTCTTGAGAACTCATATCCTGTTGTTTTACTACGCGCGCATTCAGTGTTCCTGAACATGTTTTTCGGGGAACGAGATATTCCATGCAATTACTTACAACTAGATTTCAAAAAAATAGCTAATGACTTTTAACTGCCCTGCTTTCCACTCATTTTATAAAGAAACTAAAATAAAAACTGTCTTATAACTATATTTATTGTCCCATTCGATTGAATGATTAACTATGTTATAATACGTTCTGCAATTGGGCAGGCTGCCTTTCAACGTATTTTGTTGAACTAGCTCATTTGCTTGTCGGTGATTCTTTCGATTTCAATCGCAAATTTCATTGGTCAAGCGGCCAACAGACACCGAAAGTGGCCACAACTTGGACTAAATCGGGAATTGAAAAAGTGTACATTGCCTAAAGTGGCATGAAGGGCGGGTAGGTGGTAAAAGTAAGCCGGATACGTGTAAGGTCTTGCTCCCTCTTTCCCCGCATCGGTAGGTAAAATCCATCCATCAATCCATCCATCAATCCATCCATCCTATGCGAAGACAAACGATACAACGAATTGCAACACGGACGAATGGAGAATCTCTGTTGAACGACATAATTGATCTGAACAAAACCCTTTTGTTTTAGAAACTTTTTCAGTATGCTTATTGCCAAGGAGAACAGAAAGGCCATCTACGAGACCCTTTTCAAAGGTAAAATTGGAAAAGCATCAGCACGGTATTTTTCGCTTGGGTTTTAACTCGAAGAAAATCCAACCTAGACGGTGCTCTTGTTGCTGCCAAGGATTTCAATGCTCCCAAGCATTCCGAAATTGACGTCCCTAACCTTGAGGTTATCAAGGCCATGCAGTCTTTGACTTCCAAGGGCTACGTCAAGACTCAGTTCTCGTGGCAATACTACTACTACACCCTCACTGATCAGGGTATTGACTACCTCCGTGAATGTGAGTTAAATTGTCTTTGACTTTGAAATGTATGGCATAGCCCCGGTTGACATTCGATATTATGGATATCTATAGACCTTCATCTTCCCACCGAAATTGTGCCCGCTACCTTGAAGAAGGCTGCTCGCCCCGCTGCTCCTCGTCGCGCTTGTAAGTCCATACAAGCGAAAAAAAAAAGAAAGAAACCGTAGAAGCTAAGAAATGCTACTTTTAGTCGGTGAAGGTCGTGAAGGTGCCCGTGGTCCCCGTGGTGACCGTGACGACTACAGACGTAAGGAAGGTGCTTCCGGAGACTTCAAGCCTGAGTTCCGTGGTGGTCTCGGTAAGATTTCAAGTTTTGCTGGTAGTCTATGTTTTGTATCTAACGAATAATACTATCAGGCCGTGGTCGTCGCGAATAAATTTCTTCTTGCTGCAAGACAAAAGAAACTGCGTATGATCCGTATTGCGTTGGAGTTGTTATATCTATGATGCCTGCAGTATGTGGAGATGTTCTCTTGTCAAAAATACAAAACAAGGAAAAACTTCAACAGCTTTAAAATTTCGAGACCAACAACCTCTGTTTCGGGTGTAAGGGGTCATTTGATGAGGTCCATGTTATTCTCAGCCATGACTGTGTTAAGATCCTTCCTGACAAATCTGGAGTTCAAAGATGTACATGGTCGTGGTCTATTTGTGCCTTTGGATTTTGAAAGTGACCTATACGTAATTCTTATGTTTATGGCAAAAGAAAAGGTCTTCTCCATCCTGAGACATCAATGGTCGAAATCTGGTTACAATAGGAGATTAAATGTTCCATGTCTTTTACAGGTTTTGTGAGGTTGGATTTACTTCCATGTGTTTATGGTCAGCATGCTGCGTCTGGTTCTCTTATGAATATTTAACGTGTGATGGCAAATAAGCAATGAAACCCATAGTTGGGATCTCAGATTTCGGCCATGGTAGTCATTGCTGCCATAATCTACGCGATGGTTGTTGTCATGGGACGAAGCTAATATCACCGATCCTACATTCTCAACAGCTGGATGCGAAAATTGATGTTTGCCCAAGCTGAATCAGTGACTTGCCACTTGTCAAAAGAAACGAGTGGCCATACTGTCCGCTTGGCATTGGTTTATGGAATAAATATCGTGCTATTTTAGGTAAATCTCGGACCTGCAACGAGTCCAAATCTGCAGCATAAGGAAAATCATTGTCCAACATATCAAAAAGACGGGTAAGCACGATGCAGTATTATAACTTGTATTTACTTTTTCGTTCACGTCTAAAACGACGCTGCTGGTCTCCATGATCTGACTCTCAATATCCAATCTCCATAATTGTACTCATCACCGAACAGCTCGTGCACTGCGAATGGATGAACCCCGTCTCCGAATTCCAACTGCTGCCATCCATAGCAGTTCGTCCCCGATTGCTTCAAAGGGGAATCAGAAAAGTAACGCAAGTACCGGATATTAGGCGATTCATTTATCGCTTGTACGACGATGAACGGTTGCCAGAATTATCAGGGTATGGCGCATCGAATTGCTCTCTGACCGAGTCAATATTCTGTCATCGTTGTATTAACTCGTATCCAGACGTGATAATTGAACAAACCTTGCGAATGAAAACCAGATCTTGTTCCATCTCATTCTCGTTTCTTGTATTTAAAACGTTGACGGGCGTCGATATATCTCGCATACGTAAGAAAGGTTAAGGAATTATATAGGCTTGTGGAACGAGGCTAACTTAGTAACAAAGAAAAAGGATATGATCTGTGGCATTGCGCTTTCTCGGGGTAGCTGCCCCAGATTTGCTATTGAGAACTTCTATTGTAGATGGTCCCGCACGAGTTCTCATTACTCTCCTACGATTCCGCGTTTGATGCGTAGAAAATACAAAATCTAGCAAGAGCAAATAGAGGGAGAGAAAGAGGAAAGGAAGCCTTAGAACACATATTCAAGTTAGTTGTTTTCTACCTGTTGGATGAGCCAGCTCTCCATCCTTATAATCTTTCAGCTGTCTCCGTTTTTCTTCAAGCATGGAGAACATGGCTACCTGGATATTATGCTTCTCGGCCTGCTTAAGTGTAAGCACTATTGCATTATGACATATCTGTTTCAAGATTACCTGCCAATCTTCTTCAATCTTTTTCGTATCTTTAGCGTATGTTTCATCCACTTGCTTTAGCTGATATTCCATCATTAGCCTTGCATTTTCAATCATCTCAACCCGTTCTCGATCAAGATCAGCAAGACATTCATTAAAGACAATATGGTGGCCTGCGTATTGCCATATCAACCAACGGAGCCGCAACAACAAAAAACTTTCGAGCGATGTCTTACCTTCTTCGACTGCCTGCAGCTCCTCTTGTAACTGTTTCATCTTCTTGCTATATACGCTAAACAAAAATAATAAGCACTAATTGTACATATCTTAAATTTAACCGAATTGGTGCCTACATTTCTCTATTCTCCATAAACTCATGATCGATCATCTGAAGCTGTTCGTTATAGTCTTGCAACCGGCTTGATCTTTCGATTTCCAAAGTCCGCCTTTCTTTCTCTAACTCGGGCCTTTCAGTTCGATTGAAGAGCCGGCATTTTTGCCCCCTTCCCTTCCAGCCACTCTTCGCCATACACGGGATAATAATACATGCCGTCGTAGAAGATCGGGGATATTGTTGAGGACGAGGACGGCTCAGGTGGATATGGCCACCGCCAATCCACACCTTGCTTATTCGTAGTATAAGGATAGTAAGGTGTATGCGGATACGAAGCGGTAGAAGTATGAGACTGCGAATCAGCTATCTGCGGCATATTCGGCATAGCCTGTTTTGCAGCCAAGGAGGGAACACTGCTTTCATGGACGGCATTTAGCCTGTCCACTACATTTTCGTTGAAGCTCCAACGCGGTTGCATTGCTTCATGATGCATTGCTTGTGGTGGAGGAAATATGTGTGGTGAAGAAGCAATGGGAGGTAAAGTATATCGTGAAGGTGAGTTTGACTTTTGATGAGGTAGTTGCCCATTAAACATGGTGGAAACAGTAATTGCTTTATCCTAACTTTCTCAATTGAAAATTGGGATGATCGTGTTAATTAAGCGGCAATACGGTCTAAAGCGAGAGATTGAAGGAAGAAGTGCTCACGAGTCAATGCAAGTCAGCAGTTTCAGTGCTGAGTTTCAAAATCATATAATGCAGTCAGGCAGTCCTCGAACGAGTAAGCTTACAGTGATCAATTGCCTGCGAACGTGTAGTGGGATAACAGATGATTATCTCGCAGATATCTGTTGTTATCAATAAGCTTATTTGTTGTTGCCCCTTTACCAGCTGCAAGTTGGGAAACATTAATGCTATCGCATAAGGAAACCGCAAGCTAGATCCGCTTGACTACTGTTGCACAATACTATGATGTCTCTGATCTAGTCCAATTTACTTCACTATCTCCCTCAGTAGTTGAAGATATGACGAATTTGCAAGCGCGATTTAGCACTTTTTTAGACAACACTAGCTGAGGCGCGTGCGTGGCGAAGAAGAACAAGTTCCCTGATAGTCTTACCGTCTCCTTAACACAATGGCGGAACATTTCAGTTATCAATACCATCCATTACTTGCATTAGTATTCTATAGGATCCTCCTATAAGTATTGCACAAACAGAAAACCCGAATTTCATCACAAAAAGCGTCCGTGTATCGAACGCATAACAATGTTAGAGAAATCCACATTGACTAGATCAAGAGAGCTTTTTTTTAAAAGAAAAGAAATGAAACCGCATCGGGACTTTACTTGATTCTTCGACAATGGCGAGACGTAATCCGAGATAATGACAAAATGAGCACGACAATAATGCATAGAAAAGCTGCATACGTCGCACTAAAGTGGCATGTCATACAAGACGCGACTTTTCTGAGATTTTTGCGGCTTTTGATTACTCGAACTATGCGACGTCTGTAGGTCTTATATGCGACTTATAGGATTTATGCTACCTATGAGACTTCTTTGTCCCATAGTGCTATATAAGTTTGTTTCCGCTTACGAACCCAATGATGTCGCTTGTCAGTTTTCTCTAAACTGTTGCTTTCAATGGAATAAAACTGTGCTTGTTTCACTGAAAGATTACAGTCTGCTCTCAGGAAGTTATAAACCATGCTATTGGTGACTTTAAGGCCATCGAACTACTACACTAAATGCGTAGTCATTTGGGTGGCAAAAGCCGAGACAATAGTATCTCTTGTATGAGATAGTAGACTGGTTACCGAAGTGTCCGGAGGCAACAATAGGAAACGGAGGAGAAAACTAAGCTTAGAGGACGCTGATTTGTTCTGTCATAGTAGGATAGTTCGGCAAGGTAGATCATTACCTTGGTGAATGGTTTTCTGTGCGCACCATAGATCTTGTGAACAGAAGTATTCTGTACCTCTTCGAGCACTGTGGTCGGTGGAACATTGAATCTGTTAATTGCGATGCCGTATTCTAGTCAAGGGCAAACTAGCTGCACATAGAACTGTATCGATAACGGTCTAGAGATACCGGACGGATTAGCCCCGATTGCATTAAGAATATTCATTGTAGCGATTGATCTTCAGAGCCTGCGCCATTACTTTTTAAAAGCGCTTTGAATTCTTCGGTTTGATTATGAGCATGAGCCAAGCATCGACTCTGCCAACTTTAGCTGCCGGAAATAGCTATGACTTTGTTAAATTCAACTACAGTGCCTCCCCGCTAATGCCAGTGCTTTGTTTAGAGCCCATCGATTGAAACTAGGCCGGGTTGACAATAACGGAAAGGTGCAATAGCTCCGAATTAGCATAAAGCCTCTTTTGTTTTTTGGGAATCTCAAAATCATTGATAATAGACGAGAAGGGACATTAGCGGGGTGGCACTGTAAGCGCTTCGCTTTCTTCTCCTTTTTCGTGTGTTAGATTCCTCGCTATGACATATCGACTTGGAAGGCGATTTTGTGCATAATGTAACGCTAAGCCCACATTCGGGAATCTCTAACTGCAACAACGGGATGAGACATATTTGACCCTTTTGGGGATAGGAGCTGAGTTAGCGCACAAAGGCGATTCTAACTCATCGTTGCAGAAGCTCATAGTTCCATCGGTCGTTTCGGGTTATTGCTTTCTTTGGGTACCTGCCCATTCCTATTGTAATCTGATTGCATACAGTACGCTTTATCATGCCTAATCAAGATGGCGGCGCATGAAAACTTCGTCCAATGCCTACTATAGCACCGCGACCTACTCTATGTCAGATTGTCATTGTGACAGTTTCCTGAGTTAAATAGAGTGGGCTCATATATCCTAGATACCTGCGAAAAGAAGTGCCGCGTCACCAAGGCACATATAGTGCGATTGGCTTACATCTTTTGCTGCAAAGATAAATACTTTTTCTTGTTTAACAGGCAGTCCGGTTTAGGAGAGTAGCTGTGCTGAAAAGCAGTTGAGCAATGTGTCACATAAGTCGTGTCATTCTGGGCAAATGACCCAGAAAATCAATGGGTAGCAGAAATGTGTCGCTTGACGTATATTGACCTTATGGGAACCACAAATGCTTACTATACCTACATATATTTCATGCATGTTTTAGAATAGCAAACGCGTTTCATCAGCTGTATGTCAAATGCAAAGTGGCACTGTAAGACCAGCACTGATAAGGGCTGGATTACATAAACAAGTGGTGCAGAACCATATTGGAGTTAATCCGCTGGTTATCAAATTGAAGCTAATGTAAATGAACTATTTCCAGAACAGAATCCATCAAACCACAAAACTATCTTTGTACTTGGCAAGCAATCTCGGATGTAATTCTCCTTACAAGCTACGGGAAAAGTAAACTGCCGATACATAATTAATGAAGAGAGTCGACTGTCTTGTTATCTTAGTAGCAATCCAAGCCCTGCTTAGCCATGGGAGTACAAATATGAGAAATTGGAAAGGGCCATAGTGAGGTAGTCCAAATGCCTGATTCTCGTATTCTTTTGTTTATAGCTATTTTTATAATGTGAGAATCATCCAGACACGAGATCAAAATATCGATGGCAAAACCCAACGTACTACCGGAATTCACATGGCTGTTATTTCTGGCTACATTAATTACAACTTCACATACTCATAGAATAGACCTCGATCAAAACAAACATCGGAAGTCATATTCATACATTTCCAGTAGAGCGGCATGCTGCCGCTGGCGATTAAAATAATAGGACCCTATTGTCTTTTATTGTGTAACGGTTACCTGTGATGGCTCCAGTTGGACAAACACAACGAGACGAACAGATTCCCCGGGGCCACCAAAGCACGCTTACATCAAAGACATCTACACTGAATGGGATTTTGATTTGAATCAATCATTCCAATTTTTGTCATTTGATTGTAGGATAAATTTCCGGAAGCCCTATAAAGGGGAAAACCTGATGACCAACGATCAGCCCTTAGTATGCTCAGCCTACTGACAACGAAGAGAAAAGCAAGGAGGCGAATCCAATCGAGTAGGATGACCGTGAAACGTTTTAGCGGCGTAGTACCGCGTCATGAGCCTTGAACCACGTGTTCCATCATGGTGGCCGGGCCATTGCGTCCGATCCGTTTATGATACAAGAGAAAATCGAAGCCTTTGATTGATAACTATCAGCTTATTTACATCAACCACGTTTGTCTATGATCGGTTAACTCCGTTCTCACCGGCGACAACAACAATAAAAGTGTTGGTCGGAGATAACCTAAGTTAATCATCTCCGTTTACTGTCCGCGAATTACTCTGATTTTTTATTACAAAAGGGGGATGAAACACACAATCTATAGTTATGGCATGACATTATTTTTTGTCTACTTTGTCTTAGTTTACACGTATTTTATGTGAGAAGCCTCCATTTATCTAACTATATTAAAGATAAATGCTATCAGTGTTTGAGTTGCTCTGGGAGACGAAATGGTCGAGATAATAAACAAAAAATGGGTTTCATTACCCGCAAAGTCCGCCTGGCGGGGATTCGGGCCAATTCTCCTTCCCTACACGGGACGCACGAATAAAATCGCGGTGTGACCAAGTCTGCCACGTGCCGGGAAAGATCGGCAACGTTGTCTGGACAAAAAAAAAAAAAAAAAAGCGAAAAAAGAAATTCGGCACATATTCATAATGGTTCCTAATGAAGAAAAGACCGTGACATGGCCATACCTTCCGTCCCATAAATTAGCTGCAATTTTTTCGCGTTTTATCTTTTTCTTTCTCTGCATTACAACACACAAAGCCTTTTTTTCTTTTCTTTTTCCATTTGCCTTCAATTACACATCTTCTGTAATCTACTATGTCGGACGGTCGTTGCATTCATTGTGGTCAAAAGGGACATTACTCCATGTAAGTATTATTAAATGAAAATGGTATATGGATCATCCTTTTACTAACAAAAACAACCAATCTATCCAGGATGTGCCCTAAGAAACCCAACTCAACTTAAACAAACAGCAACTTAAAATCACGCAATATTCCACCCATTCATCCGTCGCCCAAAAGAAAAACCACTATGATCAAACCGATCAGATCCATACGACCAAAGTATTCATTCAATTAGACCGCGCACGTCAACAAAGCCACTGACCTGCCTTAGCAACAAGCATCAATTCTTTTATTATTATTTTTTTTTCCTTCGCATTTTTCATCTCTATGGTAACAACAGCATCGTTTCCCCTGTTTATTTCATCTATGTACTTTTTCATCCCTATGTAATTTCTTCCTAAACATCTCTTTCTCATTGTTTATATATGTTCAGCTCCCGTTTCTTATACGACAAACAGACAGACAGACAAACAATAAATGCTTGATCAGTAAAAAAAATTTTCAGTTGTTGCATTATGATTCCAGAAAAAGACAACATAATTAGCGGAGAAAGGAATCATTTTGTTCCCGTAAAAAAACCTCATCTTTGACTTACGTCATGATGCAACAATCGGCGCCACCTTAGCTTAACACAATTTGGTAACGTGGCCTCTGGACGTAGGACGATCCTACATCACCTTGCATGAATAGAAAATCGCGTGACACAACCTTTTTCCTCTTTTCTTTGCCCTCGATTTCTTTTATCTTTGTCCACGCCATGTGTTCTTAATAAGATTCATTGGTTGTACTTAGCCGTTATTGGGACGTTGTGTATCTGGACAGTGAATGTGGTTATTATCAGGGTCAGAGCTGTGTGGTACCAATTGCCCGCTGTGAAGCCTTTTCTGATCTTTCTACTAGATTCAGACGTTATATGGTCTGTAATTTCTGAAAGAAAACGATGTGTTCCTGGCGGAGATTAGTTGTGATGTCCCACCATCTAGATTTCCTAGTTATGGGATAGAGGTTTAACGTGGGAGATTCCAAGCATGAGCAAAACAGCATCAGTAGATGGTGATGCTGGATTCCAAAGATTGTTCCTTTGGCTATCGCGTGTAACGAAATCCATTCACATATCGCAAAGTTACTTGAGCGTCACAGGTTATAGGATCACAATGTACACCAGTGTCAAGGTCCAAGAGTACAGAGCCTCCGCATAGCCAATGTGTGATCCCACTGACAAAGTCTAAATTTTTGGCATTGTGTCACTTGTCCCGGGATGCACATTTCCTTTTCCTTTTTCTTTTTTTCTCTCTTTCCAGAAATGAATGGGATAGCTTCCAGCCATATATCTAATGAGTTTGACATGACGAACAAGAGAGCGACGATATCATAGAGGGTTATCCTTAGGCAACGTAAAAGAAAAAAGATGAGTCCATGAGTGAGTGGGTATGAGTCAGTGAGTGATTGAGCGAATATTCAGGTCGCATCTGTAACAAGGTTGAGCGGAATGTTCTCTACTAATATTGCTCATCCATATATGGTATTTTTCCATCCGAATACTCGGTTTGAGTTCACTCTTTCCAGAAAGAAACAACTTTATTCACAGGGAAAAATGGGAATCGGGTATGCTTTGTTCGGTCCCAGGAGGTTTGTCCGTGAGACTCTCTATACGTATGCACTTGACTGGATGAATATAGATACAGTACGTAAGAAAACTCAATGGTCCTGTCCGCAAAAAGATATGGATTAACCCTTATGTGGTAAGGGATACACCGCATTCTTCTAGTTTTGGCAACCACCAAAAAGCTTGGAGCCATTTCGGTAGTTGAACGGATAGCGAAACAATAAAGAAAGTAAAGGGGGGAAATGGGAGGGACAAGCATGTAGATGCTGTTTCAGCATTCAGCATTGGATCTCATGTCAGTCATGTTTGGGAAAATGACCGACTCATCCAACGCTATTAGTAACAGGTAAACGAGAAAGTGCAACCGAAGATATATTCACATCAACCAAACCATTAGTGAATAGGAAAGCTGCTGGTTAGAGTATCCAATACCAAAACGTTGTAAGAATACGCAACTCTTATAGTCGGGGCCGTCAAAATAAAGAAAAAAGGAAAGTGCTGTACATGTTTGCACATCTGCTTGTACGTATGAGGATTATATCGAAAGATGTGCGCAATTCAATTAGTGTATTTCATCTACAGCCTTACGGATATTAAATACATTGAGTTATGCTATTCCGCATACAAAAGATATCGTCTATGTTTCTTTTTGTCTTCCATCTTTTCTAGGCTAAGAAAAGAATCGGAAAATGCAAGTTCCACTCACACCAACCCAGTGAACCATGCTAGCTCTTGTTCCTGAGATAGACATTCTTTTTGCACGAGTTGCCGCGGCCCACTGGGTACTTCTGCATCCGAAGCCAGTCACCTGAAAAGAACCGCGCACCACAAAATTGCTCTTCCTTGACTGCCATGGAATCCCACATTATTGACCTGTATCCTGATCGAGGACAGATCCACATTGCATTGTTTCGTAATGTCACCAATAGCCCTGAATTACGCCGAAGATTAGTGGAACGTGATCCTACATTGGCTTGTGCTCTCGTGAACGCGTCGCTGGTAAAAAAGACTGCCACATGCTTACGCAAATCTAATCGGAGGGCGCTTTTCATTCGGTCTATAAGGTCATGAATGTTCGACATATCTTATTAGCAGTCCATAGAGCCATCCACGATGAGCAACAAAATCTGCTGAAGACTCATAATATACACTCTGAAATCGTTTTCGATTTTTCTTCTACCATTCATGTAAGGATACGCAGCAAACAGCCGAAATGGTTGACCAAGCCTTTAGATCACTCAATCGCTTCGACGGTTTGGAATTGAAGATACATCCAGTGATATTGTTGTCATCAAAGTGGGAGGAGAAGCGGCTGAGGTAGGTAGAGCTTAGGTCACAGGCTGTCTCATCAGCAAATTTAGGCGGAGGCCTTTATGCGCAAGGACATATCAGGCGATCTTGTTCCTTTGAGTCAACTAGCCGAAGTGAGGGATTTGAAGCGTATCCAAAAAGTAACGGGAAAAGACCTCGAGTATATCACGCATTGTTGCTAACTTATCCGCGTTAGTGTTATCAAGCTGGAGGTCATGGAGAAGATATGAACCTGCTGATGCAGTTGGTGACAGGTGCCATGGCTTTGAAGGGTTTATAGTTTCTTTATACATCCAAAAAATCAACATTAGCCATTAACATATATCCGCAACAAAAGAAAGACATTTCTAGGCTAATCTTTAAACCTGTTTTATCGCTTGAGGTCTCATTGACGATCTATGATACAAGTGCCGTATGTCCCTAACCTCATTTATTTCCTGTCTGGTTTTCCAGGATTTGCATTGTTCTCTGGATATTGTGCCCTGACGAGAGGTGAATTCTACGTTGGCTGGACAGACGTTCCTGCATCAGTTAATGAACGAAAGTATGCATTGCATAATAATGCATGCTACTCTCCATAGAGTCCCTTTTCCTGCTTCGACTCGCAGATTTGTCTTTTTTTTTTTTCAGACGTCATCCATTGGCACTAAAGAAATTGTTGTTTCTTTCGTTGTGTTTGTGCCTATATCGTACTATATAATTATCAGCTCATGCGAATTCTACTTTTGCGTTGTCTCCCTCCCTGTATTGTTGTCATTTATGACACATCGATTGCTTTCCTGTCAATGGCTGTGATTTTTGGTCTCAGTGATCTGAAGTATCAACGAGTGCAGGTGATAGCTTATGTTTACATTCTTTGGCTCTGTTCTTCAAAAACGTCCCTGCTATGTACGCACTTGGACTTATAATACATATTGAATGGCTTGAACTTTATATTTAGCCTACAAGACCTATGATCAAACCAGCCTAGTCGAGCAATTTAGCTTCTTGTGTCCCATTCGCTTCGTAAAGAATCCGCAGGTCGCGCTATAACCCACACTGTATTAACATCCTTTCAAGTCCTCACAGGTATTGCATTGTGCATCTTCTCTACTGTGTGTTATTATAGAAATGGGTTATTCTTTGCCCATATGCGCTTTCCGAGCGAGCCAGCCGGTACAGGGCGCGGTACAGGTCCCTACTGTTAGGTAGGAACACCCTTCAGGGTTAGCTAAACGCATCGGCGTATGATCCCCGTTTAGTAACCGTGAATGTCTTGTATAAGCTAGCCTAAACGCTTCTGCGGGCACTGAAAGATCAAGTTAATGTCAGATAAGATATATTTTCCACACAATTGGATTCACTAGCGATGCACATTTATGTTCTTTTTAGCGCAAACTCAGTCCCTTTTATTAACGCAAATATGTTCTGAATAGCGTAAAATTTCATGCAATTAACAATATGCTGGGGACAATCACAGTTTGCTTTTTGTGGTATCAAGATCACCCTGATCTACTATTCTTAGGGCAAAATGGGCAATAGGCTTAAACCGTGCAGCGTAATGGTGGGCTTCAGCTGAGGAAGCTTGTTTGCGGGCAATGCGAGCAGCAACGCCCTGAAGAATAACCGATAGCTACGTTTTGCTACGTAAGATTCCTATCATAGTCTAAACGGCACATACCCTGAAAAAGGAGAATGCTACGGCAAATGCCCAGCGGTCTATCGGAAAAGGTAGGCCCGATTTTGCGCAGTAGATTTGCATCAGCTCATCCGGGCCAGGGATAGGCAGTTCCTTCAGGTCGCTTAATCCCATAAGACCTATATCAGAGGAGAAGTAGAAGGGCTGCAAAAGGTTAGACAAGTCAGACAGAGGATGTCCGATAGTGGATAGTTCCCAATCGAGTATTCCTATGACACGTGGCTCTGTTGGGTGGAAGACCTTGTAAAAAATAAGCATTCCATAATCCGACGCAAAGGATAATAGTATACCAAGTTGTCAATCTAAAAGTCATGAGCTTTTTTTAGAGTGTGTTTCTTCTTTGCTTACTATTACCTTATAGTCGCCATGAGCAATCGTCGCCTTATCGAGTACTTGGTTCTTCTTAAACCAGGTGATCATGTCGTCCAATCGAGGGATTGAGCCAACCAGCTCGCCGGTCTCAGTATCCTTGACAGCAGCCTGGATTTGACTAACTTTATGGAGAGATTTCATCTGGCGGTCATAAAATCCTGAGCTTCTCCCATAGTCACCAAGACCTATGGCTACATAATCAACCTGATGTAGTTTAGCAAGGGTCTCGATTGCTGAAATCCAGCTAGCAGAATAAAAGGTTAGAATAAGTAACCGCGGGATTATGAGCAGTATCCCCAAATACCATTTTTTACGCTCCTCAAAGGGCAATTGCAGCATTCGCACATCGGAGAAGATACGACCATGAAGAAATTCCATAACCTAAGACATCTATTACCACTTGTCTGATCTAAAGAGTGCATCACTAATTGTTGTGTCGCTTACATAGAATGGTGTACCAATTACTGAAGTGTCCTCGCACAAAACATAGACTTTGGGAACAGGTACGGTCGTAGATGTTCCGAGTGCCTTAATGATGCGATACTCACGTTCCACTGCATGTGCAGTGGATGTCATGAGCGATCCAGGAGGTTTTTTGCGAAGCACATATTGTTGCATGCTAGTATACGAGCACGTTAATATATCGGCCCTAGATCGGCTTATTTCCACTTACTTGCCGTCTTTCAATAAGTAGGTTGGGTTCGACTGACCCAGCTTAAATTGACTGACTTGCAAAGGTCTGGCGAACCCAGGAACATTTTTGACAAGGTATTCTTCAAGAATGGCAATGTTCAATTCATGACTGGATTGGCATGAGGTGGATAAGTTTTGAGCGCGCGAAAGAAGTCAGGGACAAGAAAGGAAGGACAGGGGAAGGAGCAAGTGTTTATGCCTCTAGTAAGTATACATACCCCGTTCGGATATCGGAGGTAGATTGACCATCCTCAAATGATGAAGTGTTTTTATTCGTCATGGTCAGGGAACAAGGAAGACCTTCAAAGCTTGAATGTTGTGCCGAATTACTGGGTTTTTGTGGGGGCGAGTTTTTATGCGGTAATGGTGAATTCGGATGACAAATGAGTGTCACAGCAGAAACGCCGCCCTCACCATTTACAGGGCTGATTGCCATTTTCGGAAGCGACAGAATGAATGGTCTGTTCGTAGCACTTTTGCAATCCACGAAATAGATCGCTGCTCCTAATACAATGTAACCAGAACTAAAAACCCTAAACCCCCTTGCTCCTTACCCTTGTCTCATCAGGCGGCACGATCATCGAGCTAGCTATATACAAATCGAACAATTAATATACTCTATAGGAGAACCTTTGACGAGCTCACGTATTTTCTTTATGCTCTCCCTAATGCAGCTCGCTTCCTACAAAGATTTTATCAGCTCCCTTTTCCCCTCTTATCACGTTTGTTTCTCTCTTATTCTCCTACCAAAGGCCATGTTCTAAAGTTTAAAAATTTCGTCTAACTGCTAGCTTTTCTTTCCCATTCACTGGAACGGACATGACCCATCTTAGCGACTTCAGCTTTTTACGTGAGTTGAACACGACTATGCTTCCATATCCCATCTCAACATCACGTCTTTGCTTTTCTTTACTTCCAGAAAGAGCAGTCTCATTAACTTATCTCTTTGCTTGGTATGTCTACCGGGTTTGGACGTTAGACAGATTCAATTGTATAAGACCAAGCAAGCTCCGACAAGGAGAGCTTAAAGGCATTGTATCACTACTGATTCTAATTATGCTGCCGTTTCAACTATCCTACGGTAATATAATCCTATACTAATATAATCAGAATTAACCCGGATTCAGATATCATTTCATGCAAAATCAAATATAGCGAAGGTTACGTGGATCTATTTGGGCATATCATCGCAAAACCAGAAATCTTCTGGAGTGCAGAAAACCGAGCACTTGTTTCACCGTCTGGTAATCCCTCTAATACAGTGAACATCCTCGATTTTGATTTTCGATCTCTTTTTTAACCCATATATCTAGATTATGGTGTATGCTTGGGTTTCTCACTGCAAGCGTAAGCAATCCGAGGTCTAAGGCCACGGAAGATGATAACAACTATTTTTTAGTGGCACACTTCTACTGATGCAATGTTTTTGGAATTACCTCGCTAATGCTGTAGCTGGAGCACGATTTATGAGTAGCAAAGAGTTTGTATTCTATATTGTCTGGTAAAGTAATGGAATACAACAATTGCTTGATCGTCCTTACAGAGAAATTAGGTCTCTCGCAAGCATTGTTATGTTTCCTGTACTGCAATACAATTTCTCTAGAGATATATATGATCATACTTACAAAGAAATCATGCCACAACTTGTTTATGCGTGTGGTAAGTATACCTCAAGCCAGAGACGAGTGGTTCTTTGTTTATTTATGCTAATTTTGTAGAACTGTTCATTGTCTCTATGCTTGGTGTCCATTCTCACACTCGTTTCAACAAGATCCTCAGTAATTCACAAGGGTCAAGTAATGCTCGATTTGTTACTCATAGAATTCGGTATTTTCAGGTATGGTTTATTTGTTGATGTACGCTTTTATTCAATAAGTTTAACAGGAGTTAAACATGATACTTTCCGCTGCACTTCTTCTTGATTCTGTATCTTTAATTACCTTGTGTGCCGATGGTCTCACCGGAAGAAAATGGCTGAACGCTCACAAATTTTCGGCGGATCTACTAATTTGCAACAGTGCGTAATTATGACACCTATCATTTTGAGATATCGCTGACTAATCGTCTTTCACAGTTAATGTAACGTCCATCATCGTATGGATTATTGTTACCCTGATCTTTCATCCAAAGCCCAGCAACAATTCGATTAATGGGAACTCTCATGCTAATCAACAACAGCAGCATGACTTTTTAGCGCCGGCTAGCCTTCGCCCTCATGGAGCATCGATGCAATTACAATGTTCTCAGGAATCTGGTATCCTGTGCTATTCCGTCGTTACCATGGAGCAGAATAATCAAAGTTCAAATCAGCAGAAACCTAGACAAACCCTTTCCCCTATTGACACTCGTCATCCGCATTCTGTGGTCTCCTCTGGTCCACCGACTTCGTCAACCCTAGTTTCAGTACAAAAATCACGTCAAGGGTCAACAGACAAGACGGCCTCAATGCCCCTACCCTCATTAAACGAATCTGCTGTAAGCAGTCGTGCTGAAGTCATGATTGGCATCAATCCGCAGACTGAATGGGATAATGAAGTTCAACATTGTTCAGACGTACAACTTGTCCATTGTGACAAAGAATTCCCAAGGTCATTATCCAATGAATCACTGTGAATATTATGCTACTATCTATCTATCTATCTTAGCTCCTTAATCTTTACAAAAATATCACCCTACATCAAGATTAAACCTAATTGTTTAATAAAGTAATGTTCGGAATTACCAGTTAGAGTTGAGGCTTTGACATAAACCTTACTGGACCATTGAAACTTTAAATCATCTATGGTGGTTGATAATATGTTCTTATTGACAACTGTCTTCTTCTTTACATTAACAAGCAGTCCTGCCAAAAATCATGAAAGCACTTCTGCAGAAAAGTTTGCTTGAGGAATACATAACAATATTATCACCGTGCATTGTACAATAATGATATCATTTTTTCTTTCTAAAGTTTTTGTTCACTGTTACGGGGTACTACCCTAACAAGGGGTACAGTGTCAGCACGGACGAACTTCTCTTTTTATCGTAGCGACGAGAGTAGTATTGCCGCGGGTTACTAGAACGGAGATTCCGCCGTATTCAGATATGCCCCTTACGAGATAAATTCTGAGAAAAACTTGGCCCAGACATCCCAGAATGCCATTGACCAGACCTTAAGTTCATGGAAACAGGAACTCAGCACTAAAGTGGACACAAAAGTCGGATGATGAATAGGTTGGGTCATAAAACAAGGCTATATATTGGTAAGCTGTAGCCTAGCCATCGGCTGATGCAGAAGTATAGTTTATAAGGGTTGCTCATGAGTAGTGTATTCCTACTTTCTCCAAAGGATGTTTTTGGCAATCACCAGGAGATATGCATTACACTATCATTTGGTAGGCCAGAAAGAAAGAACGAGGGCCGGATGAAACCAGGCCATGTCACAGTATAACATATTACAGATATGAAACTACACATCGTTCCCTTAAGATTTTGTGGTGACATGACTACATGGAGTACCTTTGCGAGTAGACAAGAGTTTACCCACTTAATGGGATTGGGAGAAAACAAGCATCAGCAGAACCCTTTAAGATAGGGTCAGTCACAGAGTTAAAAGACTCCTTCTGTAAATAAGGGTCAGTCCTGAATTAGGATTCTATTTTTTGGTTTTTGAAACCTTCGTTATGAAAAGTTCAATGGTGTAAGTTTACGTTCACTTGATAAAATACAATCAAATGGAACGCAAACTTCTTCCTCTTGGGTTGTAGTCGACTTACTATTTTTAACACAAGATAAGTTCCATAAGAGTACGCTCGCGTGCCATACAGGATTGACTTTGACTGAATCGTACAATTTTCAAGAGCAAGAGTTTGAGAGTGCGAACACATTTCAGAAATCAATTGTTGCCAATGCCATAAACAGGCACTTTTAACAATTATTCACTAGTTACCTTGCATAAGAAATAGTACGCGACATGAGATTCCTCACTTAAACGTAGCTATGGAGCTATTCAATCAGAAGAATGGCATTATGCCAGCGTTGCTCAAGAAGGTACGCAATGGCAACTCTGGTTTTCACTTGGAACTTCAGAACATAACTACTAGCTCTGCTTGTCACAAGTTTAATTTGATCGCTGATTGCAAATTGTGCTTAATTATTAGCATTGTTAGGCGCAAGCAATGATTGAGTTTTTACAGTGCAAAAGATACTACCTATTCAACAAATATATATAATGGACAATCGATATCCGTTATTACTACCTTGGTTGTGCAGGGACATCTGGGAGTGGCAAGAGAATATAAGGATGAGTGACACCATGGTTAAACAAGCATTGCTTATTTTCATTTTACCTAGTGTAAGGACAAGGAAGCTAGGTGCACCACCAAGATGATTACGTGCAGAGGTCATGCAGCCTGAACGAGAAAAGAGAAAATATCAGTTATCCTGTATGTATCCTAATTGGAGTGCTTACCACGGTTTCCATCTCTTTGTACACAACATTGTTATTTCGACCCCGTACGGCGGGGTCAACTTGATTTTCGTTGTTTTAAAACGTAGTCCAAACAGGCTCAAATTGATGAGGCTCTCGCTGATTCTCTCTCTGGAACAAGTCGCATGCAAGCTCTGTTTCCCCTTGATCAGGTCGATTTTCTTGGTGCGTCGGATATGCACAATGGTTACCGCGATGACATACTAACTATGCCATTTTTTCTAGTACTCACAATCTGAGTCTTTTCCTCGCATGAAGTGTATTTCCAATGATTTATTGGAATCCCTTTTATTGAAGGATTGGATTGATTACAGAAGAAACGGAGACTCGGACCGGCCCGCTTGTCCTTTTTCTTTCTTAAATTGGATAAGTTTACTGTTTCTCTGTCTGCCTATTTCCGGACACATAAAAGCCAAAGGATGGTAAGACTGTATTATAACTGGTTGGTATCTTCATATCATTGGTTTAACCTTTTACGGATAATGAATCAGCGTGCGGTGCAGATACCGAGTCCGACGTTCGGTGATTCGAACTTCGGGTCACCCTTTTTTTTTTTTTTTCATTCCACCATTTTTTTTCTTCGTTGTTTTCGCGTGCCACATCATGTCTTACCCTCAAGAGAAAACTATGATTGTAACAAACTCGCAAACCTTGCATCGTGCCTCCTTTGCTTCTACACAACATCCCGTAATCTTGCCAGATACATTCCCCTCATCTTCTTGCCTACATTATGGCACTACAATGGCCTCACCACCTGCAGCTGGCCAAAAGCGTCACTCCACCGCTCTTGACATCAGCGCCATGTTGAATCCGGACAACTCAAATACCAATGGCCAGCAAAACACAAAAAAAGACTTGGTTAATGGCACACCCAATGTCCTTTTTCCCTCAAACACTCAAAACCCAATGCATTCCATACTTGTTTCCCCAACTTCACTGCCCGTCTCTAAAAATACAGAAACTAATGGCAACTCTAAACGCTTACCGCTTCGAAAACGTATTGCAAAGGAAACGCACTCCGCACAACCAATCCTGAAATGGCAACCAGTGGAAACCCCAGACAGAACTCACAGTGGACAGTCATACCCTACAACAATCCCACAAAAGATTGAAATCATTCCCATGAATACGGCCATTCTATCCAGAACCGTTGAATACCCACCCACCCCGAACTCATTGTCTTCCTCATCCTCGTCATCATCCACCGGAAATAGTACATCTACCTTTGCCTGGCAAGCATCACAATCAACCCCTGTCAATGAGCTAAAAACTCTGGCAACCAACGATGGGCACCTGAACGATAGCATAGATAGAACGAATATACAAGAAGCAGAGGAAAATGGCCATTACAACGGAGTCATTAACTCAAGACTACCTAACAGTGAACAATTCTCCCCAAAAGAACATAATGATGCCATCCACAACAATACAGAGAACGTATCCCCAGGGCAATTGACAAACCAGATAACTCCGAATATAACAAAGATGAAACCGTTGAAAAAGGTTCAGCACTGGATCACTAAGGGCAAAGTGGGAACAACGGTTGAGTCACAGCCTATGCCACCTACACCCACTAATGTCGGAACAACTCTGATTTGGAAACACGAAAATCCCTCGGAACAAGTATACCATTCTGAACATACTAAAACTGTGTCCGGTGTTTCACGAACGGCTTCGTGGGAAGATGAACGAGTAAGCAGGTCATACACATTTATCGAGCAATTGACTAATTAGTTCCATTAGCCTGCGAAGAAGTTAAAAAAAGCTAAATTGAATCAGTCACAGAGCGAAAAAGCGACCAAGCCGTCTGTAACAGCACAGTCACCTTCCAGTTATTCACATGCAGAGCCGGTTAGACAAGTACTAAAGCCTGACCAACCTGTACCAGGCATGAGAATTGGGCGTCAGAGCATGAGTGTATCTGATGATACTTTATACTGCATTTGTCGGAAACCGTACGATGCGCCGAGGTTCATGATTGCCTGCGATAGATGTGACCAATGGTTTCATGGGGAATGTGTTGGTATAAGCGAGAAGCAAGGCGAATTCATTGATGTGTACTTCTGCTCTGACTGTGTCAAAGGTAAAAGCACTGGCCATAAATTAATTAGAATTAATGTACCTTTTCAGTTACCGGTAAGAAGCCATCGTGGAAACCAAAGTGTGCGAATCCAGCATGTCAGAAAGCTGCTCGTATGGGAACGCATCAAAAACACTATTCGAAATATTGCACAGACGATTGTGGCATGCAGATAGCTCGTTCAAAGCTTAACATGTCTGAAATGAAACGACGTGCTGCAGGTGGCATGGTGTCTCCTCTCAATGAAACGAGAAATAATTACTTATCTAAGAGTCGCTTAAGTTCGTTTGCGGACCGAGATGATCGACAGCGTCTCTCTCGCGTTTGGAATGAAAAGAATCGTGCAAAAGCCATGGTCGCCTTAGTGGAACGAAAATCGACTCTGTTGCAAGCATTAACCAAATTGTCAGCTGAAAGTGATGAAGATCTATGCGGATTTGACTCGCGATTGGGCTGGTCAGACAATATTTGGGAACAAGTACAGCAGGTCATAGAAAATGGACGCACGATTGAACTGAAATTTGCAGAGGAAGCCGATCCAAAACCATATACAGTGTGTCGCGCAGGACGGAGATGCCATAAACATAGTGGATGGCAAAAGCTAAAAGTGCTGGAATTTGAGCAGGAGCGAAGTGAACAATTTACAGTATTAACAATGCTTGAGAGAGAACGACAGCAGATCAAAGCACGAATGAATAAGCGACGAGAAGAAATTGATGTGATGGAAGGGCTAGCAAACGGAACCATTTGCCATCAATAAATGTATGTGGGCGACCAAATCATCACCTTGAGTGCATTGTCCAAATTGCTTTTCTTAACGATTTACCAGCTGTCTCTCTCTCTCTTTCTTTCTCCGTGCACCGTTCGAAAGAGAATGGCCATTGGTAGATACTTTTGAGCAAACCGTTTCCGGTTGGTGTGGCTGCATACTGTGGAAAAAAACCTGATCTGGGCATTAGTAAGGTCCAATCGTTCGAAAATACACTCACCAGCAATGCACGGGCGTTTGACGATGTTGGATATGTTTGTCTAGCATACGTGTTATTAGGAAATCGAAGGTAACGCGATCGATTAAGCACACCTAAGGGGAACTCGAAAGAGAAAGAACAATTACACAGCACGTAATACTTCGATGAATCCTCGAACGGGTGTAGGATATTTAGCTACTGTGGTAAAAATTTAGTAGTTACGTGATAGCATATGGGTTGACTCACCACATACATCGCTGCCAAAGGGAGGCAGAAAAAGAATACAAAGCACTATCACGTCAAATACCCATACTGGCCTTATAGACTAGACAAGCCCCATAGAACACTTTAATATAAAGGGAGACAAGCTGTGAATCAAGAGAATATATTGGTACGATGATGCATTGAATAAAGAGTTTGAGCTATAGCATTCGCAATGATTTGTTCCACAGCCTTTCTGACCGTGGAAGATGATTTTCAGAAAAAATAAAATATGAGTTTAGTATTGTTTAGGTTATCTCCTAGTATTATGCCACGCTAAAGATTATTCGACATTTTTCAAAAGAAGAAATAAAGTTTGGTTGGCAAAAAGTACTGTAAATTTGAGGGTCATCTTTACTGTTTATTGAATGTTATTTTACGCTACTCTAAATAAATTTTGCGTCCATGGAAAGGCGAAGGTTGCCGAAGAGAAGACGAAAGATGTGGTACAATCCCCCAAAACCGCGCTTTATTCGTAGAAAAAATAATATAAAATAAAAAACTCCTCCATCTATCTCAACTCATATCTTGAAAGACGCGTAACAATCGATTTTTTTTTGGGAGGGGAAAGTCAGAAGAAACGACGGAACCAGGGTTGGGTGTGTACCTCATCTTTCGTCTTCTCTTCGGCAACCTTCGCCTTAACGTTCGTTCCTACGCTAAGTCTGGTTGCCTCCGCTCCGACTCCAGATGTGGTACCTTTCTCCGCATTGAAAAAAATCGATTGGTTGATATCTGCACTTAGGGCCGTGTTGTGGTTTGGTTTGTAGTAGTAACGCTCAAGAGTATCACCGGCCAAACTCCAATGGGCATGTTCTTTTACTTGTTGCAGAGAAAAACCTAGTTGAATGGCCTTTGTGCTGCTTGCTGCTCGAATTGTGTGTGGTGTAAATTTGGTCGTGTCTATTCCGGCTGCCTTCATATTGGGTTTCACTATGTTCGCTACGGTGACTGGACTGATACTTTTACATTTGTTCTTGTCGTTGATGTAGGCTAAAAACACTGAATGGGCCTTTGGTAGGTTGTAACGAAGGTGTTGCGATCTGTCAAGAAACTCTTTCAAGGTGTAAACCGGGCACATGGATTTGTCGTCAAGCACGCCAAGTCGGGACGATTTAAATTGTGATTCTTTTGGTGTACGAATGAATAGTGTTACTCCTTGGAGATCTTTGGTCTCGTCCTCGTAGAAGAAATGCACATCTCTGGATTGAAGAGTTCCCACGTCCGACCTGGGCCGCCACATCGTCGCAATACATAGAAGTAATATTGTCTTTTCTTGCAATGCCTCGATGGACAGTTGTGAGTTTTCCCTGTAGCTGGATCGTATGAAATCGATCAATACATCAATGTTCCAGGTCTCCAGCTTGTGTGGAGGGGGGATCCGGACCTCTGATTTTTCTTTGGCCTTAAAGAACTCTTGGATATCCGTGTTTTGTGTAATGGGAGGTTTATCTTTGTGGATTTGTTTGAAAACTGAAGAAATAGAAGCACGCAAGAGTTTTAGATAAGAAGATGAGTCATTCTTACGATCGAGTAGAAATTGCAAAACGTTGGAGGTATTGTATTCAGTCTGGTCCTTTTTTGGTTGTTGAGCTTGGCACCATCTCACTCAAACTCGCCAGCTGCGATCGTAGACCTCGTGTGTACGTTTTCTGTGGCCTTGTAGTAAGAAGTGGATCGTTTCTTCATCTTGTCCTTGTTTACGCCTGCTGTCCTTGATAGCCTCCAAGCGGCTAATTCTCATTTCTTGCCTATCCTCATTCTCAAGGGGGGCTCCGTGGTCATCCTCAATATCATCGGAAACCAAAATTGTGTCGGCCAATATGGAGTCACCAATACTGCACTCTTCATCTTCTGTGATCGTAACCTCTGGATCACCTTGGGAATCAGTCTCCAGGGTGGATGTAAGTACAGACCCCGTTTTGGCCATCTCTGTCTGAATGCATCCACTGCGCTTGCTCCCGGATCCGGACGTAGACTCCAATATGTCTGTAGTTGAGTGTTGTGGTAAGCGGCAAAGGCGTCTATCTTCAGAAGGCCCCAGCGTTGTTGAATCTGTTTGAAGTATCTCCTCGGTAATTTCCATTCGTATAGTGGAATTGTCAACCTGATCAAATAGTCTGCTTGAATGTTCTGGATCCCTGGAATATGAGAGTACTGTACTGTTATGTTGTGTCGGTTCAGAATATCTTGTATTTGGAGAGCTAGGTCCTGTAGTAGGAAAGAAGAAGTCCCCCCACTCTTCTTCACATATTTCAGCGCTGTGACATTGTCGGACAAGATCTTGATGTGCGAGTTTTCTGCGCTTTTTGCGTGTAGTTTCAAGGCAAATAGTATGGTCTTCAATTCTCGGACGTTGATCGATGTTTCTTTTTCTGCCTGTCTCCAAAATCCTGCTGTGCGAATCTCCGATGATTGGATGCCCCACCCTGTGTTTGAGGCATCGACGTAAATTGTGTACCTTGTTTTGGGTTAACAAGCCAATGAGCTCATGTTTGTAATCTGTATGCACCAAGAGAGCAATGGTACCACGGGCAGGGAACTGGATATCAATAACACGAGATTGTTGAACCTTAAGTACACCAAGGAACTGGCGCACTTGAGAGTAACGAACATGGTGGCGACAAGACAGATATACAAAAGTATACATAGAGGGATCGGAGGGAGCAGTAAGAGTTCGCTGGATTGTTTCCAACCTCACCTTAGATTTTTTAGGCTTTTGAGAAACTAGAGTCTTCGCGACAGTTTTTGCATAGCTCAGTTTTTCAGCTTGAGCATGAATTGAGAGCCATGGGCTCTTTCTGTTCCTCATCCCACTTTGCTTTTTCAGCCGCATGCAATTGCAACTGTTTTCGTAATTCGACAATCTCTTGGTTGAGATTGCTGATTAATTGGACCACATGGTCAGACATGATGTTTTGCAATGGGGGTCACTTATACCAGGGGTAGTGTAAACACTCTCTATATTAGAGGTTGATATGTTTGGTGTCTGTGAGTTGGATGAGGAGGTTGAGTTTAGTCGAATTCGTTTATTGTAATCGCTTTGCGCTTCGGATGTGATAGTGTTTATTGGAATATGTATGTTTCGCTTCGATTGCGCAACTGATTTCTCGATTGCTTTCGATGTTCTTATGATGGATGCCTTGATTTCCGTAACGGATGGGCGTTTCGGTGGTGGTGTTTTGTTGTTGTTGTTGGTTGTTTTCGGCAATGTGCTATATACTTCTTTGTGTAACCGTAAAATAGCGGAAAAAGAAGTGTCGATATGCCGGAGAGAGATGAAGTGTTTGTTTATTATTGGGCTTAATGGGCATTGTCTATCATGAGCAAATCGCCCACCCATTGATCTTTTGGCATAGGAATGTAAAAAACCTCAAACACAAGGTAAAAAATACAAACATAAAGGAGAGTAAGTGGGGCACAGGCCAAGTGACACAAAGATCGGCATGATACTTTGGCCAAATGCGGCAAAGGGGAAACGGTAAGTAAAAGAAGCAGCAAGAGGTAAGGGAGAAGCATAGAGATAACATAGGTACATAGTAGAAAACATAAATAAAAATAAAAAACCCACAGGGGGATAAAAAAACATAAAAATAAAAACTGCACAATGGAGAGGCATCAAGCCTTTGGATATAAGAACCAACCAAACCAGTGAGCATCGTCATTGGCTCAGTAGAAGAGCTGCAAAACATCTAACATGTTACTTACGCATTCACAATAGACACACAACTACAGAACAGGGTCAGTAGAGCTACAAGCCGTGGTGGGAGAAGAAGAGGAAGAAAGAGGGGAAAGAGAATTTTTTTGTTTTTTCTTTTTTTGTTTTTTTAGCAGCTGACGCTGGTGTTCATCAAACGCATCCGCAAGGACGGATCCAGGAAGAGGTTCAGGGTCAAAAGCCGAGGTATACGTGCACCGGTCGATTTCGCGAAGGATAAACAACAGCTGACGCCATATGTTCACCAACTTTTCATCAAACCGGCGGAGAGACAGTGGAAACTCATTCAACACATGACCGATAATATGCACATCATCCAGTACAGGAGACGGCAGCAAATCCGACAACGAACGAATGTGAGAAGAGAGGATAGAACACCCGTCCACGAAATGCGCGCGGTTAGCTCTTTCACTACCACATAAACAGGATACAGACGGAGTAGGCGGGAGCTAGGCAATACGCCACTTAATCAGACGATAGCGTTCCTTAGTAGTGCAAGGAAGTAACAAGGTGGGATCCCATCCAGGATATGGCAGAGCCCTCCTCACCGTGACAAACTCAGCGCGCTGTTGATCATGGATCGCCTGAAGACGATCTAAGATTGCACACTTGAGAGGGTCAGGTGGTGGATCAGGACTACGCTGGAGTCGTCTGCTTGCACGCCAAAGAGGATTGGTAACAAGTTTCGACCAGGCGTAGGGGCTTCGGAAACTCTCTATCTGTGGTATCATCACTTTCAGCAAGGTGGTGCGCGGGAGAGAATAGGCACGCTTTACAAATTTTGCTTGCAGAATCTGAAAGCGCGCATACATTGTGGGTAGGCCAGCAAGTGAAGCAACCTGGACCGTACCGACTGGGCTAGCAGGGTTCCGCCAAAGACACATCCTCAGACAACGTCGTTGGGTATCATCCAGTGATTTCGCTATATCCGCAGTCAAGTGGCAAATCGCCACGCCATACTCCGTAATTGGACGAGCAAATATTTTGCAGGCATGAAGAGCTGCAGTAAGACCGAATCCATACATATGAACACCCGAATCCCTCAACAACCGCATTGCTGTGATTGCCTTGGTATTTGACTGCCTTAGTAATAGATCACGATCCATACTGCCAGAAGAAAAAGGTATACCGAGGTAACGGAAACTTTTGCAGATAGGAAGAGCCTCACCATACAGCAAGAACTCATCCTCCTGTGACGCATTAAGCACTTCACATTTGCTAGGACTCCATCGATAACCGAAAAGAACAGAATGGACCTCTGCAGCCTTCAACATTCTATGCACGTCAACGGGGCGACCCACAAGAGCCACATCGTCAGCGTACATAAAACAATTGAGAGGCACATAAGAGTAATCCAGAACGGGAGACCGTCGTCTCGCACCAGGAACGCTGGGGACAAAG
Source organism: Apophysomyces trapeziformis B9324 (assembly GCA_000696975.1). Lineage (NCBI taxonomy): Eukaryota > Fungi > Mucoromycota > Mucoromycetes > Mucorales > Mucoraceae > Apophysomyces > Apophysomyces trapeziformis. The sequence continues at coordinate 49,996 of JNDP01001331.1, forward strand.
TATGGATTGTGTGGCTGCCGCATCTCATTAAGCAATGAGATGGGATCACCACTCCTCACAAGAGAAGTAAAAGGAAAATCGCGTCTGGTGGTCCAATTGAGAGAACGGGTAGAAGGATCAACTGGCACGCGCACCAAATGTGGATGCAACGATACCGAGCGAAGTAAACGGGGTAATGTATCGATAAAAATCGAGTACAGAAAACGAGAAAGAATAGATCCCTGCAACACACCTCGCTTAGGCGTAATAGCCCTAGACGAATAGTTGGCCAAAATGCCCCTTACCAGTATATCCTCGAACATATTGCGGAACAAACGAAGTAAATGCGGTGCAATGTAATGTCTCAATGTCTCCCAGATGATCACCCTGTTGGCACTATCATAGGCCGCCTTGATATCCAGGAACGCAACTACTGGTGGTTCATCAACGTGAGAGAAAGCGCGCATTGTCTCGTGCAAGCACAAGGCCTGATCCAGTGTACCACGGTGGGACCGAAATCCACCCTGGGAGAGATCTAGCTCCGGCATGGTCGTCAACAGGGAAGGACAGATACACCGTTCCAACAGTTTTCGGAAAACTGAGGTCAGGCTGATCGGACGATAACTCGCCGGATCATCTACCTTTCCCTTGTTCTTGTAGATGGGGACTACTTGGGCTGTACGCCACAGCACCGGTGTCCAAGACCAGTGCCAACACAAGTTGAACAGGCCGAGGAGCACTGGGCCAAGGCTGTTAGCAATCGGCTTAAGCATTTCTGCACGAATATGGTCAGCACCAGGTGCCTTCTGATTCGGCAGCTGCTTTAACGCGTCAAGTACAGTTTCTAGCGTCCAAGGACTGTCCACTTCATACATATCCAGGTACCACCCTGGCTTCTGACAAAGTGACACAGAGCCTCCGAACACTCGTTCCAAGTGATCCACCATTTGATTGGCAGCATGCTGTGGGCCGTGACGTGACGTTAGGGTGACGGTGGGCCTTCGGTTCAGGCGCATGCGTTTGATTGCACTTGCCATCTCTTCCGGACCCCCCTTCCGTATCTTGTCGCAGTATGCCTTCCACGTCTTAGCACGAGAGCGACGTACCGCCTTTTGAAATCAGCGCACGCATCCTCATACGCATGTTTCGCCATCACTTGCTCCAGGTCGTCATCGCATGTCCGTTTCCAACGACGGTACAGGCGGCGTCGCTCAGCAACTAGCTGTTGAAGCTCGTCATTCCAGAATCACTTCCAAGCCTGCTGGCGAGGTTGCGATACGCCAACACTCCTATCCAACGCTGAGTAAATTGACTCATTGAGCCTCTTCACCAGGTTTTCCATTCGTGTAGCCTCTGGGGAACAACGACTGTTAAGAGTACGTTGTATCTCTGCAAGTAAGGGTGACGCCTGCTCCTCAAAAAGATTCACATAACGTTCCTTGACTTTTGGGTCGCTTAGCCTTTGTAACCGCCATTGTCTGCGGGCAGCATCAGTAGGGGGCAGTGTGGGGAGGTCAGTTGCAGGCAGAAACGAGAATTCGCACAAGTGATGATCAGACCTCAAGAGGTCTACATCCTCGCGAATCACAAGTTTAGGCAAGAGGAATTGTGGTTCATTCGAAATGAAGTAGTCGATGATGCTTCGCCCATGGTCGCCATCGAACGTGTTGACGCCATAAGCCAATTCCGCATTCCAAAGCGTTAAACCGTGGTCATCTAACCATGCTTCGAAATGATCCCGCCTATGAGGAGTTACACGCGTGTCACCCGTACGTCTACCCAGTCGAGTGTTGAAGTCTCCAAGGATCAAGGTATGTTCATCCAAGGGAAGCGTTGAGTACCGTTGTCGTGCTGTTTCAAGATCGAGTTTGGGGGGTAAATAGATTCCATGGAGGGTGTATTGCCCTATTCCAATGGAGAGAGTATCGGGATTAGTGATGGGGAATTCTTTGTGAGGATAAGGAAAGTTAGGTCGAATAAAGAAGGACAAACCACCACGACAATTCACCCCACTGAGGACCTGTCCGTAATTGTGTATCTGCTTCCATGGACAAGATGGAATCTTGCCCTTAGAAAGGAATGTTTCGGTAACAAGTAGAATGTCTACAGCGTTCTGTGAGCACAATTCAAATAACTCAACTGGCTGACGGCCTAAACCGCGGGCGTTGAACAATCCAATTGTGAGTCGCTTCATAAATCTTCATCCGTTTCGTCAATGACAATCTCGTCAGAGCCATCCATGTCAAGGTCGGCATCCTGAGGAGAGGTATTGTTGGTGGGCGGTTGGAAATCGTGAATCGAAGGAGTGTTGGGGGCAGGCTTGTCAGTTTTAGAATCAGAACGGCGCTGAGCAAAGTACTGTTCAAGCAAGGCGGCTGGGAGGCGGAGGGTAATGTCGGTAGTACTTGTAAAAGCACGCATGATACTAAGACCAAGGTATGAGGGAAGACGTAGGCAGGTGCGCATCATCCGGTCATAATAGACCTTTTGGGCGATCTGTTTACGTTCAGCAGCAGTGCAGGAAGCTATTTTGGGATCACCCAAAATATCTGCATTTGTTGGGTCAAATGCAGACTTCACAGGCACCTTGTTTTCAGTCAAGAGACTGACTAGCTCAGACTTGAAGTCTGAATGCACAAGTAAAGCGATGGTACCACGGGCCGGGAATTGGACATCAATGATCCTTGATTGGGGCACTTTAAGTACACCCAGAAAGTTTCGGACTTCGGAATGACGAAGGTGGCGACGGCAGGCTAAATACACAAAGGTGTACGAGGAAGGACCAGTGGGGGGCTGAGAGTACGTTGGATAGTCTCAAGAGAGACTTTGATTTTTGTTTGCTTCTTTAAAGAGACGTTTTTAGCTGCCACCTTTGCAAAAGTGGGCTTGCTGGGAGTTGCATGGATAGAGTCCATAGTTGTAGACGTCACATTGATAGTCTTGGTGAATGGGGGCAGGGCAGGTTGTTGTTTTTTTGTTGGTACCTTTTTTGATACCAAGGTAGTTTCAGATTTGTCTAGTTTTTCTTGGAGCTTGGTAATAAGGCTTATCAAAGCTCTTCTTTCCTCATTCCACTGTTCTCGTTCTTTGGCAAAATCTGCACGAAGTTGAACAATCTCATTCGTGAGATTTGCAATTGCCGCATTGGTATTATCGGCCATGGTTGTAGAATTCGGTAGTGATGTTTTTCCGAAGTCAGTTACGACTGGTTGCGTTAGCACAGAGGTCGTGGGAGGTGGCTGGAATACAGCAATTGTTTTTGGAAGCTTAAACTTAAGGCGATTCCTTTTGAGCTTTGAGCTAGAGGATGTTATTCTTTTGTTGGGACTTGTGTTTAATGCTTCGGTAGTGCCTCTTTTGGCTGGTACGGGCGATTTTGGGTTAGATTCGCTGTCTATGGTGTTGGATGCGGTTGTTTCCTTAATGGATGGGTGCGTTGTGGGCGTTGTTATATTATTGATTGTTGTTTTGCAGTGCTGTGAGAACTTCTTTATTAACCGTAAAATAGCGGAAAAAGAAGTGTCGATATGCCGGAGTGGTTAACGGGTGTGACTAGAAATCACATGGGCTCTGCCCGCACAGGTTCAAATCCTGTTGTCGACGCAATTTGAAAAAAAAATTTTTTGTCGTGTGTTGTCGTCGCCGTATTCTGAGCTGGTGTCGTGCCTGCAAAGCTGTGACACAAACCTTTTGCTCAGATCGGCCTTGGTCCGAAAACGGTAAACCTTTAACGCCTCGGCCTTCACTACAAAAGAGCAACATCTCCAGGAGGATCATGCTCAGCAAAATCATTACATAATCTCTCGCCCGCTTATTTTACTTATTCTGAATGCTCGACCGTATCAGCATTGTTACAATTGGTTTTAGAAAAAATATAAATATCCATAGATTTGTTTAGCAATAAAGATTATCATCCGTTTATTCTCTATTTCTTTTGTTACCCTTGATCCCCAGTGGGTTTGACCTTTGCCAGGAAGAAAACCCAGATCAGGAAGAAAATACCGCGCACGACACTGGAATCCCAATGGCCAGATAGGGTTGAGACAGGTATAGAAGATAAAAGATGAACGGATGAGATCCTTTTTTCTTTTCGATCGTTGGCGTATTTATATCTTTTTGCTATAATTTCTAATTACATAATAATAGTGGTGATAACTATAAGAAAGGAAAACTATGACGATCTGGTGAAACTGTAACAATGGAGAGGGGCTCAGCAGTGTACGGCGACAGATCAGAAAAGGACTTCTTGAAGATGTCTGTTTTAGGAATGATAGCCGAAGCAAAAAGGAAGTTACCCTTTATGGATCTTGGCTGTGATTGGTCGGAAGTTCTTAACTACGACACGTGCGCGTGTCGTAACACAAATTGTTCCACCAATCACGGTCAAGAGCTCAAGATGGTAATCTTCGGCCCTCTTCCAAAAATGTCATGAACTACAAGAAGTACCCTTGGTTATCGACCTTGACGTAATACTCTCAATTGGTTTCCTTTTGCATCCCATTTCCGACAAGGATGACATAATGTAGCTAGAATCAAAAGATATAAATATTGGACAAACTAAGCAGAATAAACATAATCATTTTTTATCTACCGTTTTATTTTATTCAGTAGACTCGTCGATCATCCTTGAAGATCTTGTGCGGACTATTTCAGATCGGGATTGATACGACACGCGGTATTTTCTTCCTGGCAAAGGTGTCGTATCGATCCCGATCTGAAATATACCAAGCAAGATCTACAAGGATGATAGACTAAAGATAATAATACAATGAAACCAGAGAAGATCCCCCTTTATTCGTTTTGCTTTCACTGATATTTATAATGTCTAATTCTATGTCTATTGTTGTAAGCTTGACTTGAGGTGAGTCATGGAGAGTGTTGCTTGTGTGACAATTGTCGCAATGACTCACGTTGAAGGAAGTCGTGCTACCAAGTAGTATAGTTGTACAAAAGGTTTCTAAAAGAGGTAAAAGGTATACGACAAAGGTCAAACCCACTGGGGATCAAGGGTAACAAAAGAAATAGAGAATAAACGGATGCTGATCTTTTATTGCTAAACAAATCTATGGATATTTATATTTTTTCTAAAACTAATGGTAACAATGTCGAGACGGACGAGCATTTAAAATAAGTAAAACAAACGGACAAGAGATTATGTAATAATTTCGCTGAGCATGGTCTTCCTCGGAGATGTTGCTGTTTTGTGAGAAAGAGCGATGCGTTAAAGGTAATTGTATAAAATGATAAAAGGGACAGTAGAGTGAGACTCAGAAGAGGGTTGTTCGTTATTTCATGAATAATTGCTCTCTTAAGTATCTTTGACAATGCATGCGGGTATAAGCGAGTTGAGGCAATTACCAGTATCTTTTGTAAGATCTGTATGATCGGTACTGATGTATTGATCTTTTGTGTCTGCTGGTTTCTCAGCAACAGATGAATAGAATATGAAGATGTTAGTGTAACCTGTTTTATACAGTAATTACAGTTGATATGTTCACTGAAAGCCTGGATCTGATGTTTTATCCACTGAATGTTGTGATGCGATCATCTCGGATATGACAAAAGTTTGCCGTTGTTATATCAAGGCCGATCTGAGCCAAAGATTCGTGTCACCACAACTTTGCAGGTGTCGTAGCACTTTTCTACCATGTCACCTTTTTGCCCCTTTTAAAGTCTTTTAGTGCTACCTTCTCTTTCTGTACGTCAAATGCTCTCAACGTGAGTCATGACAAGTATTGTCATGTAAAGTCTAATCATTATGATTAACCCCCAGTCAAGTCATATAAAATGGATACTATAGATAGCTTGGAATCTAAATAAAATAAATACCGTCATCCTTCTGGCTTTGGTTATTGTCTGGTAAATTCTCTATCACTGCTCTATTAACCTCTTGAAGAGCCTGTCTTCAGAAGGACAGCCGAAGCAATAGGAAAATTATCATCCACAGACCCTGAATGCTGCTTTGTTGGGAATCTTGTGCACGGCATTTTCTTTATTTTTGAACATTTGTTATTGACGATGATCAAACTCATTGAGCATCAGAGGTTGAGGAAGGAAGTAGGAAACAAATACACGATTTGCAGGTTACGAGACTTTTTCTTTGACGCTACTAATTAACCCATCTAGTCCCTACCTTGTTACCGTCATTTGAGATCCCCGCTCTATCTATAGTCTTCTTCATATCCTGTAAACTGCACAGGCTCTGTTTCCCTGTGCGTACCTACAATCTCCGTTGCAGTCGGTTTTGCTTCTGATATTCTGAAGCGTTTCCTGTCAGTGTTCTAGGAGCAGTAATCCAATTGCATGAGGCACGATGTCATGGAATCCCATACGAGATCCTTAAAATTCCCGCGAGCGCATTTATCGGTAAGCAGAATTAAGATGTCTAAACAAGAGTGACCATATTTATCACAAGCATATTTAAAGGTCTTGCTCATTTCTTATCTATTGTTCTGCTGAATTTCGTCTTTGGATATACGCAAAGGTTTTATAATGTCAAGCAAAGGAGCGAAAAATCACCCGAGTCTATTGATCAGATCTAACTCGCCTTGCTCCTACTGAAAGCGCTTCTTTGTACGTTTCACTGTCGTATTGGGCTCGCTCGGTTAGTGGGATTCATGTAGCTGTCGGGGCGAGGCAAAGTCAGGAATGGCTCAAAAATGCAACAATCGGCAAAGGTATGAGGCATCAAATAAGCACAGCATCAAATAAAACATGTATGCCTGATCTGAAGATGGCACCTGTCAAGGACACATTGCGTATGTACAGCAAGTTGTAGTCCCACTTGTTAGACTATCCGCAGGATGCTTGTAACGAGATTTTAAGTCAATCTGACAAACAGTAGCACAATTATAAGTACGTTTAACCCCGTGTTTGCTTTCATAGAACTATGGACATAAGTCTAAAAGAGTTACTATATACGAAAACTAGACGGTCATTGCCGCCTAGCTGATGAAATTGTGCCCAGTGATCATGATATGGATACGACCATGGTGAATTGTATCTTCTACATCAAACGCTAATTCTATAATTGGTCGGTTTTGCCCTAGCCTTTGAATGAGATACTTAAGTGCCGACACGTGAACTCTTGCATGTCAAAAGAATATGCCGAGCGACATTTTTCCAGGAAAGGGATGTTGCACTGTTATTGACTCGTTTCAGCCTATCCAAACTAACACTTTAGCGTCTCATGAGTTTACATTATGCACATCTACGGCGCAACGTTACGATTTGGGCACGATCTCCATCAGTACAGAAATCAAGGCCGTTAAACCAGCTTCCTACTTCTTGCCTTTTTCCCATCCATGGGTGTCGTTCAACACAGCATCGCTTTTTCACAACGGGGTCTTCATCTACAGATGGCAAAATAAAGGGTTTCATGAAAAACTATGGACCTGTTGGAGTCGGCGTTTACGTGGTTTTGAGCGCTATTGACCTGAGTCTAACGATGGCAGTTGTCAGCGTTAAGGGTGCAGACCAAGTCAAACGCATGGAGGAAAGCGTGATAGCGCAAGTCAAGAAATGGGTAGGAATACAGCAAACCACAACTCCAGTAAAAGCAACCCAAGAACCTCCCTCTTTTACTTCCCTTTTTTTCGTCGCATACGGCATCCATAAGACCGTTTTACTACCCGTTAGACTTTCTTTGACAGCCGCGATTACTCCTATATTGGTTAAACAATTACGAAATATGGGATGGATACAGCGTGCTGCACGAAAATAAAAGCAAAAAGAGACACCAGGTCAATCGTATTGTTAATTTTCTATGCTGTTTTCGGATTCTTTGAACAAGATTGGTTGGCAATGCTGCAGTGAGGCCTTTTTCTTGTACAATGCATGCAGCCGTCCAGTTGTTCGCAGTTAAAGACAAAGTTATAAATATTTCATTGTTTGGCCTCAACAACAGTTTACCAGCGATTATGCAACGAAGTATTAGCGGTCTGAAAGATCTCGTTTTGCAACGTCATTTGTATGTTTATTCATGCTATTCTATTCCTTAGCTGTGAATCGGGGTAATAGAACCAAATGCTATGTACTGTAAATGCAATAATTAACATCCTAGAAGCGCATTTGCTCTGTCAGACTTGTCGCCGGCATCGCGTTTCAAACGGCAATAGTACGACGCAGACTCCAACAATAAAAAAGCCAATTACGCTTACGTAGAGAGGGAGGGATGCATTCATCGTAAAAAGTATACCGGAAACGATTGGGCTGACAATACCAGCAATACGCCCCAGTCCTGACGCTGTGCCTACCGCAGTCCCTCGTACGGCCGTGTCAAATACCTCTGGAGTGTATCCATACACTACAGCATATAGTAACGTCACCAAGAAGGAAACAAGCGACGATGACACCAGCATAGTAGCGCGAGAACTGATGACAGAGAAGATGAAAAGGGCAGCAGACGATCCAAGAGCCGAGGCAGCCATTGTTCCTTTGCGGCCGATGCGTGTCTCAATCAGAAAAGATGCCATCTAAGTCGAATATCATTAGAAACAAGAATGAACGCATACACTGCGGGAGTCTTCCAAAACCTACCACCGAACCAGGGACTCCAGCGACCGAGTAAATCATGTAATCCCAGTACACGTCTTTGCGTGTAGGTGCGGACTCGCCTTCAAACCCCAGAGTTTCAAGATATTTTGGCAAGAATACGTTGAACATAGTAAACGCCATGGATGTAAATGTCCAAATATTCCACACCAGCAAAGTTGTTCTGCGCCAACGAGGACTAAAGAGTAAGTCCCAGCTTCTATTTCCTCCCCATGGCGGATTATCCTCCATATCTTTGCTCCCCGCAGTATCGCCAACAAGCATAGGTACTTGGTCTGCTGGGATACCGGAATTTTCTACGCGGTCTTCCTCGCTATCTGCTGTCAGTTGAGCGCGAGAGGGAAGATCGACGCTTCTGAAACGAATTTCTTCGCCGTTAATTCTAGCAATATCTTCCAGGACAATGATGGTTTCTCTTGTTCGATCCTGACTCATCAAGAATTTGGGTGTCTCTGGAAGTTTTAGACATAGAGTGCGAACAAGAAGCATGATAAATGTGGCCACGGCGACAGAGAATAGCATGATCCTCCATCCATTGTTCTGCGTTGCTACATCGCAGGATGGAAGAAGGCCGTCAGCTAATGTCTCTGGACAACTTGAGTACGGAAGGATAAGAAATCCCAGGACAGAAGCCAAAACAGCTCCAAGAGAAAAGAATACAGACATGAAGGTGAGAAGATAATGATACTCTCTTGGCAAAAATTCAAGATATAGAGCACCTGATGAATGATGATAGATAGCTTAATTGTATGCTCATGTGAAGGGTAGCATGCTTACCGTCTGTGGGCATATTCCCTCCAACCCCGAATCCAAGGCAGAAAAGCATAAGGCATAGACTCCAAAAACTGAATGCGAAACTGGACAGTAACCCGAAAAGCGATGTGATTGCGAGAGTCATTGTATAAGGTAGTTTCCTGCCTCGAGAATCTGAATAAGAGCCCCAGAAAAAAGCACCAAATGTCATGCCGGTGAATAGTGAGCTCGAAATTGCGCCAATCCATTTATCGGATATATCAAAATGCTCTGATCGACAATGTCTTGATCAGAATGCGTACGTCTCTAGCTGTTGAACATACCTTGTACTCTTGGTAATATGATGGCTACGGTCTATTTTCTGTATTAATATGTGATTTGATGGAGGACGTCTTAAAGTTTTGTCCATGTACCTGGAGCCACATCTACTAGGCCAACGCATATTAATTTTTTTTCTTCCCTTGATTTTCACCCGTATAACTTACATTATCTGCTAGCCAGCCAAAACCACACAGTATCTGAGGATATTGCGTGAGCATGCTCCACGCAAACAAAGTTCCGTCTTACTAATAGCTTCTTTTGAAACAAGCCATATCCCACTCGGGACAATAAACCATCAAGGATCTGCTCGTGGCTGCTCTCGCTATTAACAGTAGCTTGTTCATTGTCACATTCCGTTTCTATATTATTCTCTTCTGTTGGTAATGGGGCGAAATGATGCGACGATGATGTCATGGCTAAAAGGTGAAAACGAGAGCAAAGGCCGCTAGGTCCCAAGGGTAGATAATGCCATATACGGCTAGGTCTCATGAAATATGAAAGTCAGCCAAAGACTTGGGACACATAGAAGAAGCAAATGACACGTTTTTAAGTCAGCAAGTCTGTGCCTTTCCTTATATTTCGGTAGTGCCTAATGATACTATCACATTGTGGGTGTAAGACGTCTCTGAATTTGAGCGTCCCAAACGTCGTATGAAGATTCAGAAAGAGAAGTCTGGTATGCAGAGAATACTCAAGCAGATTATAAGCATTTTTCAGTTAGGGGCCGTTAAAAATTCTGGCACGATGGACTATGAACGATTTTCCAACTTTGATAGCGTATGCAGTGAGAAACAAATCAGATGCTCAAGGCATGAATGTGCTGCATTGTCATGGGTGAATAATCCCCTCGATGGATATCTCAAGGCTATAACTTGTTTTTATTATCAACCAAAAGACTTCCACTTTACTTTAATGGTTCCAATCGCTTTATTTCATCTGAATAAGAAAGACATCTTTGCTTCTGTTATGACAGACTATAAAACTTACTACGGACTCTTAGTCAAAAATTCTACTCTTCTCATTGTAACTGACATTGAAATGCTAATTCAAATTAATCGAGTAGTATTCGTTCTTCTGTCTATACACTTTGAGACGACTTGCCGGAGATCGTTGGCAAATAAACTGATATATGTTTCTGTCCCCGAAGAGGAAAAGGAAGTATTGCGTTTAAACGGGGATTCTTTAAAAGAACTCGGAGTTAACTCTGAAAACTTAATGACGCAGGATATCATAGAATTTCAATAGATACTGCTATTGAACCTTTTTCACTTACCGTGTGGAGTACAGGGAGCTTACTCACACAACCAAGGTGGTTCGGGACAGAGGTCATGCAGGTTAAAGGATACAGAAGAGGGACATCAGTCATTCTGTGCATTAATCAATGCGAAGTACATACCGGGGATGTTTTTGGAGCACAGAGCCAAAGAGCCAAAAAGGTGTTGTCCCTTTGCTTTTAAATAGTATGGGATTACTGAAAGCAAAAACCACAGCCATGGATAAGAAATCAATGGATGCCTTATGGATGATAAAAATTCAGAGATAAGACAATAATTTTCTCAGAGTAAATGGCCTCAGCCTGATAGAAGGTCTGGAACAGAATGGAACACCTGTAGAGGAAATAAACCCTCTTCGCTCGTTTCTAAACGTCATTGATGCTATCATATCCGTTTCTGGCAGTTATGGTATCAGAAGCTGTCAGGGCAATGGTACCCAATGCCGGTTCTGCTCAATTGTATTGCCTTACATTCCACTTCTATTTTCCCTGCAAGTAGTTATGTTCTCTTTTTTTCTTCTATTGTATCTTAAACTTTGTCTACTAGGCAATCACAAAATATTGGATCGCCACGGAATGAACGGTGATTATCTTGTCATGGATAATGCACCTATCCATACACCAGTCAAGGTTAAGCAGTTGGTCGAAGAAAGAGGATACAAATGTCTCTATCTTCCTCTCTATTCTCCCTTTCTCAGCCTAATAGAAGAGTTTTGGGCCAAACTGAAGGCTAGGGTAAGAAGGAAGCCCTTACTACTTGAGGATAACCTTCAAGAGCGCATTATTCAAGCAGCGCGAAAAGTAAAGCGCTCAAACTCTCAAGGATCGATCAGACACTCCGAGAGCTTTTTTGTTAGATGCAAAAATAGAGAACTACTTCATTAAACAAGTTCGTCTTGCTGTCGTTTGAAATAAACTATCTCAGTGATTGTTAACATGGACACGACTTTACGCAAAGAAGGGTAGTCTGACCGCAAATATTTTCATCCAATCATGCAAAAGCATTGAATGCCAATCCGCAAATAAAAAATAGAGACGCGCAGACAAATAGGAAAAACACAGTAAATCCTACCATCAACCACACCTAAAATACCCGTACAGTGTTTCTCGTCTTGAGAAAAAAGGTTTAAACGGTAAGCTAGACAGGGTCATAGTCCTTACGTTACGACATCTATGTCACTATGGCTTTAATCTTCATCTTTGAACCGTTTCCAGACTGCATCGGAATTATCTCCTTCTTCGTCGCTCTCTATACGCTCCTCTTTTTCAAATAATGATACATCTACAGACACATCGCCATCTTCCATATATTTGGCGTCGGATAATGCGAGAGTTCGGTCTTGCTCAAACAGTTGGCGGCCTAAGACAATGAAATCCTGAGAAATCTGTCCATACCACAAAGGTAATTTACCCGTTAATTTGTTCTTCAGCTCTTTTGCTCGTTGGATCTTTTCTTGGTCTTCCTTGGCCGCCATTTCTTTGTCAAACTTCTTTTTCCATTCCATAAATCGTTCTATGGTTACTTTTGTCCCTCTAAATTTGGCCATCTCTGCTTCTTCCTCTTTCCTTCGCTTCTCTTCTTCAGCCTCTCGTTGGGATCGTTGGCTATCCATGACGATTTCGTTAAGCTCGTCTTTCATAAAGGAAGCCATAGTAAAAATCATTGCCATGCCTAGTGATTCCTCGCCCTACGAAAGGAAGTTAACGACATATGAAACCTATGTGAGGTCTTACGGCAGTCTTCAATGCGTTCATAATTCGCTCCTGCTGTGCGTCTGTCAGCGTGCCCTGTGTTACTTCGAAGTCGTATTCGGGTAGTTCGTCTGGGTAACAAGGGGTAAACTTAACGTGCAAAGATAGCGTAACTGTAAGACATGTTAGCTTATACTCCATTTGTTGACCAGTATCTACTTACGCGGCACGTCTTCGTTTTGTTCCTCAGGGGAAATCGTAATAGTGAACTCTTTATCGCCGAGGGCTAATAACTGATGGTTACCTATATGAACGGATGGAAATTCTGGGTTATGTACCTGTAAATTCGTCCGGATAAATAGATTCTAATGCTTCGAGCTCATTTTGCTGTTCTTCGGCGTAATCTATGAAAGCAACCTTTGTTAGCTTGGTAAACTATGATTTCTAGATCCTACAGGCAAAGGCGCAAAGTAGGAAAAGTTACCTGTCATTATACAGGAAGCAGATGTTTGCACAATAAACGGCACAGGCGGGAGCAAGTCACGTTTTGGTTGAAAGCAGTGGAGAGTTCAAAGATTTCTCTTTGGGCAACAATGCTAGAGATTTTTGCGCCACCCAAAAAGTACTTTTGTACCAGCCAATAGGATAGCTTAAACTGTTGTGCCTTAGCTAATTCTAGTTGATCCGTCTCTTCCAGATGTGGGACAATCGTTTTATAAGTGTGCTATACTTATTGAAAAACACATATAAATAAGAAATTTTTGTAAGCTATACATCCTCATATTTTTCAGATGGTAACAACCAAAGTTTTCAATCTGAATTTGTTTTGAATAGAACAGCTTGCGGTTGCCGGGGCGGATGTACCACGTCTCCCTGCAGCGTGGCATAGAAGCCAGTTCTAGATAATACAATGGTTAATACAGGTGAGGATAAACAAAAATATCAGCATCAATGGCTTACCCAATCCTCTTTGTACCATGGGAAATGTTAGGAATCTATATAATGTATGTTGCATTGAAAGAAACAAGTGAAGGTTAAACTATATTAAACACTTCATCTACAATAGCCAAAGCAAATCAGTAATATTTGTGAGCATAAATGATATGTTTTACTGGATGTTATATTGAGATGCTTGAGAAACGCTTGCCTGATTTTTAAATGAAACCACGGTTCCTTATGGATTGGTCCTCATTCTCAATATTCTGTAGTTTACTTCACAAACGAATAATCAAGCAACTGTTAATTATCTCACTGTTTTAAACTTGCGAATGAGACAATTTATAATTACTTATTTGACGATCTAAAGTGAGAGATTAAACGACATCAGACCTTTATAGGATGATCTGAGCTGGAAAATTGGACATTCATTGAATGTCGTCGGAGAGGCAACATGTTTTATTAAGCTAAAAAGCTCATTGATTTATAAAATATATGCCGCTGGTAAATTCTCAGTCATATTAGCTCGTTTCTTACTTTTAGATTAAATAACCCACAACTGAGTTTGACGAATTTGCAATGTATTTACACACAATATCTCACATCATGAACGTGCACTTTTAGCAACGTTGCTGCTATAAAATTGCAATAACCATTTTGATCAATTGCATGCATAATAAACCTGGATATACCGCTCCATAAACGCGAACATAAAATAAGAAGCACTAGCCTCTGAAGTATAGAACCTTATCTATAGTCACAGCGGTCAGATCACCACGTCGCTCTCTCCTTTTTTGTGTCTTCCATAACTTGTTGACCACTGCTGCTCTTTTCCCTTTCCTTGAAGCGTGCTTTTGTGCTCCGAACATTCCCGCTCCCAAGATAATCAATGAAAAAGACATAGCGACACCTTCGCGTCTGTGGATGTGGTTTGTTCAGAGTCAATCTCAAAGTAGATACTCTTGGACTGAAATTAGAAACTTTCGTGAATGCTTACGCTTGTATCTATATCTCATCACTCACCTGGAGCGGCACTGCAACTTCTTTTGTTCTTTGCGCTGATACCTTCGCTTTCTTCTTTTCTTTTAATTACGCCTCATATTCGTTCGCCGTCTCTTAGAATAGTTTTCATTTCCATTTACAAGTATGTTTGCAAGCTCTTCCGGAGCTCGCTGTGTGCCTTGGTAATTCCTAAACCGTTTATTTGCCATACAAGGTCCATAAAACCTTGCTAATGCGGGAAATTTCTTGAAGAAAGTATGCAGTGAATTCATGGTGGCATTGGGATGATGCGGTTTTGCATGTAATCAGGTTTGTCTTTGTATTTCTGCAATCTTTTTGCCTCCTTTCTGACCTGGTCATCGCAGAACTTATCAGTAAGAGGTATCAAAGGTAGAATTGCGTCTTTCCCATCTGGCCCTTCGGAAGTAGCGCCACCAATATGTTCGAATACGTATTTTGAAGCCATATCCATAGCTTCCTTTTTGCTCAGTGTCTACGAAGAATTGATGAGCAAAGTCTGTTCGTACAGAAGTCGGTACGTGCTGGGAATCACGAAGTAGGTCTGTACTGGACAATGGCCAAATCCTTGAATCGAACTTTTCGACGATATTGTTGTCGTACGGTGTCGCAAGTAAAACGCAAGCCTCTGCTAACACGTCAGAAGCACGTAACATTGTTCTTGGAGGATTAAGCAAAACAGGATGTATGGGAGTGAATGACTGCCAAGACTTTTCGAGATCAACAAACATATTATCGTTGTTTGTCGGTTTTGATCGACCAAGTAGTAGCCGCATAATCGATAAAAGAAAATTCTGGGTAAAAACAATTACTGGTATGAAATCCTGGTCACTGATATATTGATTGATGAATAGCTGCGTCCTTGTCACTATCAGTCTCAAGTATAACGACAGCTCTTTAACCTTAGTCCGAACTTGACCACGATATTCCTCACGACAACTGCATCAAACGTAATTTTACGAGCCTAAATTTCCCGGAGGGGGGTTTACCCAAGAGCCGCTTCCAAAGTCTCGTTGTTAAACTGTTTGTGCGAGGTACAGGTCTTTGCTCTCATGTTTCTGTGTTCAGTTGAACCGCATCCTGGACAAAGACGGAGAGTAGATGGAGTCTTCGCAGCGCTTTTCTGCTTGCGCTGTCGGCCACGTTCCTTGGCCATTTTTAAACTTTCTGCCTAAATATAAGATTGATGCATTCTCTTGACTCCAACTACAAATTGTCGTTTATCTTATCAAATAGGTAGTTTCAAGGGAGGATCAATTTTTACCTTTCTTTTTCTTCAACGGACATCTGTAAGACTATCAATCTCGATGGCCGCTTCGGCCGCAATAGCAACATAGAAGTTGACGAGCTATGGAAAGCTTAAGGTAAGATATCCTATCTTCATACAGACGGGGACTTAACCTGTTTCTTCTTGTTCTGTCCCGATAGCCCCTTCGGCAGTTCAACGTTTTGTACTTTCTTTTCTTTTTTTCTAATGGTATAGGGGCTTGCACTGAACGCGTTTAGAGATAGCATAAAAATGCATATACAAGGGAGTTTATGTCAAACAAAAGATTATCCGTTGCGCCTTAAGACAAGCAACAAGACAAGATGAATAACTGACGAGGAACGGAAGCAGGCAACAATTTGATCGTAGTCACGTTAAATCCTTTCCTGGACGACAACATTACGATGTAGGACAGCATAAACTGGAAGTCGTACAAAGGAAGGCTTGGTTGTACAATCGATTCACTCTGCTTTGTTCTTCTAATGGCATGTGTCACTTTACCGAAGGCTAGGGCCACGAATGGTGAGCTCACTGAAGATATGAAATCTCACAACGTATCCTGTCCTTTACAGCTTGCTCTCAAGCTGGCACATACCTCCATAGGCTTTTTATTTATTACTTTTAACGTGTTTTGGTACATATTTCTATTGGCTTAACTACATCATTTGTGTATCACTCCTTCGAAAATTTTTTTTAAGACCGGGCTTGCAACCGAAGTCTTAGTTAGTTCTTGAGCATTCATTGTGTACAAATTATACCTCGCGCATGATGCTGGATTACAGGGTCAGCAAACAATTAGCAGTGGAGTAATATCACCAAAGAGCTAACTATAAATCAGTTCCCGATGATCCGCTCTTCACATTCTAATCATTGAATATTTGATTTGCTTTATGAATAGTGACCAAAAGTATGTATTCCAGTGTTGTACACCGTGGAACTCTATTGGGGGATTTTTCTATTTAGAACTCACAATAGCCAGGAAATAGATAATATCTAAAGTGCAGCTGGTCTAGGAATTCACAATGTTCACACTTGCCACTTGCTGCTAACCAATGTTCTTACCTAACCGTTTAATGATTGAATGCCTTTGCTGCACTGACTATTGCTGCAGCCTAAATGTTCTGACCGGACACCTTTCCCAAATATTACAACACTCTTCTTTGATGTTCTTTTCTAAGAACCACTTTGTGTTCTCCAAATGTACCAGCTTGTTCAACATGAGGGCAAGTCTTTAACTAAATGCAGACTTTGTTCTGTTACTGGCACATTTCATCTTTCTCCTCCGGTAAGACTGTGCCACAATGAATATTTATAAGCGAGCGAACTCATTCAAATCTCGTCAAGTATTATAAATCCTTATCAATTAGATGTTCGTTGAACAGATAAGATTGGCAAAACAATGCTACGAAAAGCCTAAGGACGAATATTTTGAAAGGTATGTCATGATATTTGACGCAATTCTCCCTTTGGATGTCATGAATACTTTTGAAAAGATGCCAAGCAGTTTTGACGATTATACTAACAGCTTATATTTCGTCTCTCTTTTGTATGAGGCCCAGATATATAATTCTCTGAACATATTAACTCCTGCTGTTCTACTGCTGTCTATAAGATGAGCTGCCTAGTTGAAGGAATATTTCTTTAATTAATGAACATTCACCAGCATTTTACTTACATCAGCGGACTAGAACGCTAACCATTGTGTACATTCTATTCAAACAACTTTCGCAAACAAACCGGTAAAAAGACGATTACTCATAAACTCAGGAGGATGGGCTCCCGTTACGCTATGAAATGAAAATACTTCGTGCCAAAAATCGGCGAACACAAAATCCATTGCGAAGAAGCAGAAACATATTCTATTGGTTAGCGCAAAAATAAATGAAGTACACGGGCAACATTTCATTTGCAGTCACATTAATGAGCCAGAGGACTCGAAACTCTTTGGCTCTGGTTACCCCGAAACTTGTATTATAACGCAAGTGGCAAAATGGAGACTGGACAGACATCAATGGCTCATCTACAATTGTCTTCACCTTTGCCATCACCATCAGCAACACCTGACAGACAAGCTAATCGAAGCTATACGGAGTCAGACCCCCGCCGTTCATGTCGGCATCGCCGCCGTCGTCATTCATCTAACGGTCGTCATGTACGAGCGTCTATCACTTCCACATTAGGCCTTGATGATTCTGAAACGCCTCAAACCAGGTCCTTAACCCCCTTCATTACTCTACCACCCATCTACTTCGGGCCCCCCACGAGTCCTTATGATAGTTCCCTATACCCTCTAGCTCATATACCCACCCCAGCCAGCATAAATAGGCTTCCTTTTACCATTGATGGAAGACACGGGATATTCGAAGAAGTTCAAATAACTGAGAGAAATGTGAGTGCTTGCAAAAGGAAAATTGCAAGATTGTCTAAATTTTGCCTCCACAGCTGCTGGATCCGGGCAGAGCCGTAGACGCACCAGTTCGTTCACCTAGAAAAAGGTCTGCTTCCTCCTTCTCAGATATAGACTTTGAGAGTCAAGTTCAGACCAAACGAGTGGAATGCATTTCAGAGAAACCTGGAAGCCAGGAAGCAATCTCTTGTCGACCGAAAAGGAACCGTTCAGCTATGCGACGATTACAGTTTGATTCGTCAGGTGTAAACGAACACAACGCAAGTGAAGGACAAGGTCGTTCTAGTGATAGACACCATAACGAGGATGACAGTAGAGGGACACATCTATTGGAGCCATCTGCCGCACCTTCGTCTCTATCTTTACTTCCAGAATTCGCTACTCACCTGCCTTCTGCAGAATCAAATTCCTCGATTATATATACTGATGCCGCAGAAAGCGGCCATTTGTCTCCTGAATTTCGACATTCATCGACATTGGCAGACAACACCGAAAGCCCCAACTCCGCCCTTCCTTCTCCATCCCTTTCCCCAGCGACTAATTCAGATCATGAGGATATGTGGGATTATGATCAAGCCCACATTGAAACACGCGTCGCAAATCAATCAGTCGTACATACCACAGGTGGTATTACAGAAAACAACGCATTTTTAGATACCTTTGACGCATTACCATCGAATATTCAGTCCTATTTTCTCTTCCAATTACTCCGACGTTCACCAATGGAATCACTTCGACATGCCACTTCTTGGATCACGCATGCACTCAGAGGAGATTTTACCTCACGATTTTCCCGTGAAATTACTCATCGTATTCTTCGTTATCTTGACATTAGAAGTCTCTGCAGAGCAATATCAGTTTGCAAACAATGGAAAGAAATCATTGATAATGATGCAGCTCTGTGGAAATCTAAGTTGATTGAAGCTGACTTTGTTTTGTCCTCCGCTGAACACGAACAGCTACGCCTGGCTGCATCTGAGGAGCGTTTTGATCAGACGAGCCGGACCGATCAAAATCCACGAAGGCAAGAAATATCGCCCGATATGATAATATCAGGCGATGAGATGGAGACATGTTCATCTCCAGAAGAAACTGTCACTGACGACTTGGCTATGGCAGAAATGCACACTTCAGCAACACAAATAGCTAATCAGACTTGCAGTTTGACGGCAAATAGTCCAGATTCAAAATATAACCGCACGACGGGTGGAGAAGACGAAACAATCGAATGTGATTGTTGCGTTTCTTCGTCGATGCTAGCGAAATGGTACAGAGATATCTATAAGCGACGTTATATCCTGCGGCAGAATTGGCGTAAAAACAGAGTACACCGAATGCAGTTGTTTGGCCATAGCAACAAAATCGTTACCTGTCTGCAGTTTGACGATGACAAAATTGTTACTAGTTCCGAAGACCACACAATTAATATCTATAATATTAAAACTGGCGAGCTGCGACGAACATTACAGGGTCACGAAGGTGGTGTTTGGGCGATGCATTATGTGGATAATATCTTAGTGACAGGCTCCACAGACCGGACAATACGCGTATGGGACATGGAAAGAGGGGTGTGCCGACACGTGCTGAGAGGTCATGCAAGCACCATTCGATGTCTGCACGTAGTCATGCCTTTGAACGTCAACCCTGATCCTGACGGGATTCCGTTGATGCAACCTACCATGCCTCTTCTTGTCAGTGGGTCTCGGGACTCTACACTTAGAGTTTGGAAATTGCCTTCGGTGGAGGAATCATCTGATAGTATGGTGGACCATCGATTAATGGACCACAATGGTTATCTTATGCACATTCTCAGCGGTCACCGTGATTCCGTGCGTGCACTAGCAGTGTATGGTAATATTCTTGCAAGTGGAAGTTATGATCATACCGTTCGTATATGGAATCTTGAGACTGGTGAACCCTACCATGTATTAGAGGGCCATAGAGACCGTGTATATTCTGTTGTAATTGATATGAAGCGAAGACAGTGCATTAGTGGTAGTCTGGATTCCACAGTCAGAGTATGGAGCTTAGATGATGGCGAATGCTTACGCTTGCTGAAAGGTTGGTAAAAAAAAAGCAAGAAAACGCAATCTCTAGATATTTCCGCAATTAAACCGTATAATCCAGGACATACAATACTGGTGGGTTTATTGGGTCTAGCAGACGATCATCTTGTAAGTGCTGCAGCAGATGCAACATTGAGAGTTTGGTGTCCGGATTCGGGAGATTGCCGGTATGTACTCTTAGGTCATCAGGGATCTATCACTTCTTTTCAGCACGACAAGTACAAGATTATATCGGGATCGGAAGGTGGCGTGAAGCTGTGGGATATCCGAACGGGGAAACTACTTCATAATCTTATAACCGATGTCAATTGTGTGTGGAGAGTTGCATTTGACGATCGACGCTGTATAGCTGCTGTCAAAAGGTGTGTGGAAAAGTTTAACAAATTGATCACTTTTCTCATATTAGACATAGCGGAGATATCACACGAATAGAAGTGCTGGACTATGGTGTGTACGGTCTAGAAGATTAAGCCTAGTACACTTATTGATTGTGCTTCCCTTATACACTTTATTTAATGACCAATGTAACCAACTATCTCTGCATCCTCAACATGTGCCTGGATTGTCCCAAACCGCATCCTTAAGATGGCAAAGATTGCATATCCCTGTCGAAAGCCAGACGTGTTCATCTCATTCAAATTTACTATAACGCTTAAGCTGCTATCAGTGAATAATTGGCATAATATCGGCTTTATTATAGGGAATATGTAGAGAATAATACTATTATCATTTGTCGCTCATAACAGATATATGTTCCCATATATGTCTTCCATAGTTAACAGTGATGGCGGCTCTAACTGATATTTGTCACTAACGGTTATGGTCTGTTATATGATACCGCATGTTAGTGTTCTGATTCGGGAAGCTACATACACATCTCAATATGAGATACGAGCAAGAATAAAAATGTTAGTAATTGTTCGTCGCATTATTCTACCCCAAAAAAAAGATACTGTTTGCACATGCTGCCAATTATTCTTCATCTATTATCGTTTTTTATCGATTCTCCTTATCTACCTGCTCCGACCTTTAGCATATTTCCTTCGGTACATCAAGTTACGGTACTTAAGCTTATAACTCGCAGTAATCAGAATAATAACATAACATGTTGAATATTTGTCATAGTTCGAAAACGTCCATTCTCTATTGCCTTTGCGATTCCCGTACTTAGAAGGCTAATTTCTGATTTACATGGATTCTGCGTTATACAGCGCAAGATATCGGTTAAAACCAAGTCTCCTATAGCCAATTTTAATGTGGAAGGTTCCTACTGTACTCGTCAATCCAGCAGTATTGAGAAGGCAAGATCACACGACTGGTACTGTACGCCAGAGAAGACTGTCGTTCCTGGCGCTAGAGACTGGGTGGCGTAGATAATCCTTCTCAGTTACACGTCGTCGTCGTCATGCGCGATTTGAATGAATGTCCCCATTAAATTCCAGCATTTGGAAGCATTCGGGCCTTGTTAATCTGTGTATAGTAGAGAAGACAATTATTTTATTGGAAGCTCAGTCGGATTAATCACCTTTACTTCAGGGCAGCAATCTATCTGCCAGGTAACACAAGAACGATGTACATAAAAAGCTATCATCAGAATGTAATAAAAAAAGAAGGCTCCTCGCAGTAAACTATATAACAAAAAGCTTGTTTATATATTCACATAGCAGAGTCTGTCCGAACAGTTGATAGAAATCGAATTGAACAGCATCGTCGAGTTGCGGAATTTTAAAGTCCGTAACTTTGTTAGCGTATCCCTTTCTCCGTCATCCCGCGTTATTCATACAGCTTTAACATAAGCGGTCCTATTGTGCGTCTAACCGTGTAGTGCAACTTGCCACGGCACACGAAATACATATACATTTCTGCTGTTATAATTGACTGCACAACTTTGCTAGACATAAAAGAACAGGGCGTATACGACTCTTAGTGCTGACACTCCTGGACGGCTTACAGAC
Organism: Apophysomyces trapeziformis B9324; assembly: GCA_000696975.1. Lineage (NCBI taxonomy): Eukaryota > Fungi > Mucoromycota > Mucoromycetes > Mucorales > Mucoraceae > Apophysomyces > Apophysomyces trapeziformis. The sequence goes on from JNDP01001331.1 coordinate 72,218, forward strand.
ATCGGTTTACAGATTATGAGTGGATTATCTGCATTTCTCCAGACCGAACTACTTTCCCTCTCCAGTGAAGCACGGCGGAAACATCCAGAAATAAAAGAGGTACATCAGTAAACGACAGGAATTGCGAACGTCTAGATCTCATTTGCCGTCTTGTCCATTCGTTGCGTTCCTGTTTGCTTCTGCTCTTAATCACAGGCTGCTGAACGTCTCAGTGCCATCTTGCGAAGTTTCAAAGAACGTCCAGGATACAGTATCGCGAATGGTTGGGAATTTGTTGGTGCGAAATGATGCTTTTATTAAAGCTGCTTTATCTTGTATCTTCAGAGCTATCCAAATCAGAAGATGCGTTACGCCCTTTTGTTCTGGCTTGTGAAACTAAACAGGTCAAGATGGTTACAATTGCCATTGGGTGCATACAGAAACTCATCTCTTTTCATGCCATACCAGAGGTAAACGTTACCATTATCTGGAGCTGAAATAGGTGACCTAACCTATCAAGAATGCTGGTTTTTTTAGACATCCATACGATCTATTTTAAGAACGCTTACGGATATCAGTGTTCACGGGGTTGAGATTCAACTGAAGATCTTACAAACTGTTCTGCCACTGCTAACTAATTATCGAAGCGTTCATGATGATATATTGGCTGAGGTAAGTGGAGCAGAGTAAGTTCAACATGACAATGATCTGAAGGTAGAGCAATAGGCACTGCTTATTTGTTTCCGATTGCAAGACTCAAAAATTGTAGTTGTAAATAATACCGCAGCAGCGACGCTACGCCAGTTGGTTATTTTTGTTTTTGACAAAGTTGCAAAGGAGGATTCGCTAGCATTAAAGGAAGCGGATGCGAAACATGGTAAATGCCAGGATGATAGGATGTAACTCGAGAATGCTTATTGTTTATTACATTAAGAGGTTGAGTTGAGTACAGGCGAAACTATCAAGCTTCATCCCTGTGCCAAGGACGCTTATTATCTTTTTCAAGATCTGAGCCTTCTGACTAGCAATGATCCTCCAGAATACCTTCGGCTAGGTCATATATCGAAAACCTTTGGATTAGAGTTAATAGAGAGTGTATTGACGAACCATTATGCGCTTTTTCGAGCAGTAAGTATTTGTACGTGTAGGGAAAGAATGATTAATCAACACTTGTGTCAAAGCACAAAGAACTGAGCTCCTTGTTGCGCGAGCGTGTTTGTCCTCTTATCATCAAGAATTTCTCGGAAAGGCACGAGTTTCCGCAGACCATGCGTCTTACTCGCGTTGTTTACATACTTATTAAGCAATTTAGCGAGATATTGGTAACGCCTGTAATATTTAGATTTTCACTGACTTGCCTTTTGCTATTTAGATTATGGAATGCGAAATTTTTCTATCGATGTTTGTCAAGATTTTGGAGCCAGAAAATCCACATTGGCAGCGTGTATTGGCAATGGAGATATTTCGAGGCGTATGCGCCGATTCGGTTCTTTTATGCTCGATCTACAAATGGTACGATAGCCATGACAGCTCAACCGACGTTTTCCGCGACATGATAACAGCTTTTGGTCGTCTGGCTACGGAGAAGCCCCAATTGATTGGCGCGACACAAGGTGGGCGCGAAAGTGTAGATTATGCGGCCGGTCCAGGCAGCCACACACATCATTATAGCAACGCAGGGTTCACCAATAATGACTCGAGTGGGCCGAGTTTGAGCTCTTCTAATTCTACCATGCGAATACAATGGTTTGTCTTTACTTGCTTGCTAAGGCTATTGATTAAACAAACAACATATGGTTTAGTATTGATCAGCTTGACAAAGCTGATCCACCACCGATTCCTGAGACATATATATTCTATCTCGCACTAGTTTGCTTAAACTCGATCGCAGACGGGCTAGCTGGGTTTGCCTTACCCAGGTTTTCTTCTGGTAATGGAAGAAGCCTGAGCTCTTCAACAAGAGCCAAAATGAACGAGAATCAACGATCAGCTACCTCTGAAACGTCGAAGGTTGAAGTTTCTAGAGATGAAACTGTCAAGAAGGATCTTCTTCTGGTGACGGATATGGCTAATGTCGCTTGGCCTGGTTTATTAGCATCGATGTCATTTTATCTTTCGGCAAACTTAGATGAGGAGCTATTTCAGGCTACCATGAGATCATACCAAAACTTTACGAATGTGTGTGGCATGCTCGACTTGGTTGTTCCGCGGGATGCATTTTTAACAAACTTGTGTAAGAATGCAATTCCTGCTAACCCAATGCTATCTTCTGGATTTTTCTCTGGAAAGAATACAGGAAGCACTACAAGCATCGCCACTACAGCAACTACTTCTCTCGCGATTTCATATACCGAGCTATCAGCGCAGCAGCAACAGATATTGTCGAACATTACACTAAGTGACAAAAATTTGTATAGTCTACGGATCCTGCTCAATATCGCTATGTTCCTCGGGAGTGTTCTGGGATCATCCTGGTATCTGGTCCTGGAGACCCTTCAGCAGGCCGATTTTCTGCTATTTAATAGACCAACACCAAAGGGTTCCGCGAATACTGCGAATCCTGCAAGTAATTCACAAGCCATTCGACGGACGTTGTCCAATTCGCCCGGTTTAGGAACAGGTGCCGGTTCGCCGAATCCGAATACAGGAGGTAGGCATTGATGTTTTGAAAATGAAGGTGCGTGTTGCTAATTGTCCGTTAGCTCAACCTGCGCCAAACCAACTTATGGAGGCTGATCATGCTGCTGTCATACTTGCCTCGTTAAATCGTCTGTTTGAAAACAGTAAATACCTGGACGACAAGGCGTTTATCGCTTTCGCTACTGCTTTGTGTCGTCTGAGCGCCGAAGCTAGTGGTATGCCTTTTAAAGATAACGAGAAAATACCGGGAAACAAATCATCCCGAGCCGTAGGTTTCTGAACAAATGTGCGTAAGCTTTGTTAACGTAATGCGTGTAGAAATTATTCAACACAAAATCATTTGCTATTGAGAAACTACGTTACATATCAACTTTGGACATGGCCCGACTTATGAGTCCGGATAACTACTCTGGTGCATGGGATTTGATTATGTCGCACTTGATTGCCACCGCTAACAACCCAAACACCCCGTCATCAATCCGAACACAATGCTGCGAAGCAATAGCCGATATCGTGATCATAGCTATGAATTACATACTATCGGAACACAAAGAAGCAGCAGAACAGTTACAAACACGCTTATTGCGAGCTTTGGATCAATGTATCAACTATATCCCGGCGGAAGATGACCTTACTGGACCTAGCGATGGCGACAGGGCAAACGTGAGGTCTTTCTCCGAGGTACAGAAAATGGGACTTGAAACGTTGAATAAGATCTTGGAAACATCAGGCCATTCATTTACTTGCGGGTGGGGGCTTATATTTGAGATGCTTAGGCATGTAACAACCAATTCGTCGAATGGCTGTCCTGAATATAGCGCGGAATACGATAGCGATTACAAAGCTGAAGATACCGATGATCGAGGAGAGCGTGCCAGTATCGATACTACCAATTCATCCCTATTAACTGCAGGAAATGCTGGTGGAAATAGCACAGTTGTTAGCGGCAGTGGTCACAGCGGCAAATCCGCAAGTGGTTTAATCAAAGTCGCATTTGCTAGTCTTCAATTGATTTGTACCGATTTCCTATCCCTGTTATCGGCGGATTGTCTAAGACAGTGTATTGCGACATTAGGATCATTCAGCACGCAGAGCGATGACCTCAACATTAGTCTGACCGCTGTCGGTCTTTTGTGGAATTTGTCTGACTTTCTTCAAACCAAACGATTGGATACTACTAAAGACGGTGATGGCCAGAACGACACTATAGAAAAAGACAGTTTAAATATCGACCAGCCTATAACAAATGATGAACAATCCAGGACGTACAGTATATTATGGATGTTATTATTACTACAGCTTTCCCATACCTGTACAGATTGGAGACCAGAAGTTCGTAATGGTGCCAACCAGACATTATTCAGGACGATTATTATGAACGGAAGCGTACTTAGTTCCCATTTATGGAACGCTTGCGTCTGGGATGTGCTCTTTCCTTTGTTAGATTCGGTGAAAATGTCAGCGATTAGGGCGGCTAAACTGATGCAGTCTGGAAAATCGCCGTTATTGACACCATCTGCCGAACGAGATGCATCAGGATTCATGCTTCATCATTCCCGAGATACGGCGGACAAACAATGGGACGAAACAAAGGACTTGGTGCTTACGGGAATCTCAGGGATATTTCGCGACTTTTTGGGCCATCTGCATAAATTGACGAACTTTAAACAGGCATGGTCTTTGCTCCTGGCCCATTTAGAAGATTCCTGCCTTCGATCTAGCCAGGAAGTGTCCTTGGCGAGTATAAAAAGCTTCAAGAACATCTTGACACTTCCTTCCGAATTTGAAATCACTCAAACAGTCACCAGCTTGTGGCGAGATGCCTGGTCTTCATGGAAGATTATCGGCAATGGAATAGTAGCTGCCAAAGAAGGGCGAGACACGAAAGACTACGGCGATGAACGAAAAAACTCGCTAGAACCTGAGTTGCACTCTCTTACTCTTTCGCTTTTTTCATCGAGCGCGGCGCCCATTTCGAATGATTTTACTCAAGATACCCTGACTGCGTATGTACATTTGTTCAAGGAGATATACAAAGTGATATCGTCAATTTTCGATATCGACGATGTCGCGTCGTTACTGAGCGTACTGCGAAATGTACTGGTCTACCCAACAAGCCCTCAGTACAGAGCTGATATTGACAATCTTTCTCCGCTCCAAGAGGCAGTACTTGAGGCCATTCAGAGCGTTGACATGAGCTCTCCTGGAGTGCCACCGTTGATATTGATGGATTTATCAGAGTATATGACACTGGCCTTTCTCAGTCCGCAGGATGAGGTACAGAAATCTAGAGGTTATATTCCTCCAGGTCAACGCAAGTTCTCTACTGTGACATATATTGCTCTCAACAAGAAGTGCACAAAGCTTGTGTCCTCCTTGTTCAAGGCTCACCTGAATGACATATCTTTGTATACCGATGGTGTTTTTGAGAGGATTATCGGGTCTTATGGGTTACCGATGAAGCTGAAATACGATTGCCCGCCTTCGCATAAGTATGGAGAGGATAAGACACCATTGTGGAAGGCTGCCACTACTGGCTTGCTAGATGTACTTCAAATCGGTCTCCAAACCTTACAAGACTTTGGAGAAGGTTGTTAGATGGAGCTGAATTTATCGATTTATTAATCTATTGATAGATGTATCGACGGAGCGCTTAGTTGGTGTGTGGCGGACATTGGTAGATATATTTGAAGGCAGTCTATTATCGCCAAGGTATGTTTATTTTGCTAGCTAAGCCAGTGTATATGTATTTACGCTTTTGTGCTGGTTTAGCACACCACCATCATCGATGACTATAGAAGAGCTTGATGTAGACGAACATTTTGATATTTCTGTTTTAAGCGTTATTCAGGCCGACATTGTACCATACCTTGGACAGCCACGAGTACCAAATGAGGTGATTCAGAAGCTCGTGCATGTCATACGAGAGAGTTCTCAGTTATACTACGTGGACCAAAGCGATGGTCATCGAAAAGGAGAAAGTGAGGAGGAAAAAGCGACCAAGGAATTAGCTATTGAAGAGGAAACTACCGCAATTGATCGATCGAGCGATATAGTAGGAACAACCGGTACAATCGTACCTGTCATGAAGGAATCTTTTGCATATGCATCATTTAAAACACTGTTCTCATTGTGCTCAGCAGAAAAGGAGGGTAAGTAAATGGAATTAATTTTTGTTCCGTGGGCTGATATCTTTTGTGTAGATATACCAAAGGTGCGGCAACGCATTGCTCAGGTCACGATACCGATATTACTCGAACGATGCGAGACAATCCTACGTAATTATACAGCTGATGAGCCACTACTTGGACGATGTCCGTTTCCAAGGTACTTGATGGGGTGAGGAAGCCTTCAGCAAAAAGAAATAGAAAAAAAACCACCGTGGATAAAAACCAGAGCAAGAAACAGTCTACTAATGACAACAATAGGGTCCGAAAAGATGAAATGCTATTTCTTTTGCGACAATGCATCCAGCTAAAGCTCCGAAAGGACATATTAACGAGTAACATGCAGGATGGTCAAGGTAGGGAGAGCACGGACTTTCCCATGTTATTAAGCCTAACAACGTGATATTAGGAATGCTGAAACGTTTGCTCCTGTCTGGACCAAGAGCTCATCTGTTTTATCTTTATCCCTCGTTGTGCAATATGATAGCATGCGAAGATCCTGTGGTTGTGGAACTAATACGTGAATGCCTTCAAGTAGTAGGCAAGGAAATGGAATTACCGTAGTAGAATACACTATGTATGAACCGTATTATGACAATGCGACCACTTTTTTGTACTATAGTTCAATACAACAACTCTCCCCCTGCTTTTGCTTTCTTTAAATGGGATACCCGAGTTTTAGTTACAGTTGGTCTGTCATATGATTTTTTAGCCAGATGGAAACAACGGCTTCATGTGAGCATCAATGGCTAGGTATTAAAAAGCTGTTGTCCCCATGATGACGGAGTTGAAACAACGATGTGAGATGAACGCGGGTTGTCCTCCATCGAATAGATGGCTTTGTAATTGGGGGTGGGGAGAAAGAGTGCTTGTTATGGCTAAATGACAAGTTAGTTAAATTAGCAGGCCAAGGAAAGTTTGTATGACGAGAAACATGTAAACAACTGACGGGAAACCACAACAACACAAACAACAACTCCTTTGTCCCCCAAGAAGCTAAAAGAAAAACAAGAATGCGCCTTCTTTTGCATTTTCATGTTTTATTTCCCACAAGTTTCATATAAGAAAAGGAATGCGAATCCCACAAGAAGAAATGCTGTCAATAATATAGAGAAGAAAAAAAAGAAAAGGAAAGGAAGTGATGCGAATAGTATACAAGATGAATGCTCTTTTTTTTTTGTTTTGATTTGAAAACTTCGTGTGCATAAATAGAAAAAAGTTAAAATTTTTTGTTTTTTTAATCCGAGGCAAGACTATCCAGGTCATCATGCTCAATGTCAATGCCCAGTTCGACATCATCTGCTGCGGACGATGGAAAGGTGTGGATAGGAAGGTGACCTGTAGAAGGATAAGTTGCTGGTTTGTTGTTGTTGTTGTTATTGTTGTTGTTGTTCGGTCTGAAGGCGGAAGGCTGGGGAGATGCGTGATGGTGATGGTGTTGTTGTTGTTCCTTCTGACGTCCGATCCACTGTTTCAGCATTTTCTTGGCCACCATCCTACCACGTAGTCGATCTGTGGTTGCTCTAAGTTGTTCATTTTCCATCCGGACCTCCTGCAGTTGTCTTTCTAGGACCGCGTTCTTTTCTGACAGGCGACCGATCATTTGACGCATTTCGTTTTGTTGTTGATTTTTCTTTTGTCGGTATTTGGCCGAGGCGGTTTTGTTCCGTTGACGGCGTTCTTGTAAGGTCAGGGGTGCGCCTGGCGAAGGGGCTTGTGCATAGGCTGTAGAAGACGAGCCAGTAGAAGTATAGGAATGGGGAGAGGAGGGAGGAGAGCCTACAATGTCTTCGGGAGAAGTAGGTGGTGAACGTAACATGGAAGGATAAAAGTAGACTGGATGATGGTGATGTTGCTGTTGCGGTTGTCGATGATCTTTATAATTCTTGGAAGAAGGGGGAGAAGGAGGAAAGATGGGTGTTGCCATGATAGAAGCTAATGCCATGGGTTTACCAGTGTTCGTTTTGTCAGTCATGGATATATAATATAGTATGTTAGGGGATGGTGACGATGAGATGAGCACGGTCCTCGCAGAAACTAAAAAAGAGAGGTAGAAAAGGGGGGATTGGAAGAGGGTATTTATGCCAAATCATCTTCGAGTTGGATAGGGCACTACTTTGGTTTTGGTTATATTAATCTGCCAAAAATATTGTTGTTTGGTCCATGCAAACTCTACATATGGCTAATGCATGATCCTACGGTTTATGTCTTCTCTGTCTCTTGTCTTGTTATCTCTTGAGTGTTTCAATTGATGCACCTTATCACTTGTTGTTGTTGTTGTTCTTCTTCTCCCAGACAGATGATGGTCTCAAATGTCGACCTCTTACAGCATGCAATCCCCATGATGATGCAAACAAGTTAGTTTTATTAAACCTTATACTGTGTCATAACGACCTTCTTCCCCTCCCCCCACTTTTTTTTTCTCGTTCCCATGGTGTTCGTTCACATAGCCCGGTGATGCTCATCGTGCCTTAGGTAACTCTCCTTTACCTGAAATATATTTCCCGGAAAAATCCAGAAAACGGTAAGATGGTCTAATCCTCGTCACCTGTTGGATGTTATAACATCAACTTGCATAAAACCCTTAGTTTGACCGTGTTTCACATTGACCTGTTTTTGTTTTTTTCATTTAGCCTTTTTTCTTGCCTTGTCCTTTTTACACACAAGAAAATCAACAAACAGTTTCTTTGCATGTCTCTAACAAACAAAGTCATCTTCGGCTTCATCGGATGTGACGATACCCCCATTCGATTCTTGCTGATTGACAGCCTACCGATATTATTTATTTCTTTTTGCATGTTGTTGTTCAAGAGTTACATCAGCCATTTCTGCATTCTATGACAATCTAGAAATCAAAAAGGAGAAAAAAAGATGACCGTTCACGAATATTACTATGGTATCGATTTTTTTTTCTCTCGTTGTCATCACTTTCATTTCCCCATGGCAATTGTGTATTTTTGTTCTACGTTCTTTTCAGCTGCCACTTACAACATACCACGAGGGACGTCAGCCACATTAGGTCTCTTTCCTAATGCGTACGATAATTATGTATACCCTTTTTTTTTTTCTGCGCATAGACATTGTGGAGATGGACACCTTTCATTCCCTTTTCTAGCCAGTCCATATTTTTAGCCACATCGCATGAGCCTCTTTTTGTGATTCTAGTGTACGCGAATTCCTTTTCCCGGGGGTAAACGTATACTCGCAATCCACAGTAAAAATTCAGTCTCTTACTCTTTGGTGCAACCAAGACTATGCCTTTTCTTGCCTAAAAGGCAAATATCTTACCATGGATTTCATGTGTCTGGCTGTGGTCGCATCATTCAAGGTGATGAAGATTTGCAAGCCAATTCCAGGGAAAACGTTGCTCCGGTGCAACACTACACTTCTCTTATACAGTTTAAGATGGATTTTTTTGGTTCGTACCCAAGAGTGGGCTGGATCCGATAAGAGATCATTCAAAATTGCAACGCACATAAATGAGGATCAACACCCACGCTTTTTCTGATATCAGCTTTTTCTTCCTCTTTTTCCTCTTCCTCTTGTTCATCTACTTATATTAGTACTCTTTTTTCATTATTCACTCCTCTAAGATCAGGGAAAAAGAACAAGAAGCATGACCAATGCAGTGCCTGAGGACAACAATAACCAACTCACGATGACTAGTCGTCAATCCACAGGGTCAGGCACCACCACGGTGGGTGAAAGGCCGAAATTACAAGATGTTAACCAAGACTTGGAGAAATTGGCTACGCGAGCAACTACAGACGAACCATATACCATCTTCTCGCCCACGCAATTAATTATCATTGTTGTCATTGTCTCCTACGCAGGCATGCTCTCGTCTCTCTCGGCCAACATTTATTTTCCTGCCCTACCAGCCATTCAAAAGGTAAAAGAATCACAGAGATATTACGTACCTGAGTTTCCTGATCCGACCCCTTTCCCTTGCCTTTTCTATTTTTGCTTTAGGACATGCATACCACAACAGAACTCGTCAATCTCACAGTGACCACATATATGGTAAATAAAATAACGAAGAATTCTGCAATAAAAACAAAAGAACAAAGATCTTTCAAGGATTATCACCAGCTTTCTGGGGTTCACTCGCGGATGTCTGGGGCCGTCGTCCCGTTTATCTCGTCACCGTTATCATTTACACCGGTGCATGCATTGGCTTAGCACTGGCGCCAGTTTACTGGTTGTTATTGGTATTGCGCATGCTTCAAGCTTTTGGATCCAGCTCAACCATTGCCATCGGTAAGCAATGTTATTTGAAGTTCTTATACTGATCATTATGATGAAAACAGGGGCTGGCGTTGTCGGTGACATTGCAATACCTTCTAAGTATGTATCTCTCTTCCGGGTCTATTCCCCTATAGACATGTAGGGTTCTGATTTGTCTAATTTTCCTTTAGACGAGGCACTTTCTTTGGGATGTACACTACCGGTCAATTTGTTGGACCTATTATCGGACCTGTTCTAGGTGGTATTATCTCTCAAGAACTCTCCTGGCGGTAAATCTTTCTTAAAAATTTCTTATCTCTCTTTTTCACGTTCTCATGCATGCTTGACAGATGGAATTTCTGGTTACTGCTCATTATTGGCGCCACTGTCTTTATTGCTGTCCTTTTCTTTGTTCCCGAAACGCTCCGAAGCTTAGTGGGGAATGGCTCCGGTTACGCGAACCCTACACCTTCTCAATGGATCAAGAGACGACTAAACCGTAGTCAATATCCTACATCCGCAGCAACGGGTCAGCCAAATCGATTTCTTCAACCGCCCAATGTTACACGGCCGTTTCGTTATTTTCTGCAACTTGATTTAACATTGGCCTTGCTTTATAACGCCCTTCATTACACAATTTTCTACTGTTATCTAACATCAACGCCAGAATTGTTTCAGAGCAAATATTCACTTTCTGAACTTCAGGTTGGACTCTGTTTCCTATGCCAAGGTGTCGGCTGTGTCCTGGGTTCGATTGCTGAAGGCAAAATTCTGGACCGTGATTTCAGGATCACGGCGGAGGAAAGCGGTATTGAACATAAAAAGGGCGCAGGACAAGTGCCGCTTGAATTTCCTATCTATAAGGCTCGCCTCCGTACGCTTTGGATCGGTGCGGGGCTTATGCAGATCGTCACCCTTATCTATGGATGGTGTATACAAATCAATGCTCCTCTTGCCGTAGCTCTCGTGCTTCAATTTCTAGGTAAACGGACTTAGATCTACCACATCGGCTAGCCTTCGCTTTCTTTTGTTGACTGATAATTTCCGTTTGCTTTTATCTAGCGGGCTATGCGCTTACCAGTGTAATGACCGTTTTTCAGACCTTGTTGATTGATCTTCTTCCGGGTAAAGGTGCCTCCATCACTGCATCGATTAATCTGTCACGCTGTCTTCTCGGGTAAACTCTTAGTCATGGTTTCCTTATATATGTATACTGAACTTATCTTCTCTAGTGCTGTGGCGACAGTGGTTATTTCGCCCGGAATCCAGGGCGTCGGAGCTGGTTGGATGTTTACCATCCTTGCTCTTATTTTGATTGCATCCAACAGTCTCCTTTACTTCCTCATGAAATATGGACCTCGATGGAGAGAACGACGAGCACAGCAAGATGCTTTACAAAAGTAGTTAGATAATCATATATCCTGGAAGCTTTTTCTCTTTTCTTTTTGAGCTTCTTTAATTAGCAAAGACGTGCTTATACCTATTGAATTTGATATGATGTGACGTGTAACATGAGGACACTGAGAATCTCAGCCCACAACGAGATGCTCTTATTCTCTTCCCTTTTTGCTTTTCTCACACACAGATAATGCTCATGCAATGACGTTTCGTACGAGTGATCCAAACCTTTTCCAACTTAAAGCAAAAACCCCAAGACAACGACGTCGCGTGACCAAACCTCGATCGACCCATCGTCAGCTGGTATCGATCCTTTCTCAGAAATTACAGCATGTTCCGGATAAACCACATGTTCTTGTTGGAGTTACTCTCTTCGTGGACAAGATCGTTACCGACGCTGAACGCATTACACAGCGTGCGTTAGATCTTGGAGCAACGGTAAAAGCGACCTTTGACAATTCCGTGACGCATGTTGTGCATGGCGTCGATCCAGCTGCGGAACCGCGCGTCAGAACTTATATGGCACGCGTCATTGAAAATAATGTGCATGTCGTTTCTTCTGCGTGGATTGATGCCTGTTACACAGAAGAACGTCGGATGGAAGAGACGTGTTTACCTCAGAGTATCGGCGACCTTATGCCATCTTCGGTGCATGTGGACGATAACCCGTTCGGCATTGATCAAGAAGAACTTCTATCAACAGACGATGAAGAAAGTGTTCCCACAGCAGTAACATCGCCACAAGGATCAGTGCCAGAACGAAGTCTTAGTCACAATAATAGTAGCAGTAATCATAGTAGTAAAAGCAATGGTAGCAATGATCATCATCGTCGTAGTCCTCACGATGATCGTACATCACCTACGCAAGAAGAACAGATCCAGCGAAAGCAGGAGCGTTCACAAAAAATTGCAATGATTCTTGCTAATGCTCGAAAAGCGAGAGAAGTAGAAGAAGAAAAGCGGAAAAAGGAACGCTTGTTGCCGCCAACTAGAAACCCGGATCCCACGGCAAAAAATACCTTACTTGCACGCGAAGAAAGGGTGGACATATGGTATGGCGAGCAAACGGTGTCCTTTAGCCCAGGATCAAGTTCTGCCGGGAGCAGACAGTCTAAAAAAAGGACATGAACAGCAAAAAAAAAAAGAAAAAGAAAGGAGACAAGAGCAAAGAGAAGGAACGGTCTACACGATCATGCCAATTTCATCCTTCTCTTTCTTTCCGTTTGTCCTGACGCTTATTAGCTGTTTCATATTTCCGTTTACCATGACCTGTATACACGCGCATATACATACGTATTCAGTAACTCATTTTCTATTGCTTGCATACTTCGTTTCTATACATATATATTATATCTCCTTTGTAAAATCTTAAAAAGAATACAGTATCTTTTCTTTTTCAGTAGTAGATGTTCATAGTAGATAGTGTTAAACGAAGAGTATCAGATAGCGGAATGTATAGGCTAATTTTGTTTCACATTAGGTTATTGTTAGTAAATGGCCTCATGTTGTCTATTTCGAACGAAGAGAAGAGGACGCGACTATCTGTATGATTTAGTATATCGTATTTAGTCGTTAGAACTGGTTAGAGAAGGGAGGAGAAGGAGAGCAAAAGGGAAGCGAAGCGAAGTAAAGCGAAGTAAAGCGTTTTTGTTCTATTATTTCTGTTTTCATTTGATAGCCAGCCAATAGACTGAATTCCACTCTCTTTCTTTTCTTTCCCTTTTGGTTGGAAAAATTGCCTTTTTCCGCTTCTCCTAAATTTCTCGACTGCTAAGTTTTTCTGAACCCTACCTCAACCTCATTTTAGAAACTTCGGTAGCAAAAGAAAAGGTGAGTTATCCAACAATGAGCAATATTAGAGAGAGCAAAAGAGAATACGCATGTGGGGTGGGTGTGATTCATTAGTTTAAGTATGTATTGGACAGCAAGCTGATGCAATCATAACGAATCAACCTTGTCGTGATTTCTACTTGTTGTAACATAACACCTTGTTACGGCACTGCCGTGCATAGTTCAGCAGAAAAACAAACCAGCAAAACCATTTTAGTAGACATGTTAGATATCAATGGATTAAAACAAGGATATGATCACGGCTAATAGGATTTATTTCTGCTTCTAGAAGAAAGAGAATCTTCACTTATTGCATTATCCTTGAGATTGATCCAAGTGTATATCTTCTTCTTTCTTGGATTAAGTTGAAAGAATGTAAGTCTTTACTGATTTCGGTGCTTTTTATTCATTTGACCCTATCTATGCTTTAGAACCAGTTTTACACATATAACGTGCAGGATGAACGAATCTGTCCGTGTGACAAGGTCTAGTTCTCCCACTCAAGAGCCAAGAACACCATCCTCTAGGTCACGTTCACCAACGGTCGATGGCAATCTATCAAAGAAACAAAAATCGTTTGACGTGGATATGTAAGGATGAATAGCCCCCGTTTATCTGTCTCTGCTGCCTGAAACTAAATCTTTGCTTTCTAGGCATACATTAGCGAGACGGAAAGGCGCAGGAAACCGTAAATCTCAGTTAGAGAACGGTTTGGATGAAGGGAGGGTAATGTATTATTAAAGACCGATTGAGTCCAGAAATCGTTGCTGAGCCTGTTTGTCATTTTCCTTTTTCCGATAGAACAACGACTATTGCTACGCTTGTGGCGGAGCAGGAAGATTTTTGTGCTGCGATGCCTGTCCAAAGGCCTTTCACTTTAGTTGTGTCGAACCGCCTATGGATGTCGCTGACGTTGAGAAATTGAAAGATAAATGGTTCTGTTGTGAATGTAGCTATAAGCAACAACAGGTCAGTAAGATTACTGAACAAGTATTCGATTAAGTACAGAGCGTGGTTAACTGTATTTTACATTAGGGAATGCCAAGATCAGCACCAGGTCTATTTCAGAAACTGATGGATAACTTGCTTCAAAAAAATCCTAAAGCATTTCAACTTCCAGAAGACATCCGTACATTTTTTGAAGGAGGTTAGTAATGGCACAATGGAAGATAGATATGATTTTCTTTAACTATTATACAGTATCAACGAATCGGATGGGCGAATACGTTGATTCAACATCTGTGAAATCTGTAAAATACAAGTACTGTATCATTGACGCTCAAAGCAAAAGGAAAGACTTGGTTTCTGATCTATGGGCTTATTTTCTATATCTTAGTCGGAATGGTCTTCCTGAAGAACCGGACTATCATCAACTAAAAGACAAAAATGGGAAGTTTATCGTGTGTTTTCGATGTAGAAAGACAGCTCTCTCCAAACCTATCATTTCTTGTGATTATTGTCCATTGTACTGGCACATGGATTGTCTGAACCCACCTATGGCTGCACCTCCCAATTTGGCTAGAAAATGGATGTGTCCTAATCATGTTGAGCATGCTCTAGTAAGTTTGCTTTTGTTTATTACTGGCTGTAAAACATTTCATTCATAAATTTGGCCATAGCCACTAACAAGGCGACAAAGAAAACCGCTGATTATCGATTCTGTGTACCCTTGCACAGCCAATAACGGCGACATTGAGATCATTAGTGACGACTCCGACGAGGACACGGGGAGTCAGAGTACTTCGGAAGAAGAGATGGATGAAGATAACGTGGAAAAAGTACTTTCTTACGGTGGACTAGTCTACAGATTGCCAGCCAAGGCTATTAAACTTGATTTTATGGACTATGCCAAAAGGTACATTGCTACTCATTTATAGCAGAACACTGATAGTTCGGCTGTTTAGACTTAGAAGTAACAGCGATACTTTATTACAATCCAATCGTGCTTCTACTGAACGATCTTCACAAGCGCAGGCTGGGTCTAATGTGCCAGAGAGTGCGACGGAGGAAGAAGCAAGAGAAGTAAGTCTCATTGAACGATCTATCGATAGCTTGTCTTTGACTTTTCCATCTTTTTAGTGGCTCGAGGGATTAGCTGGTTTCCAAAATAGCATTGCTGAATACCTTAAGAATGATCTGATGAACCCAGAAGACGCAGGCTTACGAATGCTTGTGCGGGCAGCCTTGGTAAATCATGTCTGCTTTGATATGCGGAGTTCTAAATTATTTGGTATTTAACTCTTGATATAGAACGAGGAAAGGTCATCCCAGCCAAACAAGGTACAGATTGATGAACGTCGATATCAGAAATGTCTTGCGATTGAAAGATTGATGCAAATGAAAGGGGAAGATGCGTTAATGAAGATATTGACAAAAGACTAATTTACAGAACGTGTTCTCTCTTTTCCCTCTTTTCTACTTTCTTTTCCATCATTTTCATGAAACAATCATGCATTCATTCCATCTGCATCAAAAGAAGAAGAAAAGAGGAAGGCCAAATGGTACTGAATGGACAAAAATTCTTGTATCCCTCTGGTCCTTTTCTTTTTCTTTTTTCCCTTTTTCCCTTTTTTCTTTTCTTTATTTCCACTTATCTTCTCCCATCTACTTCTTTTCTTTTCTTTTTGCTGTACATATCTATAAACCGCACCAAAATGAAAAGAATGGGTGTCGGTTATCACTATTAGTACTTTTAATGTCTTCCACAGCTTTATCGGTTTGATTAACAGTAAATAATTCATAATACTCGTTGTGTCCAAACCCGCCAGCTTATTCGTCTTATTCGCCAGTGCGTATTCTTTTTTACTTGATGTATCCCTGCTCCTCACATTATCATGGTGCAAGAAATGAGTTATGGACAATATAGGTAGTAGCTTATTGAAGAATTATGAATGGCACTTCTGTATCTTCGGTTTCGAAGCCATAAGATCTTTTAAGCGGAGCAGAAACCATAAATTCAATCAAGCTCACATCGCCAAGTCCTCAAGATCTGTGATATTCTGCATTTGTATACACATGGCGTACAGGAAATGATAACTAAAAGTAGGCTACTGTATGAAGGATGGGAAACGATGCATGACGTTCTGTAAACTCTTCAATGATACCATTGATATCAGCATCAATGTCTGTCGACGCCTCGATCTATAAAATAACCAAAGAGAAAGTGTAAGTTATACAGCTATACGAAAGATAATAAAAAAATAGATAGCGTCACCATTTGAACCAGCTGTAAGATGGCCCGGCCACCCAGCAAGGCGTCTTCATGATTATCTCTAATCTCCACATTCACCACATGAGTGCTTCGGTTACGCAGTTGTGCTCGGTTAGCAAGGTCTTTTCGAATTTTTTTTAGCAAGATGTTTGTTATGTTGTCCAGGGAAGATATATTGTGTTTCTGTTCTCTTTACCTTCCACAACTGCATCAAAGCATCGTTCTTCACAAGTAATAATAACATCGTACATATCGTTGCATTCTTGCCATCGCTGAGGTGCTTCTTTAACTTTACGATTCCGATCCAGCATGGTTAATAATCCGTTTTGTGTGTATCTTATATCACGTTCTGTGTTAATGGTTGGTTTTCTGTCTTTTTATCCTTATTAATACATACAACTGCGGGTCTTTTTGCTTAAGTTCCTGGTACACTTTATCGTAAGGCGTGCCGAATGGATAAATATTGGGTTTGTCTATAGCTGGGCCTGGCAGGCGCACCATGGTGCCGGTACCATAGGATGAAACGTCATAGCCTTTTTTGCTGATCCATGTGTGTAAAATGCGTGAATGGAGGCCATGCAATGAATGAGTAGGTAAGTTTACCTCAACACATTATGAGCTTCCATAGATCGGTTTTGATTACTAGCACATATCACGGCGTATTTCACCATTAGTGGAAGATAGAGAAAAGTGAAGGTTATTCAAGAAGTCACAGTGAGTGTCAATGACAGAAAACAGTTTCCCTTCTGAACTTTAGGAGCTGACCCTTTGCTTTTTTCTTACTCAGCTATGGCGAATATCAAGGTCATCCAGAACATCACCGAGTTCCAACAACTACTTTCTTCAGCTCCTACCGATAGACTAGTGGTCATCGACTTCTTCGCTACTTGGTGGTAAATATACGCTCTTGTGCTTTGTTTTCGCTTGTGCATACAAACTAAAAGACGTGACATTTCAAAGTGGCCCTTGCAAAGTAATCGCACCTCTTTTTGCACAGCTATCCTCAAAGTATGCCGACGTACAATTTGCAAAGGTTAGATAAACATAAGCATACAAAAATCCATCAACTTCGAATATCGCTCACACACGATATCGGCTACTTCCTTACTATATTATTCTCGTTTCATTTAACCGCTCTAAAGGTGGATGTGGATCAAGCTCAGGTAAAGTTTTGGATAAGCGAAATACAATACTTATCGAATTTTATACACGGAATTAAAATAACAGGATGTATCTTCCACCTGTGGTGTCTCTGCCATGTAAAGTTTACAAAGAAATTTAACTAGTCCATTTGGCTACTGATTTGCGCATTGACACCAGCTTCTTTGACTTAGGCCAACTTTTCAGTTTTACAAGAGTGGTCAAAAGATTGGTGAGGTCAAAGGAGCGAACCCAACTGAGCTGGAAGCAACGATCAAACAACATCGGTCCACAGGACCAAGCGCTAGCTCGAGCAAGAAGAATTACGGTGTATCTGGTCATGTAAGACCGTATCAGCCGCAATAAAGGAGATGGAAAGCTTAAATATATCTATGTCTAGACTGACCTCACCGATCATATCACGCCGAATCAAATGGACGCACTGAATCAGAAGCAGGAGCACAACGTGAAAAATATTTTCAAAGACGATGAGTCCTATTTGGAGAGTGACGTGGACGAACAGCTTATCATCTCTGTGCCATTTAACCAACGCAAGTATATATGGCATCCATGTTAACAGTTGATTTACCCTGGTGCTTATAGCTGTCAAACTTCATTCCTTGAAGATCAAGGTGCCTAACCTAAGTAAGTAACAGTTGGATGGAGCCAGTTGCGTATACTGATGATTCTACTTTGCCTTAACCCTAACACTTGATACAGGTCAGGCGCCCAAAACTATTAAACTGTTTGCCAACCGACGGAACCTCGGATTCGATGATGCTGACTCTGTGCAGGAAACACAAACACTGGAACTGGAGCCTTCCGACTTTGATGAGGATGCTGTTATTAATTTGAGATTTGTCAAATTCCAGAATGTGGTTAACCTTGTGGTAAGTCAGGATTGGCCCTCTACTTGTTCGCTTCTAAAGATCTTGTGTGGATGTAGTTATTTGTCGAAAGCAACCAAGAGGATGAAGAAACTACCCAAATCCAGCAGCTGATTTTTATCGGCTCATCCACAGAGGTAATACGAGAGAAGCGATAGGTGCTAGATTGGATTGATATAACTGATGGATGATGTTAGACTACGAATATGGGTGATCTGAAAAAGATTGGCGAGGATGAGTAACGACAAAGGCGAAATCAATGCCGTGTTTAGTTTAATTCGAACGAAAAAATAAACGATGGAAAATTATCTAAACGGCATCGCTTCTTTAAGAACAATCAAGTTGCCTTTCTTGATAATTGCCTCTCTGTTAAACCTTACACTCGGATGCCTTTGATCCTGGGTAATTTTGTAAATGAAGATCGGTATTATATGCGATAAAACAGTACAATAGTTATTTGCAATTTCTAACAGGGGAAGTAAAGTGATATGAATCTAAAGTGATGCTGGCGGCAGACTTGCTAATGGAAGTTTCGGGAACAAACCAAGATACTAATGAACAAAGCAAAATGAAGAAAAAGATATCAATCCACCGTCTTTCCGATGCAATGTGAAATACGTACCAAGATTGCCCATCCAAGCAAGCCAAAGAAACATCCAGAGATGAGTTCATGATGACCATGGAAATAGACGCTGGTCATGACCAACATCCACCAAGACAGAACCAGTACTCCAAATACAGCAAGTAACGATCGCCAAGCCCATCCTCCTTCTTGTTTATGTCGTTGAAAATTTGGGATGGAGTAATACAACCAACTGATCTCCTCCCATAAGAACAAACTGCTATGAATGAGCAAGACGCAATGGCCTGACACATCGTGGCCACCTGCCCATCGTCCGCCCGCCTTTCGACAAGCTTGCTGAGCAAACACACCATTGACTACCATGCCCTGTTCTGCTCTACAATGTCCACCTGTGGCAACGAACACGCGATCGATGAAACTTGGTCCGAGTAGCCATTGGGTCATGGCGTACCAGTAGAGAGTGACGAATGCATACCGTACTATACCTTGCATTCGACGACGTTCATTCGTATGGTTGAACAGAAGATATGCCAAGTAAATGACGGTAACCCAGAACCAGCCGATCTTGACGAAATAAACGTTGAAGATATTACGTTTATTACTGAAATAGGTTTCTGGCGGTTCACAGAGGCCGGCGTACAGAAATGAAACGATGACCGTGAGTGGATAGAATACCAAGGCTACCTTTTGATGGGGCCTTAGGAATTGCAAAAGCGATGAGGGTGGCATTGCACAAGATAAACGTTAAGGAAACAAGGACTATAGGAGGCCACGTATCGCCACCACAAGAAGTGGTTGTCACATGCCTAGTAAAGCGGGCATTAAAAAATTAGAAAAGATAAAAGAGATCTACAGTTGCAAGCTTATAATTTTCATTATCCAAATTACATATATTTAACTTGGGTGAATAAGATAAAAATGAATACATAGACATTTTGTATCTACAATATCCTTTTTTTTCTTGGTGTCTGCCCTAATCCGAAATACATACTGAGCGCGAACAACACTCTCCTTCTATTTGATAAAGACAGCAATTGGGACATCCAGCTGCACAGACTTGTTCAGGACATTTTTCTTCTCCGCAAGTTGGCACATCCAGCTGGATCAGCTCAGTGCTACGACGTTTCAGCCCAAGGAGGGCACACTTATCACCACCAGACGAAGGGACACCGACAGGAGCAATGTTCGGAGATGTAGCCGTAGGAACCACTCCGTTCGTGCTGCGAATGAAGAGGACAAGAAAGCATAAGCAATACGAGAAGAGTGAAATAAAGAAAGATACAAAAGAGTGCATTCAAACCGGTTTGTCTTACCTTGCTGGGCATTGAGGACGGACAGCCATCGGACAAGGGATATTAGGACGGATACAATTTTCAGGACATTCTTCAGGGCTATGATAATTGACTTTAGCAGGAAAAAGAAGACACTGCTGTACACTTCTGGTGCACATTTTTTATCTTTTGCTTTGCCTTGGTTCTTACCAGTCGTAAGTAACGGATGGGCAGTTTAAAGCTGCCGGTGGATTTGTAGGCATTGGCCTATTCATCTTTGGCGGCCAACCAACGCTACCCAGACTACCCATCATAGACGACATCAACTGATCCATATCATTCCAGGGGTTATCGAAAGGAAAAAGTTGAAGTGGTAACGTGGTTAGACCACCCATTTTCGTAGAGGTGGCGCTGGACCCGCTGCTGCAAGTGGGCGTGTGTAAATGGGGACAAGGTGCATCTGAAGGATAAACACAATTGTCCGGGCAACTTGTAGGGCTTAGTTTTTTTTTTTTTTTGAAAAAGAAAAGGTTATTTTAATTTTGAGTTTCTCCCCGCTGATAACAGCAAAACAAATAGATATGTAGCCAAATTGTTTGTCTTACCAAGGAATTATCATATCAGCACACAGGATGGATTTGCTCGTCGTAGTGACAGTTGTGGTCGTGGTAGTAGTGGTGATACTGACAGTTGTTGCTGTAGTAGTGGTTGTAGCAGTAGTTGTAGTGGTCGTTGTTGTCGTGGTGATGCTGGGTATGGAAGATACTTGATCCGAACGCGTGTGTCCTGGTGCTCGCAAAGATGAAGGCTCTTCCTCACATACTAACCTTGGGCAACACTGGTCGGCTTCATGGACAATTCGGCAGTGGGCATGTGGACGAGGAGCTGGAAGTGATGCACAGAATTCGTCACAGCCTTCGATTGCATTCGGACGGGAACCCTGTGCCTTGACGGGAAAAACGTGTGGTTTGTAATGTAGGCGTGTCCGACGGTGGCGAAGGTTGTGCTCCTGGAAAAACTGTGATCAAGGCGTATCAGTCCAGCAAATCTACTAGAGAGAGGAAAAAGAGAGAAACGGAACAAGAAAGTAAAAAATATTGGTACCTCGGATTCAGAATGGACTTCAGGATGTCTTCTTTTCTTATTCGTAGGTGGTGTTGAGCTGTCCGTGGTGTTATTTGTGGTTTGACTTGCTTTGCAGACAGGCGGCACGCTTTTCGGACAACAGTAGTCTGCATCGGGATAGAAACAATCGTTGGGGCAATCATCAGGACAAGGTATGACCGTGCAGTTTTGGGTTGGACAAGGGGTCTTGCATGTGGGGCTTCCGGCGAAAGGGCAGCAAGGACTGCCATGATATTCGCAACTGAATGGACATTCTTCAGGGCTAAAGTATTTTCTTTTTGAATATGCAAGATGCGTTGATTGAGATGTTACCATGGTAATGCTTCCGTTAAACACACAATGCCTGCACAATCGAATGCTTGGCACACGGGGATACCGGCCATGTCGCAACCTCCACTGTTAGGGTACGCGCAAGCTTGTCCTGCGGGACAGGATGGGCATTTGTAGCTGAAATCAGGACATGTGAGGGTGTCTGTATGCGCTGCTATGCGGTTAGCTAACTTCGTGAACTGGTTGCGACCATTGCTTTTCTGCCTACTGGTATTAGGTGCATTAATAAAGAGCGCCGCGGCATGGCGGACTAAAAGGGATATCATAAATATTGAGATTATAGGCAGCATGGTCTAGAAAACAAAGGGAGAGATGAACTCCAGGACTGACAGGGCAATGCTTCAGATTATATACATTTGGTTGACACTTAAATAACAATGACTATCTTCAGTTTGACCATTTCTTACTTTGTCTCCTGCTATCACATTCTTGTAAGTATAGAGGAAGAGAAGTGGAAATAAGTACAGAAAAGGAACGTATCATCAGTAAGAACAGGACGTTCTTCTAATTGCTCGTTTTTAACGATTTAGTTACTCTTCTAGCCAACTTAATTTGATGCTAACATCTGCATGTGTAAGTTGGAAGTAAAACATATAAACTTTTTGTGCTTTTTTGGTCATTGTTTTCCGCGCTGGTCTCGCGGGCCGCGCGCGGTACTGCATGCCATTAAATTGTATGTAATAGATTAGCATGCAAACCGTTTAAGTTTGCATGAGGCGTCTTTTGTTTTTGCCCTTTGATGAACGTGATTTTTATTTTTTTACAGATTATAAGAAGGATAATGTCTAATGTAAGCGAGAGAGAGAGAAGGATATGTATATATTGATCTACTGTTTAGCGTCCTTGCAAACAGGTTGTCCCACGAAGGGGCAGCAGCTGTTTCCACCCTTGTATTCACAAGAAAACGGGCATTCTCTGGGACTATATGACAAGACAAATTTAAAGTTACGATGAGAACCAAACACTTTTAAAAGGCCACTTATTCGTTTTACCATTCAATGCGCTTGATCAGGCAGTAAAAATCGCATTTTTTGGCCATACAGACTGGAACACCGGCACCTTCACAACCATTACTGTCAGGATAAGTGCAAACTTCGTTGTCAGCGCAAGGAGGACATTCCAGTTTCGTTGTGGGGCACTCTATGATCGTTTATTAGATTGTAAGCCAGATGTGTCAAGGTTCGGCTAAGCGTGCTTACCTAACGACTTCTCGTCAGCAATGGAAGCTGCAAAGACGGTAGCGATAGCAATGAAAAGAGCAATAATGGATTGAATGCGGAAGAACATATTGGAGAGACGATGCGCTTTTAATTTGATGTTGATTTTGGGGAAAACGATGGGTGCTTGCTCTTATATAGACAATTCTTTAGCTCCTGTTTACGCCATGCCAAGCAGGTGCATGGATCTGTCATACAAATCCTTATGCCACAGTGAACTATAAATCCCGCCCCTAGCATGGTATTACTGAGCGGTCTATAATTAGAAGCAAATCCCGAACGTCAACATAGTGTAACCATCTATTGTCTTAGGCTCTACAATGTCAGACTGAAGATGCGATTCCGAGAAGAACTAGCACAGGATTTCGTGAGAATCTTACCATATAGGAACGTCCAAAGATCAAGAAATGTTCTTCTAACTTCTTTTTATAATGAGAATGGAAAGAGAAGGCTTCCCCACTTTCAACCTATTGATAGAATAGCGTGACTTTTTGCTGGCCATTGGCCAATGCTTTCGCGCATAACTTGAACGTTGTCGGTGAAAACCGCGGGAAAAAGGTGCAACAGTAACTTTTTTTTTTTTTGATACAACCAACTTTTTCTTCTCATTTAGTTTAGTACAGTCCAGACTGACGGATTTACTAAGTTCCCGGCGAAAACGGAGAGGGACCGCCGTGGCGCCACTTCGATTACAACAGCAGATCACAAGAAATTCGATGGGGAAGGGGAGTGAACGGGGTAGTATACTTTTAAGGCATGACGTAGGTTTCTGCATGGGGTTATCTTCATCAAAGGAGCAGCGGCGTAAAAAATTGGCCACTGCATATGGGAATAGGCACATAGAAGAAATTAGCCCGGAAGAAAAGTGATTCATTAATAGTCTGTCTTCGTTTCCATCGCTGCTTTTAAATCAGATTGGTTTGCTCGCAATTGAGAAAACCAAACAGCTACAGATTTCTTCTATGCTTTTATTCTTTGCTAAAGAGAAATATAAGTGATCCTAGTTTAACAAGTTGCTCCTTTTCGTATGTATGTACACCATTATGCAACATGCGGTATTTTTTTGTTTACCTTTCGTTTTTGAAATCATGTTGGGAGTCGGGAGCTTACATGGTGGACCCGACCGGCGGAGTACACGCGTAAGGAAAGAGAGAGAGTCTCGCGGCGTTTACTTAGGTGTTTGGTGCGGCACGGATATGTTACATCGCGAAATCCGTTATAGTAAAACACCAGGGTCCACCGATCGCTGTTCTGGGCCTTTCCTTTTCGTCACTGTGTCACTGTGCAGAAACTGGTACTTGACGTATTGACATTAGTCTAATCAACAATATGGTTCAAAGACTGATGCTGTTAGGGTGGGAATATTTCGATATTGTGCTTTTTCATCTGAATAGAAATACGGCAAGTGCATTTTACGGTGCTTAAAAGAGAGAAACACAAGAAGTTGTAGACCTTACGCAACGAAAACGTAATATAACGTGGTTTTGGTTACACTCATTGCTAGTCCTGCAAAGAAAAATTTTTTTTCTTGGAGTCACGTCATGTCTTAGCAATGGCGCATTGGCCTATGTCCGGTGTGCTTATTGACTTGGGAAAGGAAACAAGTAATTGCAAGTTGTGAATGTAGAATCACAGAACAGTTATTGATGTCTTTTCGGTCCTCAATAGTAACAAGTCTTTACGATGTTGCTAAGCTAAATAAAAAGAACAAGGGTCTAGAGTATGGCCTACAGGCTCGCTCATGTTGGTATTAAATGTTCAGCAGAAGTCAGCTAAAACGTGGTAGCTTTAAATGCCCAAACAAAGGTTAAATTATCCAAATATGTCAGTCGACGTCGAGACTTTCGACATTCCTGAAGCAACACAAAGTACAAATGTGTTACCAATCCGTCAGAAAAAGAGATCGCTTTTTTTCCATGTACAACATTTTCCTAAACAGACAAGACAACCTTATCGACACTGAGATTGAAGATCTTTATTATACTTCAGATACTAACTAAAACTTTTTTTGCTAACAATGATATAAGAATGAAATTAAGGACAGTAGGGTTCGCCATTGAATGGGCAGCATTCGGGTCCCTTGTAGCGGCAAGAGAAGGGGCATTCGGCAGGGCTACAAGAGATTTTATGAGGTACTGGCCAAACAAACATGTAGAATGACCTACCATGCAATGCGTCTGGTTTCGCACAAGAAATGAGTGCAGTTCTTGGGCTTACAAGCGGGGAAACCGGCTTCAACGCATCCTCCACTGTCAGGGTAGACACAATAAGAATCATCACCGCAGGAAGGGCAAGGGATCTTGGTTTCAGGGCATTCTAAGGAAAGGTTTGTTAGCCTCAGATCAGAAAGCAAAAAACCCAATTTCAAAATACCCAAAGCGGCCTTGTTAGCAATGGTAGCGCCGAAAACGCAAGCAATCAAAAGAGAGAAGATAGCGAAGAACTGAATGCGCATCATTGTATTGGCTTGAGTAGAGTAAGATTTGATAGAACCTCTGAGAATGATTCGAATCGGATGCCGTTGTTTATCCATCCTTTTATATGCGTTAACTCGAAGTTACCTGTTTATGTTACTTTGAAAAAAAAAATTTCTTCTGGAACGCAGAGACCAGTTGTATTACCATAGCGTGCGAAATTTCTTGTCAATGTACGCACGGACAGAAGCGGGCCCTTGATTGTTCGGAATGTCAACCAGAAAAATTAAGACAGAAGTCATTTCGGGACCTCTTTGATCCTATCCAATTGAAGCCTCCTAAAATCTCACATTGCATTAAATCATCCAAAAGGAAAAAAAAAAGAGTTAAAGGCTAAAGCTATTTCATGCACTAAAAAACGATCCATCATCCGAGGATTCGTCATGCTTCTTCTTACACATCGCGAAAACCAGGAATTTATGCCAACCTTGAAGAAGTTCTATTTTCTGTTGGGCAGTGTGACACTTGGTAGAAACTCCCAAAATTCCCAAGCTATGGTGTCTGTTTACTTCTCATGCGGTGAGAAAACATGAAACTGATGCTACCGTTCAAAGGTGAGGATAGCAACGACCGTTTGCCTTCCTCATTTGTTGACACTGCCGTCCAAGCTCTATTTTTTCCTCTTTGTCCTCTGTTGGGTAGTACATGACACGTTGTGAGGCATTTAGCAGATGTAAGCCATCACACAAACATTGTGTACCATGCCACAAGCAAAGGGCAAGGCATGCGCGGAAAACATGCATACGCTCCAGCCAACCGCCAAGAAAATATCCGTATACCACAGCGCATAGCGAAACAAAAACAATAACAGCCGTTTTATTTCTGTTTGCCCTACTTGACAGTAAAGGTTAAGATAGAGAAGAAACAAAACGCTAATATAAATAGTTTGTATGTTCTTTATATGCACAAATAATGAATCTCTGTGTAGAACATACAAAGCGATATAAGGAAAACAACCTCAAACTATTAGCAATGCTGAAGGTGTTTTTAGTCGAGCAAGCATCGGCTTGTCTGTCCTAAAAAGAAATGACGACGTATGGCGTAAGAGGACGGGAGCCGGCGGTAGAAACTCTGTGCTCCCTTTCGTCGGTTGGCATTCGCTAACAAGCAATGCTGAAAAAATCTTTGGTCGCGTTCTATATTTTGTCTGTATCTTCAAACCATGACGTTTCTAATAGCAAACCGTTATTAAACTATTCTATGACTCGAATTTTGCCTTAATATTGTGTAAGCTGTGCTAGGAGTGATATAATGTTAGCCTTGAATTCTGCAGATGTCAGATTTCTCTTCACTGCCACGTGAAAGCCAAAGAGCGACTAGTATTTGCAGAATAACCAACCGTGAGAAAAAGCAAAAAAAAAAAGTTATCGGACCATGGTTGACACACCACAACCCTGTAGTACATTTCCTCTCCCATAGAGAACCCTGAAATCCTCGGACTCCTAGACAACGTAAGATGTATGTAATGGAATTCTTTATACCATATACGTTATACATGCTTAACAAGTCGGTTGTATCTGTCCCGCTTTCCAAATATAGGACGCAGTCGAATCCATCTGTGTAACTTGGTTAAAAATACTCCTATTCATGCGTCGTATGCACTGTAGGCGGTGGCCAGAACATTCATGCTTGGTATGAGTATCAAGCAAATCTCTATACGTTTACTTGTGTTACTTGTTAAACGTCAGAATGAAGTTAATTCTAATGGAACGAAAAAAAGAATGTACGTTTTGGTAGACTTGTCGCCAACTTTTTGGGGAAGGGTTACTATTGAGCAGTTTCCGTCTACGAAGATTATGCAACTTCCGAATGACATGGAAGGGAGCGCGTTGCTCCTGCCCTCCTAAAAACATATTAATGGTTTGTTTAAGGAGATGGATATCATCTTAGGTAAAAGTCAACAGCTTACCCATAGCATAATAGTAGCAGGATCACTTGTTGCTGAGGATATTTGAACGAGGTGGAAAACATGCAATGTCAACTTTGCGTAATACCTACTCGGTTTTTTTTCAAGCCAGCAAATATTCTTGTTGGTATTGGCAATAAGTAGACTGGGATGGGTATTGTATAAAGATCAGTATAGAAAAATTACGTTTCATCCATAGTATGGGAACGTCTCCGGTTCGTTTTAGTAGATTTAATGCTCCACACATAAGCTAAAGGTTTCTATTTTACATATGACTTTTCTACATTGATTATTAAGGGAACTGAAGCTACCGCTTTTCTTTTGATAGTAACTGATTGTTGACCAATCCTGGATTGCCCACTTATCAATAGATACACTTAAATACGCTGTTTTTTATTTGAAGGGCCACGCATAGCTTAACTGCATATTTTCTGACAACGTCCATAGGATAATATGTACAGGATATTGAATATTTGTTCCCACTTAGCTGGAATTATTTCATGTTGATGCAGGATGTAGTCGCACTGCTTAATATCCAATTTGCGGCAAGTTTAAAACATACAATGCTGTAATGGTGTCCTCTTTAGCTCCAATTGCCGCAATATTGCCTTGCTTCTAAACACAGTTTATTTACATGAAGGGTGATATTGTCATTTATCCTATCTGTATCCCTGCAGTGTTGCTACTGATAGAAAATCGATGGATGTCCTATCAATGGCTGTTAGATTTTAGTTTCGGTAACCTGAGCTAATCAAAATGAACGGACAGCACCCTTTTCCACTCTGGTTCCGTTGTTCCCAGACATGTTCGTATAAGCACTTCCACTGACTTGAATTTGCGGAAGACGCAAATTTCATTAGAGAAGCGCAGATATCAGTTTGCTATTGATAAATAAGACAATTCCTCGGCCTGCTATACCTATCTGCGAGCGATAACTTCTGCACACCGGAAGGTGCTGCGGCCTATCTTGTTCGGTATAGAACAAGATTAATAAACGAAAAATTCACCTACAGCCACAGCTAGAACAAAATGACGCTCTCAGCGTATGGCTAATTCATTCAATAAAGCAAATAAGCTACAGGTACCGTATCCCTGTCCCACGCATAGAGAGTTTATGAGGACACGCTGGCGCTCACCATGGGACTGAGGAAGAGAAGAGGAAAAGAGGGGAGCATGAAAGTCATAGGATAGGAAGGCATGCCAACTGCATCGAGCATGATCAAACCATAAATTATGAAGCTAATATATATTATCAAAAAAGCAGAGAAGGTTGATACATACCGGCAGCAGAGGGATCGTAATAAAACAAAAAAGAATTTCTAAGAACAACAGGGTACATCATATTAGACGCATTTATCCAAATCAATGATATATAGTACCTTAGTGAATGTGATGATGGAAACGTTCTAAACATGACTCATCAAGAGCAGATAGTGACAACAAGGAAAGGCCACTCGCGCAATATCAGTTGCAAGTGACATTGTTCATACAGTGAAGTAAATCGCTACAACATCAAGTTCGCTATGGGCAATCTAATTTGACGGGATCGTTTAGCGACAATGCAAGTGGACATATGTGATTGTAATTTCTCCTGTTGGACACCACACAAGGCTTTTCCAATGAAAATATAAGACAGGATAAGGAGATACATATGAAGTGTAGACATTAAATACAAGCGGAAAATGGCATCGTTTACCTAATCTCGATCGATATATACTGGAGCATTCAATCAACACAAGACGCACAGTATGTCAAGTAAAGCAGTTATCCAATAGTTCTAATTCTTATCGCAGATCTAATATTTCTGTACTAGGATATCCCGGTTTCAATAGAATTGGTGTCTTTCAAGAAAGGTCATTCATCGTATGCGTTAATGTAAGGCATGATGATTATGGAATGTTTATGCTATAGCAATAATAAAGTAAAGAGTGGAATATGAAATGTAAACAAATAAACTTTTCTGCAAAACCATTTGAAATGGAAATAGAAGGGTAATAGGATGTACTCATTAGATGATGCGAACGAAAACCAAGAGCAATGGAAGGAGTTGTTCGCCTTGGTAGTTGGTGTGAAGCGGACACACTAGCTGAGTGTCTTTACAACGAAGTCGGAAAATTGTTTGGCACTGCTACGTTTCAGTAGACATTGATTGATATGCAACTCCAACTCCTAGATAAGAGATCAGTAAGGGGGGGAAAGCGTATAGCATGGACAGCCTTTTTTTAAGCTTACCAAGATGACGTCTTTTGCAGGTGGTCGGTTCTCCGCCTGCTCCTCCAAAAGCCATGCCACAAGGCCGGTACAATAGACAGTGGGGTAGCTGTAGGTAAACGTGGGGCTGGGTTCTTCAAGGATCAGCTCGAACACAAGATCGTCAGGCTTCGCCATATAATGGGGTGGCACACGGTCCATCATTTCAATCAGCGCAATTCCTAGGGACCACAAATCCACCTTTTCGTCATATGGTTGTTCCCGGACCACTTCGGGCGCCATCCACTACACAGATGTCACGTTAAACACGGTTTCTCCCGTCCGACATGTTTGGCGTACCTTTGCTGTACCAAGTCGTTCTCGGTTAACATGCTTCGTGCTTGTTGCCAATCCAAAATCAGCTGTAATGAAGGGCAGGGTTTTAATCATTCCATATTCACCACTTGGAAAACAAATACGCAGATGGCTGCAACCAGTTTTTACCTAGTTTGATTTCACCGTTGTGTCCGATGAGAAGGTTTTCACATTTTATATCCCGATGAATGAATCCTTTTGAGTGAAGGTAGGCCAAGGCATTCAATGTCTGAAGAAGAAGAAAAAAAATTGAATTTGAGTGCCTTGCGGTGGATTTGTTTACCTCTCGGACGACATAGATAGCGTGTTCTTCAGGTAAAGCTCGACAGCATAATACAGCAAAGACACTGCATCGCATGAGATCCATAGCAATCCAAACCTCATTTCGGAAAACTGCAGCTTCTCTGAGTTCAATAAGGTTTGCATGACCGCTGGCCATGATCCTAAGCTCGCGCACAATGGCTGCACGATACTCTCGATCGCTGTCTAATTTGCATCGTTTCAAAGCCAGCTTGGTCTTTGTGTTGTTGGAGCCATTAGCAGCGGAGGAAGCGGCGCCAGCGCCCGCCCCTCCACGAACCCATACTTGGACGACTGCTCCATTGACACTGGGGAAAAGGGAAAAAGGAGAAAAGAGTAAATTCATTTTGTTCGCCATGGTTATAGTAATTTTTCTTTACCCTGTTCCTATTTCCTTGGATCCAAAATAACGTGATTTTGGCGAGCTGATCAAGGTGATTTTTGGGATGGCTTTCTTCAGTCGTTTTTCGAATGCAGATTGGTCTGGTTTAATAACGGGCGTAGGAGGTGAAGACCAAGTACTGACACAACCAACGGGAATCCACGGAGGCTGACAGAAAACAACAAAAAAGTATAGAGATAGACAAGAAACTTAAGTCAATATCCCAATTTATGTTTTTTCTTCTTCTTCTTTTTCTTCTTCTTCTGTGCATCTTACTCGTGTAGGTTTCGATTGGATTGGTTTTTTCTTGGTTGGAGAAGGGTCAACAGAGAACGGTTGCAAGTAAGCGTTTCCGAGAATGTTGGGAATCTCGCAATGGCCTGGGGATCGCCAAATGTGTTGTTGCTTCTGCAATGGAGTATAACATAAAAGAATATATATCGAGAGGTTTGTGCCTGAAACTTAATAAAATTCATTGTAGCTGACCTTAGTACAGCTTCGTAATAACTTGCTATTGGGCGGGTTCAGAGATCCTAGCGAACGTCGTTTTGTTGTATTAACTGTTGTTGATTTAGGTCCAGGAGTTGTATCTGAACAAGACTTTTGCATGGGCATTTTTTTCGTGAGATTGTTCATGGAAAAAAGAGGATAATGTACCACAAAGAAGGGTAAAAAAGAAAAAAAAAGAATCGAATTAATAATTGGAAATAAAAAAAAAAGGGCGATTTCTTTAATTAGTGCTTTTTTTATTATATGCCAGCTTGGGATCCAACGAGAGACAGGGTGAAAAGGAGCGACAACGTACACAATTGAAAAAGAAAGAAAGAAAGAGAGAGAGAGGGAATCGATAGCTTGTGTAAGTTGATGGAAAAAAGAATTAGGGAGCTTTGGGAGATTGGCCGAAGGGGCGGGAAACAGAAACTAAGGGAGACTCATAAAAGCCTGCACCTTATTCTTTTTTTTTCCCAGCCAAGTAGCTGTTCTTTGATCTACCCCGTGATCATTATTCTTCTTTCTTAATGTCTACTTCTCCTTGACTCTCCTTAGACTCCCTCGCTAGGCTTCATAGATTGATTACGTTTAGCAAGCATACTGCGCAATCGAAGCGTAGATCCAGGTCCACGCTGTGACGGCGACTTAGTCATAGGTTTCTTAGTATCGGTAGGTGTTATCATAGGTGAAGCGGCAGGCGATGGAGCTTTTGTCTTGGTAACGGGAAGTGTTGGTTTCGCGACAGGTACATTTTCTTTGCTGATTCTGCTCGCTGTCAAGGAGCTGGTCCTTGCACGAGGACCATTAAGTGTGGTAGAGGCAACCTTAACGGGGCTTGGCCGTGCGCCTGCAGAGTGTCGATACACTTTCTTAACATTAGCTGCACTTGTCCCTGTCGCAGCGGGTATAATAGATTCAGGACGAATAACAGGACTAGCAATTGGTATGTTGGAATCAGTAGCTTGTATAGACGGCCGACGACTCGACACAGCTCGAGTAAATGATCTCGATGAGTCATTTGATTTTGCAGACGAACTATTCGCCAAAACTGGCCGAGCGTTATCCGAAAATGAGGATGAGGTAGACAAGCGTTTATTCGCACTGTCGTACGACATTCGTGATGGATATACCGGCAGCTACAATAGGATCATCAATGACCATCATCCAACAATTTACCAAGCTCCTTACATTTTTGGCCAACAATTCATCTTCTTGATCCAGAATAGTCAGGACGTCTTTACCATCTATCTTCAAAGGGGCATTCCTAGTGTAGGTTTTCCATAACGATTCACTTTCTCTAATCTTTTCTCCGAGCTATAACCTCATTCCGTTAGACAAACAAATGGAATACTCTGCGATCTTTACCAATTTCACTTGTTCTATATTGCTACGTGCTCGAGAACGCAAAAGAATCGTTCTGCGTTTAAAATTGCTTTTCGCCGAGAGAGCAATTGTTTTTGCCAAATCAAGGTCTACATAGGCCTTTTGCAGCGTCTCCACATCAGCTAGGAAACATGATATTCATTAGTCTGTATTTCGCTCCTTTCCTTTTTTTTTTTTTTTTTTTAAAAAAAAAAAAGTCTTTCGCCTTACTTGTAGTGCCGATCGCTTCGAAGAATTTGCCACTATCCAATTCAAGGTATTGTATGATGTTATTCAGCTGGCGCAAGATATGCTTCGGATCAGGTTTGTATCGAATTCTGGATGTGTACTTCGCCGTCTAACCGGAAGAAAATTCGTCAGGTCTCGGAAAGCAAGCTTAAAAGAAACAGAGAAAAAAGCTTACTCCGCGATGGCGTCGTTCCTGATCTGCGCCTTGGCTGCTACTGCTTATTATGGACGGTCGTCTGCCGATCGATTTCGTATCCGCGCATAGATTGCTAGCCGACTTTATGGCCAAGTCCAAGCTCGCTTCGGCGTTGATCAGCATAGATGCGCGCATAGGATCATCAGAGATGCCCATGTCTCGTAAGATCGATTCGATCTGGGCTGTTGAAGTTTCGACATTGAGGATAACTTGGTTGGTCAACTCTAACTGAGCTATTAATTCATTAAGCTCGGCCGTCTTCAGGGTGAGGATGGAACGTAAATTGGCGACGGTTTGGGCACCCTATGCGATAAGTCGTTATGAGCACAGAATTGCGCAAGAGGCATTTGTATATTATGTATTCACGCACCTCATCCAACTTTGTTAGCAGTTGAACCACAGCCTTGTCGCTCACCTCGGTCAGCTCCTCCGGTATTGGTTTGCTATCCGGTGTAGGAAGCTGAGACGGGTAAGCGATTTCGGACATGGCAGTAATGGTAAAAAAAGAGACACAACAAAAAGACGCTCGTAGAAAACGAAGCAAAGAAACTCAGCGAGCAGCACGGAAAAAGGCGCGTGGTCGTCGTGATTTTAAACATCATTGGTTACCAATTCACCAGAACAAAGCTAGTTAGTTTTCCCGTCTTCCAATACACAAGGATGCAGCATATGATGAAGTACCTCAGTACTCTTACATAAGCTACGTAACATCTACATAGCTGTACAATGCTTCCAGGCTACCTACTTCTTTTTCCTTGCGCCTCCTTGGTATCTCACTGAGTTGCAACATCAGAGTTAGTAAGATACAGGTAGATAATGTGGACTAATCAACAAATGATATGCATTATTGCTGTTATGAAACAATGGTATAGCCACTATTCGTGAGCACTCCTAACTTCCCCTTTCCACTTACCTTTTGTGACACCTTGTACGAATCCACCTGTTTTCGTGATCGTGTGCTCTGATTGACATTTAAATTTGTGCATCCCAGTTTTTCCTGCACTCTACGTCTGAAACGCTTAATATGCAAACAATCAGTTTTATAGCTGATAAAAGATCATGTAACCCTGCCTACTGGTCTGGTCCTCAGTTAATCCTTTTGGGACAGCCATGGAAAATTAGATGGTGAACTTTTATCGTGACGATAAATTACTTTTACAGACACACGATCAAGCCCGGGAAGCGAGTATACGCTAGCATTTTTTTAACTGGTATATGCCATTTGCTTTCTAGAGTCGATGATAAAAGCAAAGTCCTGTCTCCTAGTCAGGCAATCCTTTTGCTAGATTTAGTCAGAGAATTCGGGTTAAAAGTGGTGCGGTAAATTTTGTGTACAATCCTACGTATAACTAAGTACACGGATGACTACTAAACACGACATGAAGATGCGTTATAAGTGTACAACTGAGATACCTATCCGGGAAGAATGCAAAACCGGCGCTTATCTAATATTCAGATGCAGCTGTGCATCCATTATCGTCGTTGACAATGACCTGACACTTGTTAAATTGCCACGTGCAACAAAATAAGCTGCATTCGTTCTATGCTCCTACTTACCCAGTAACACTCTCATATATTAAACATCACAACAAAGACAACATTTGCGTGGGACCAATACGTTTGGTAACTGCTCCTTCTTCACATTTAAATCGGATTGCTTCTGTTTGAAGCTGCTATTGTTTGCAGAGAAACATCAATATGATTTAGCTGTGTGAGAGTCATGTTCTGGTGTCTCTCTGGTATGGTTATAGAGTCCCAATAAAAACAAAATGGTGCCATTCAATGGTAAAAACGTGATTATTCTTCAGAAAATCACTTTATTTTTGTAGGCTTGTGTGCCATGCGATAGTAGAAAGGAAAAGTGACTGGGTATAAGGCAATACGATCATTTCAGATTTCTATGGAAGCAGATACGCAATACTAACGTTCATATGTGCTTATAATGCGAAACCTGAAAGGCAGTTGCCATAGCTGCTTTATATCTCATATATTATGAGTATTTGACTGCACTACAATACTTGTTCTTCGCCAATTGACCGTCTCTGGCATTTACACCTTTTTATCAATAATTGCACTGAGTCACGTATAAGTCAGTCATCCATACTCTACTGTTTGGATCTTTTCCCCTAGCCTAGCCTGATTCTTGACATGGTAAGTGTGTAGAACGCATTTTAGTGTCAAGAACCATTTTTTGCTCCTGCTTATCAATCATTCAGTCTATCCATGTCATACCACAGGTAGATCAAAGAAATGCAGACTATTGGGTTGAAGATTGGAGAAATTTATCCTGAGGAATCGGGGCAGATTTACTAGCTTGAGTAATAAACAGGATATATCATACATAACTACGACTACATGTATAGGATATAAGATTGAGGTTTAATATGTATATAGCAACGATTAGGCAGATGATGTTTGGATGCCGTTGATCACTGCGAAGCTTTACTAATGACAACTGATTATTGGGATGCGAGCTTAGGTTCTCAGAAATTCTGATACGGTACATGGTAAGTTACCCTTTCGCTTGGTTAAATGGTACTTGAGTAGGCGTCTCCTAGTGCGAAAGAAGTTTCGTTTTGTCTGGCAAAGATGTGGTAGGATAACGTTCATTGTCAAAGTATGCGTAGGCGCAGCTACTTGCCATTAAACTCAGAAGCAGATAAACGGGCTTTTTCCCTCAAGACTGGAGAGTTCTTCTGCGTATGCTTTTATCTGGATATATAGGGGTTTTATATTCGGAGGTTTCATAAACTGTATTTAACTAGAGCTTCTCTGGCAGAAAACGTGCTGCTTATGTCCAGTTCATAGATGATAAGATGGTCAATCTAACTTTTTGAACCACTGACGTCTTGCAGAGAGATGGAATGCACATGCTTTGTAGAATAATCCAGTTTAATATGCCACTTGAACGCGTATACTGTAACGGATATGCGTACAGAATCAACCGAAAAGAATCTTCTCATCCTTCAATAGCCTAGGTTCAGCAATCATTTTGGCAGTGGCGTTTGCTTAATTTAGAAATTCATCGGGAGTTTGCAATGGATTGGAAGTATTTTGAGTTACTGTATTCAGAATAAAACAATTAGTTTGACATGAGTAAAAATTGGATCTAATGGCATAGGCAGATACGCGTAGTGCATGTTGCCAAGGTAAGAATGTAAGAGAAACGGGTGTCAATCTATTCTATTTGTCTGCAAGAACCTACGTATGGGCTTAGATATAAGACAAACACTCAACAGAAGCCATGAATTAGATTGAATGGTGAAGCTGCGTGAAAGTGACCACTCGGTATAGCATCTTTCCGCATAACTTATGTCATACTATTCATCTCTTTTGTAGCTGTAGTCCAAAGAAATAAGAGAAGTCTGCGTAATACGGCGTTTTCAAGAGTTACTTGTGTAAGCTTCTCTTACTACGCCTAAAGCCAGTTGATTTTAGGATACATTGCTCCGTTGGGCATGCAGGCTTGTTTTTGGCCAAAATCTGGTTTAGCCTCCTTGAATAGAACGTCACAGATGTGTTAACGTTCTTTATTCGTCATGTAAAGCAAAGCTCCCTTGAAATTCCAGGAAAATCACGCATAAGAGATAGTCTGGAAACTACATGGTTTCATATACCCTCTCACTTTGCAATTGTTTTTCCGTGTACTTCTAAAGACATATATAATTAGATTTAATGCGTGAGTTTCCCATTACCCTGCATAAGCAGGGACGCCTGCCATCTTGTCGCTTATAATTTTTTCAAATGGCATTTGTATTTTATTCCTTTGTTCAACAACTGACTATAGCAAATAAGCAAGCAAACTTAACTTGAAGTTGCTTCACGCATGGAATAGATGATCTTGTGATCGATCTATTCCATTAGTACCACAAAAACATAGTCCAGCCTATATCGGAGGTTTCTGTTTCACATGTCGACGATATGTCGTGTAAACTGTTACCCACATCACGTCCTCGGAACCAAGAACTTGAAACAGTACAGAACCCTCTTGTTTGTTCGCGTTATACTTCAGCAAGAATTGACAGTGCTAAGTGTTCTATATTGCAAACCAATATCGTCATGATGTTTGTTTTGTGATGACATACAACTATATGATGTATTTTTTTTTTATTTCGAGAAGTATTCCCATGATTGTTTACACACGAACAAGTATCATATATTGGATCAGGTAACTGACAGGTTGGACTTTTAGCGATGCTTTACTTGGAGCATCCGCAGCCTTCCGATTTGGCCTCCGCTCCACCGCAGGCGCAGTTGCTACCACAGCCACAGGCATCGACTTTTCTATAACACGTTTCCAAAGGTCAATACTATGAATGTGAGGAACAAATTAAAGCGTACTTGGTGCTGGAGCATCCACAAGATTTTTCGCATTTGCAAGCATTAGCAGCACACTGGCATTTGCCGGCTTCACACACGCAAGAGGCACCGCAACATTCAGGATTTCCAGCCAAAGTCATGTTAAGGGGTTTGAGTAAGAAGAAGAGAAAGAATGTTTGATGAAAAGGAAAAAAAAATGCACGTAAATACCACAAAAAGTCTGTGTCACAACTATAGCAGGCCAATTAGAAGCTGGCGTCTAACCTGCGCACATGTCTCCTTTTTCTTTTCCTTTCGAAAATTTGTTTGTATATGCTTTATAATATATGTTTTACGCGTCTATAAGTGTCTTGCTCCAGGACCAGACCTAAAAACGATCATTTTATTATTATTTTTTTCATACTAATATCACAAGCTGGTTCAAGGGGATACGTGGTTTGTCAATGGTGCTACACCTCTTGCGAAGCAAACTCTATTACACCCTATAGGACTGCTGCTTTTACATCAGTTATTAAAAGCTTTTCACTATGTTACTAGATCTTGTATGATCAGTTAACATTGCAGCTATAAAGAGAACTAGTTTGTACAAGCAGTATCAAAGAAACAGGCTCGCTACAATCTGAGCAAAAAGATTCAGTAACTCTAACTGTTATATTTCCCAAATACGTGAAAACTTAATCATACATTTACTTTTCTGATGGATCGCTCTGTTGGCCTTTCTGCATAGCTAGGGTGAACCAGTTTGACATTGGCCAAAAAAGTTGCAGACCAATGTCCAAAGGCGCGCTTTGGAACTACCAACTCCGCAAACTCAGCTCCCCTTTCAAGTCACGGCGTTTCAGTACGAAGTTGGGTCGCAACCAAACCGTGTTAAGCATCTCTTTGTCCGGGTAACAGTCTAAAAAGAATATCCAAGTCAACCATCACTCACGAGAAGAAGAAGTAAAGAAGACAAAAAAAGAACGACAAAAGCGATGCCTGGATTTTATACCTCGATTGCTGGATCAGCCGTGAGCGTCCTGGCTGTTGCTGGCCTCTATATGCTTTTCACCGGTTCCGGTGAAAGCTTCAATATTGGAAAAATGCTCGAAGAAACTTCACCTTACGCCTGGGCTCTGGTTGGTATGGGCTTTTGTATTGGTCTTTCGGTTGCAGGTGCTGCATGGTATGTTAATGGAGAGCATCTACACCTGTTATCCATAACTAAAAGTTCGTATATATAACAAAACCCTCAGGGGAATTTTTATTACTGGTTCCTCACTTATCGGTGGTGCCGTGAAAGCTCCACGTATCCAGTCAAGAAATCTTATCTCTATCATTTTCTGTGAAGTCGTAGCCATCTACGGTGTTATCATGGCTATTGTCTATTCCGCTAAACTTACCAACATTTCGCCCGAAGACTTGTACACGCCTTCCAACTACTTCACCGGTAATACCAAAGCTATGACCTTATTGCAACAAATACCGAATTCGCGCGCTAATGATTGCTATTCTGTTTTTTTTTTTAAAAAAAAGGTCATGCTATCTTTTGGGGTGGATTGACTGTAGGTGTCTGTAATTTATTATGTGGTGTGTGCGTGGGTATTACTGGATCCAGTGCTGCATTAGCCGATGCGCAAGACCCCCAGTTATTCGTCAAGGTCCTCGTCGTGGAAATTTTTGGTTCTGTCCTGGGCTTATTCGGACTGATTGTCGGCTTACTAACGGTAACTTATATTCGTGATGAAGGAAGCTGTGCTAATGTAAAACCAAATTGTTGCTCTTGTAGACTGGAAAGGCAGCCGATTTTAAATAAAATGAAATAAAGCTTGTTAAACCCTGGTACATGACTTTCGTGCCTTGGAATGCCACAAACGGAATATATACGCTAGACAACAGTTTATTGTGGGACAGTAACCATTAGAAGATTGCTCGAGGTTCAACGTCAATAGTATCAGCAATATCACATACGTTGTTGGACAACGGGTTATCCACATTGCTCATTCTATGTTATTCAATGTCTTTGATTTCCTACTTATATGAATGTAAGATGTGCCGGAGATGCTACAGGATCTACCGTTATCTTGTAGTAAGAGGAAGCAATATTTAAGTATATGAGCGATTCTCAAGATGCCTATTTACTGGACTTAATCGAGCATCACAATAATACTACACTTTCTGTGATCCTTGTTGACAACTTGTTTTGTGTGGTGCGGTGGCATAGAAGAGAATCAGTATATTCATCACGGCAAAGTATATTTTAGACCGTTCTGCCTGTCATCTAAAGTTATCTGTTACTAGTAGCCAAAGTTCTAAAAATCAAGGCTGCTGTTAGCTTTATTGTGGAACAGATAGAAATTACGAGTCTTTCTCCGAGGGGTAAAGGATCGCCAAAATGTAGATTAAGCAAAAAGTTTAAAATCGACCTGAGGCGAATACATATCCACTATCATGTCAATGTTTACCTTAAAAACGTTAATTAAGTATTACATTGACTATATAACATACAAGGTGTTTTCTCCCTTGTTTTATTTTGCATTTATTTAACTCTATAGTTGTTCTATGCAGTTTTGATATAGAGAATATGCTTATAGTTCTATTAATAAAGCGACTAAAAGGCATGAGTTTATCACTAGTAGACATTCAATTCTTGCACTGTTTTCTCGCCAATCCGATCCTTT
Source organism: Apophysomyces trapeziformis B9324 (assembly GCA_000696975.1). Taxonomy (NCBI): domain Eukaryota; kingdom Fungi; phylum Mucoromycota; class Mucoromycetes; order Mucorales; family Mucoraceae; genus Apophysomyces; species Apophysomyces trapeziformis. The sequence goes on from JNDP01001331.1 coordinate 112,129, forward strand.
TATAGTGCGGTATGCTGCATGCCACGTTGCAAAATGAGGATGAGCTTGGTTGAATATAATAAAAGCCAGATCTGCCCGTAGAATTCATTTCAATTTCCAACCTCATACTCTATTGCCCCTGATGGTCAAAAATGCAGAAACTGTTCTCCGTATGCTTAATCATGGATTAATAGACATGCAGCCCTTTATAAATTTCCTGAAGCCAACAATATCAATCCGATAAAACAGGTACCTGTCAACCTATTGTCAGCTCATTCAGAGGTGCATGTCATTATCATGGCGCATTTTCGGAGTCAAATTGAATTAGGAAATTGCATAGAACATAGGGGCGATCGCCATTTTCAATCTTATTCTAGTTATTTTTCGTTTACCATCTTTCGGTAACATGATATCATTAAATGAGCCAATCACTCATCAAAGGCTGCTGGATCAATCTTGAATATTCGTTCTGTCCGGATCAACTCGTCACTGAAATAGCTTAAAAAAGCAAGAAAGGAGGTTAGAATCACATCAGTTACAGGATCATCGCTGGACTGAAATCTCGGCAGGGTAGCGGTAAGCTTCGAAGAGATGAAGTACTTGATGATAACAGGCTTGGCTGAAAATCGTTTACGAAGATGTAATATATTATCGTCCAATCAAATCGAGCTTTTCTGCCCCGTCTAAACTCATGGTGGAAATGTCACTATATATATTGCCGCTCGAGGGGAGGTGAGGAGGGGGGCGCAAAAAGTGTGAGAGAGCAAGTTGGTCGTGGTGGAGATCCCGTGCGAGAGTGTTTTCATGTCCCTACCTGTCAACCGTCATGATCCAGCATACGGATCAAGGCGAGCGACTAACAATCCCTTCAGCGATCCGCATTACCACCCTGTCCAGGTGACAGGTACCACAAGTAATCAGCCACATGAAGATGGCAGAACATTCTTGAGCTTTACTGCAAAAGACGCTGCTGTTCCTGAAACAGCTCAATTGAAACGACGTTGGACTCGTACGAAACCTGTCAATGTCGACGAATTCAAAACTGCATTTGAGGAAGAACAACCGCTTCGCACCCGAGGATCTCAACGCTCGCTCATTCATCGACGAAAACCCTCCGAATCCGGTTCCGTCCTCTCCCTGTCCTCTTCTGCCGCCGTAGCTACTGCTTTGGCCTATGTACCGAGCTACCCTGAATCATTCGAGGATGTTGACTACTCAGACACTGCACGATTAACCGTTAATGCAGCCCCACCAGCCAGAAGCCGATCACCTACTCAGCGCACATCACGAAAGTCATATGAACCTGCGCCTGTTGAACCAGTGGAAGATTATATCAAACAGACAGCTGCGCGAACTCAACAGAAACAGCGACAGAGTTTGAGAAGAGTCGCTACAGTGATTCGACGGATGTCGCGACGCGTCGTTAATGTACAAAATACCAACAATTCACCACATATCCCAGCACCTACAGCTTCACTGATAGAAGAGCGAGACGGCTCTATACCCATGACACCAACTTCGACAATAACATCATCCCATCTTACCAATCATCCTTTGGATCAGATGGATTCATCTATCAAAACTAGCGAACGACAAATACCTTTAAGAGGCAATAGTTGTGGCATATTCGGACCCGATAACTGGATTCGTAAAGGACTGGCTAGAATGCTTTGCTGGAAGTACGTTGCGTGCTTCATATAATACTGTGATACAACCATACTTAACTTTATTCTGCTCTTACAGATGGACAGAAACTGTGATTATGCTTCTTATCGCTTTACATGCTATTGTACTATTAATCATCGGTTGGGGCTCTGATGAGAAGCCAGAACCACCGAATACTTGGGGAAAAACATGGGATCAATATGTTCTTCTGGCTATTTTCAGTTGTTACACGTACGGTTTTTCAGTAATGTTTGGCTTGCCTTCATCTGTATATACTTATTTTAGCCCGTGGCTTCTTGCAGATTTTCTATACTTAGTCGTATGATTGTCTATGGTGTTTTCTTCAGTCCGAAAGAAAACGATGAAAAGCAATTCCCATTGGCATTTTTGCGGCATAGCTGGAATCGAGTTGACCTTATCTCCGTCATGTCTTACTGGATTGACTTTGCATTATTGTGCACGGGCCAAGCGATCATAGGCGAAACGAGACGAATCATGGTTTTTAAAATGATGTCCGCCATCATCCTGTTACGGCTGTTGAATATCACCAATGGTAACAAGGTCATATTGGACAGTTTGAAAAAGGCAGGCCCTCTTCTCGTCAATGTAGTATTTTTCGTGCTTTTCTTTTTGATTATTTTTGGGTAAGCCGTTCTATTGGTAATTAGCAAGAGTAGTCTCTAACAAACAGGCATAGAATTATCGGCGTTCAGTCTTTCAAGGGTTCGTTCATGCGACATTGCGTCTGGAAAGGTAGATGGTTTGTTCTTTAAAAACAAGGTTGCTAACCTTGCTGCTTCTTTTTTTTTTTTTTTTTTTTTTTTTTTTTTTTTTTTTTTTGCACGTTAGATCCTTCTGATCCGGGTAATGTCGAGGTGTTACAGCAATATTGTGGGGGATATATAGATCCGGCGACAGGAAAGGTTGAGCCGTTTTTGCTAAAAGATGGCCGGAAAGGATTATGGTCGAAGGGATTTATCTGTCCTACGGGACTGGTTTGCCAGGTATACAAGATGTACGATGTTTTCTGCCGAAATGTTAACGTGCGAAACGACCGTTACTATAGGAGACGGAAAATCCATTTGGAAACACAATTAGTTTCGATAATATTTTCTCTTCACTTCTCGTTGTGATGATTATTGCCGGAGGTAATTCATTTTTCGCTACAACCGCACTGATTTCTACTAAACCATACTTGCATGACAGATCAAACATGGACGGACAGAATGTATGACATGATGGATGCCGAGTATGTCGTTGCTTGCTTGTACTTTATCATCATTGTTATTGTACTGAACTTTTGGTTGATCAACTTGTTTGTGGCCGTCATCAATGAAATGTTTGCCAAAGTACGCGAAGATTCTCAGCATTCAGCATTTACAACATCGACGTACGTTGTTCTTTGACCTCAAAGTTACATTGGCTAATGGTGACATAATGGATCTAGGGCTAGACCAGTGTTAGCGGACGCAGCTGAAGGTGGCTGGTCTATTGGAGAAAGCAATAACGGAAAACCTGTCATAAGAGAATCCTGCTTAGCAGCTGTTATGATGTTCACCAGACCGTTCTGGATCTTTTTGGTAGCTGTGAATCTTATGGTGATGGCATCGAAGACGAACGATATGTCGCCGGAACAATTAGCTGTGTTAGGTAAGTTAATAGAGATGACCCGTTGATTTAATCACACGCTGATCTTTTTACAAGACGACATTGAGTTTGCCTTTACCATAGCATTTGCAGTGGAAATACTATTAAGATTGCTTACGCAAAGACGGCAAATGCGTAAATTTTTCTCAGATAAAATGAATCGAACGGATTTTCTTCTCGCAGTTGCTACGTGTATTATCTGGATTCCTCCTATCCGTGCAAACAGATATGTCTACGCGTGGTTGACTGGATTCCAAGTTCTCCGAATCTACCGCATCGTTGTGGCCATCCCCCGGTTAAGGACATTGATGGTGAGAAAAAATCTGGCATGACTTTTCCATCTGATAATCAATATGTTTTCCTCCATAGTCTCGTGTTCTCGGTAGCGTACATGGCTTAATCAACTTGATCTTCTTTATCGTCATGGCTACCTTACTATGTGCCATTATCGTAAGCTTAGAAAAGAAAAGTCAACCCGTTGGTTGATATTAACTTCCTGTGCGTCTCTCCAGGCATTTCAATTGTTTGAAGGGGTACTCAATGATAGTGACGAAGAAATGCGATTTTTTTCCGTCTATAACTCTTTCGCCGCTTTGTACCAGGTAAGCAGTAAAGACAATTGTATGCTGCTCAATCCAATTTTGATCTAGTTATTTTCGGGCGAGGACTGGACTACCGTGCTTTATGCTGCCATGGAAGCCGGTGCACCCTCCGGAAACAGTGCTGTTCACGCCCTCTTTCTTGTCCTATGGTTCGCTTTCTCTAACTGTAGGTCCATTTTCTAATCGACAACATGATTACTGAAACTATTCATAGTTGTCATGGTCAATATGTTTATTGCGGTTTTGATGGAAAACTTTGAAACGGCAGAAGAAGAAAAGCGACAGCGTCAGGTTCAGCATTATGTGGAAAAAACCGAAACTGCTATTGTTGACGATGATACCATCGTGAGCCGATGGAATTTGTATCGCTATTTTAAACCGCACCCTAAGGGCTTGGATGTCAAGAATATACCGACAAACTTAGTTTTATTGGTCCAAAAAACTACTGTTCGAGACTTCATGAACGATGCAGCCATTGATCGCACGTACGTGGCTCGAAAGAACGAAGCAAATCAGCGATCCCAACCAACCGAGTTGACCGGAAAAGGAAGATGGGGAAAAGTCCGTCGTTTCCTCAGTACCCTTCTATCTCCACCGTCAAGCTATGGGGCATCTTCACTAAAGGGGGATCCCCGCAAAAGCATCAACGTGGATAGTCTTGGTGCTTTCGAGCACTATGCAACGTTCTATGATTCAAGCAAAGGGTTAGCGGAGGCAAACGAGCCAAGATCGTTGCGATTCCTTCTGGACCCAACTTTACGAGAAACATCTGCATCTCGAGCTGCGGAGGCTGCACGACATGATATTGAAGAGCGAAAGGCACTTCAGCAGGAATTTATCACTGCACACCCGTCATACGATAAATCGCTATACATCTTCTCTCCAGGTAATCGAATCCGGCATTGGTGCCAGCTTTTAGTTCCGGCAAGCCGAGGGGAACGTATGTTCGGTACCTCTCCCTCGCGCCGGGCTAGTTTATTGTTCTCCGTCTTCATTGTGTGCTGCGTGATAACCAATGTTGTCTTAACTATCTACAACTCGCCTGTATATCAATTCCAACATCGTGACAACCCTGCGCAGCTACGAATGCTCGTCTATGTCGATTGGGTTTTTATGATCATTTTTTCCATTGAATTCGTGATCAAGATCATTGCAGACGGACTTTTGATGACCCCGAACGCGTATCTGTTAAATGGATGGAATGTCCTTGACCTTTTTGTTCTTATCACCTTGTACATGTCTAACTTTGGTCGGTTTGCGGCATCGACAGGACTTGAACGAGCCTTCCGAGCCTTCAAGGCTCTTCGAGCCCTTCGTTTAATCAATTTGCTCCATCCAGCCAAAGAAACGTTCACTGCTATTCTTGCCACCGGTCTTCCTCGAATTCTCGACGCGGGTTTGCTTGGTGTCTTCCTTATCATACCATTTGCACTATATGGCCAGAATATCTTTATGGGTCTCTTTTACAAATGTAACGATGAGAATGAGAGCATTACTGGCAAGTCTATGTGCATTGGAGAGGCTATGATTGATATGCAAGAGCCAATGCCTGATGGAGCTGCTGTCTACAAACCAAGGATCTGGGACAACCCGTACGTGTACAGTTTTGATTCCTTTTCGAAATCTTTGCTCGTACTATTTGAGATTGCAAGTGGCGAGGGCTGGGTCGATGTCATGGAAACAAGTATGTCTCTAGGAGGCAAAGATCAAAGTCCACGTCAAGATGCAAGTCAACTATGGGGTATCTTTTTTATGGTTTATAATCTCGCCGGTTCAGTCTTTGTCATATCACTATTTCTTGGTGTGGTCTTGGAAAACTTTGCGAAGCGCAATGGTACAGCCTATCTCACTGCAGATCAGCGCCGATGGCTAGATCTCAAAAAGCTCCTCAGTCAGATGCGACCCGCTAAGCGGCCAAAGCAAGTTCCGGAAGGTCGTATTCGACGGAAATGCTTTGATTTGGTCGTAGAAAAGCGTGGAAAGTTCTATAAATTTATGACGGTTGTCATTGTCTTGAATATTCTACTGCTTTGTACAGACACTGATTACGACGATAAGATCGAGGGGCTTACCCAAGCCAAGGGTATGTAAATAGTTCGTTAACCTGTAAGCTCAATCTGCTGGTCTTTATTTCCATTACAGGTTATCTTTATCTTTGTTTCATCTTTATCTACTGGCTAGAGATTACTATCAAAATTCTGGGATTAGGTTGGAGTTCGTTCCGTCGTAACCTATGGAATCTCTATGATTTGGTTGTAGTTCTTGGCAGTGCTATCACAGTAATTGCCACACTTGGATCTCACGTTCATCAAATTAACGTGGAATCGCAAAAGTTATTTATGACGGCTCTTTGTTTCAAGCTGGTTCAACGCAGTGACAGCCTCAATCAGCTATTCACAACTATGGCGTAAGTTCTGGATTATATTACATTTTATATTGCCTAGGCTGAATATAGGTTGATAGTGCATCGGCTTATCAGATAGTCAATGTTTTTGCTGTATGGTTCGTAGTCATGACGACCTATGCTATCATGTTCATGGAGATATTCGGTTTGACAAAGTATGGCACGCAAGCTACTACAGAACATGTCAATTTTCGAAGCTACGCAAATACAATGATATCGTTGGTCCGCTATTCTACAGGGTAAACAGACAAACAAATTATTGCATGAATTTCTTATATTACAATGATAGAGAAGCATGGAACACTGTTATGCATGATTTTACAGTGGAGTACCCAAATTGTGTGATCGCAGACAATTTTCTCGATTCGGACTGTGGATCATTACGTTGGGCGTACTTCTTGTTTCTGACGTTCAACATCATTTCGATGTATATATTCACCGCCATCTTCGTGGCAGTGGTGGCGGACAACTTCTCTTACGTGTATCAGATCGCTGCCAACTTTTCACTTGTTAACCGTGATGAGATTAGAAAATATCCTTTTATTCGTGTTACCTGTGCAAGCAGACTAACAATAGATAATAATACAACCTTATTAATCCTTAACTGGGGTTGCCGTTATTTACGTTCAAGAAAGTCTGGGCAGAATACGATGCAGAGCGCACAGGATATATCGGATCGAAAGATTACGTATCTTTTTGGAGGGTAAGTCAATATAGACACAATTTGTTCTTTGCATTAACCGTACTTTGTTAGCGGTTAGATGGCATGTTCAATGTCAGAATATACGATCGTGACTTTTCTTATAAAAGCTTGGCAAGCCAGTGTGGTCTAGAAGTGCAAATCGGAGATGCTACTGATGATCCATACCGCATAAGAATTGACATGGCGGCGCTGAACGACAAATTAAACATGTTAGACAAGGTCAGCGTCCATAAACGGAAGCGCGATTTGAATATGCTTTATTGGGTAACAGAATCAGCCTTGGTCTCGTGAGGTCATACTAACTCAAACCTTACAGGAAGCTGCTATGACGGAAACGCCGAAAGGCGTTTCGTTTAACCAGATGCTATTGATGCTTGCACGCCAGAAGCTCATTGTTCCTGAAAATGCGTTACTGTAAGTTGGGATGGAACAGTTCAGACTCAATTCAGGTCCCGCTAAATCCCATTTATGGCTTACTTTCCTAAAAAAGTCTAGAGGAATTGTTAGCGAACCGTGAGAAAGAAGAAGCCATTCAGACTCTAATTAACATTGACCGAATTCGAGGTATGATGGAGACTATTGCAATGCGGAAGAAGTTCCTACAGCATATCGCCTCGAAAAAGAGCAGTCAGTCAAGAGAATGTAGGTAGAAACTTAAAAATCATTGGTGTTATTAGCATATAGCACCGAACTTAACCATTATTAGTGCCTTCCATTGTGGTGGATCATGACCCTGTGTCTCGTCTACGAATTCGAACAGATACGAGCCCAGTACGACTATCCGATATCCCCCCTACGCCAACAACGCCACTAAGCGAATTTGGCCTGTTTGATGCGGATGATATGTCTCCACGTTCATCCAGTTTCCCGTAAGCCTTTAAATGAGTTTTATCTTTCCGTGTGTTAGTTACGAGTTATAACCATATCATTCTTTGCTTCTTTTATTGATAGAAGTCCTACTGCTGAGCATCCACCGAATCTGGAATTCGAGCTGGAAAGTACTAGACACAACGGGGATGAATCCTTTGAAATGTGGCAGGATATGTTACAACAAGAAATAAAATAAATTGCAAGGTAATCAGCCCCACTTTAAGACTAGTTTGCGCTAGCAAATATGATAGCTTGGCGCTGAGAGTGACAAATCTCACACTAGCATATCACCGTAACAGAATGCTCAAGGTTGAGCGAAAAAAGTCGTGTGTTTACTGTGCATACATCAAATCTTGCACAGGTCTAATAGAGCAAGTGGATAGCATCGTTTTATTGCTTTACTGACGATGTTCATTCGGTGGAGCAGAACGACAAGAACCGATGGGTTGAGCACTGCTGCTGTGCTCTCGCAACTTTCATTCGCTGAGGAACATGCTCACGTCGGTTAGGAACGATACATGACCTAGTTGACGATAAGTAACACTTGAGTGAGAGTATCTATTTTTCATTCCATTCCAAGTTTCTGTTACACATGGACGCGTTCTTGCGCTAGAAACTATGAATCCGTTTAAACTTAAGCTTCTATTGTATATGTCTTGGGAATGATTCATCAATAAAAGCTACATGTACATATTTGTGTCCTTGCCTTGAGAGATGACTTTTTTCATAGAAGTCATCCAGATTTGAGTTAGTGTTGTACTCTCTGTGCTTCCCTTTTTTTTTTTTTTTTTTTTTTACCTGCCATCTTACACTGTACGAATGATATTACTTCCGTTGCACAGTAAGCGAGCAAACCTTTCTGTTGTCATTATCTGTTGCTGAAGACTATGGTCCAGACTATCCCAGGATGGTGTTGGATAAGACATTGTAACGATGTTTCAGATACATTCCTTTATACACGGTTGCGTGAAATTGTTGTCGCATTCTTTTCTTCTTTGGACTTTTTCCCTCTTTCGCCAGGATTCAACCCCGTGCTGGTGCGTATTTGATGCTCTTTAACTGCACTCTTTACCCTCGGCTCACTTCATGTTGGACAGTATTCTCGTGATGGACTGGTCGAAGTGCCCTCGCCCTCATGGCCGTCCCGCTCCACTTTTCTTTCTTCTTCTCCCGCCGCAGGATGGGCACCAGCGCCTCCTAACGGAGTGCTAATGGCATGGGTTTGGATAGGGTGTTTGTAGATACTTTGTCTTTTATTGAATAAGCAATCACATACTGGTAACACTTTTTTCCATCTGTAGCTCCTAATAGCTTTTTGCTTTTACCAATTTTTCAATTGGGTTTTTCAAGTGTTTGGATACCTTTGGCCAGCATGGACTGGATGTGCCGCGGTCCCCAACACGTGCGTTAGAATTACTCTTAGAAAGTCAAGTAAAAAGACATCTACCATATCATTTTCATTTAGTAACCATGAATTATATTCCACGCTACGCGAATAAATTTTGTGCCCACTAGAGGAGGATCACGTTGACGATGTTAAGCAAAATGTACTTTCCGCATAATGTATTTACTAAGGACGATATCTACTTCCCTTTTAGCGCAAACCCAAAACTTTCATGGAGAGAAAACCCATTTTAAAGTAGCCCAAAACATCATTTAATAAGCAGTAAAGTAACTTGTTAGCTAAGACGTCAAAGTCGCTAGCCTTGAGTCGGCTACAGGATCCGAAAGTGATTCTCCGACGCTACTTTTGCATTGTGGCTTGTTAAAGAGATGCTCAGCAGTCACGGACTCACTGCTCGAGAAAGACTGTTGAGCAGACGAAAAAAAAAGTGAACATCTTCGTTTCTATACCTGCCATGGCACAAGCAGCACGTAATCAGCCAAAACAAAACGGCAAACACTCAGGCAAAGGCTCCAAGTCAGCACCAAAGCGAAATCAAAATAAACATAACAACGACAAAAGGCCCTTCAGCAACGGCAAACGACAGGAACATAACCACAATAAGCCCTTAAATAAGTATCAGCAGGATAAACGGCCGCACAAAAAGGCAGAAGCGAAGAAGGAGAATGAAGCAAATCAAAAACTCAATGAGCAGATCATGGCTCTTGGCGGTACGAAGGGCGATCTCAAGTTTTTGGAAGACATCGATCTGGAAGACAATGACGAACTTGTCACCGCAGAAACAGACGATCAGGCACTGGTAATGAAATATCATATAAACCACGAAATCATGACAGGACGAAATCTAATTAGTTTATATGATTGATTACAGAAATCTCTTCAGAACGAATTGAAGAGTTTCGTTAAAAACATTGGACTGTCAGCCGATCAATATGAAGATGCGGAAGATGACGAAGAAATAGAGCAAAATACAGACGAAGAAGAAATGGATCAAGAGGGAGAAGATGAGGAAGAGCATAGCGAAGAGGACGATGAAGAGCACAACAATGATGATGACGACGATGAGAACGAGAAGCAAAGCGAGGATGATGAAGAAGCAGAGGAAGAACAAATTGAGAAAGGTAGTGTAACACAGCTTCAATCCAAGCCGAAAAAAAGATCTAAGCTGGTAAGCAAAACGGAGAACTGGTTAAGAGCACACCTAATTAAACTTTTCTATGTCAGTTGATCGAACCGACACCCCATTGGCATCAGATACAACTGAGTGCTGTATCGATTAAAAACGCGAAAAAGCTGTCGAATGTCGAAATTGCCAGCAAATATAGCTACGCACGCGAACTACTATCACAGGAAAACGAAAATGCTGAAAAACATTCTTCCTTGTCCTCATCCGATCGTACATTCATGTCCAACATCTTGACATCCGGTACCTTGAACGATAAGATCTCAGCTTTGACGCTCTTGGTCCAAGAGTCACCATTGCATGCAATTAAGACACTCGATACGCTGATGAGCATGACGAAGAAGAAGGGTCGTAAGGAGGCTGTGATGGCTATTGAGAGTTTAAAAGATCTCTTTACCGGATCCGTGTTACCGAATCGTAAACTGCTCTATTTTGCTGATCAGCCACTTGGATCTAGAGGTGTTCAAGATCAACATTTGTTACTGTGGGCGTTTGAAGATCATCTGAAACGAACTTATTTCGAGTTTGTGCAACAGCTTGAGGTTTGTCATGGGCCAATTATGTATGCAAATGTAAACTTAAACTTTTATGGCTTGTCATCTAGGCACTGTCGCACGATATGTTGATGCATGTACGTTACAGCATGGTTAGATGCCTACATCACCTTCTCTCAGAGAAACCAGAACAGGAGCAGAATTTATTGAAATTACTTGTAAATAAGCTGGGTGATGCTGAGAATAAGGTTGGGGCAAAGGCGTCACAGTTATTAATCGAGCTATTGGTGGCACATCCGGGTATGAAGCTGTATGTCGTGCGGGAAATAGAACAGCTGATGTTGAGACCCAATGCGACGGAGCGTGCGCAATATTATGCTGTGATTACATTGAACCAGACGATCTTGACTGCGAAGGATAGCGCCGTGGCGAATAAGCTGATTGAGCTATACTTTGTCTTCTTTAAACGATTACTGAAGATCACTGAGGATGAAGAAAAGGCAGAGAAAGCTGCCGAGAAAAACGAAGAGGAGCAAGAGGAGAAATCAAAGAAGAACAAAAAGAATAAGAACAAGAAGGAAGCCGATATTGTAGTAGAGGATCATCATTCCAAAACAATCGCAGCTGTCCTTACAGGTGTTAACCGAGCTTTCCATTTTTCAGATATTACTGAAGAAGTGTAAGTCGTGTGTGGTGGCACAACTATCAATGTTACCCGTGTTTAACGTGTGACATTAGATTTAAGAAGCATTTAGAAGTCCTGTTCAAGATTACTCATGCAGGAACATTCAATACAGCTATTCAAGCACTATCCCTAGTATTTTCAATCTCTCTGGCGAAGCAGACCGCATCGGACCGTTTCTATCGCACGCTATATGAATCGATGCTAGATCCTCGATTAGTCACCAGTTCCAAACAGGCCATGTACCTTAATTTGCTTTTCAAGGCAATCCGGGCTGATTCAGACCTGAAGCGTGTCAAGGCTTTTGTGAAGCGTATGGTCCAGATTGCAGGTCATCATCAACCAACATTCGTATGCGGTCTGTTGTATATTTTAAGTCAGGTAGAGTTAACAGATTATCATGTTCAAAACGAAGGGGGCTAAATGGCTTTATAGTTAATTGAAGCCAATCCTGGTCTGCGCGCAATGTTGACCACTCCTGAAGAGGATGATGAAGATGAACACTTCGTCGATGCTCCAGATGAAGACGAAGAGAAACAAGATGAAGAAGACACAGCAGCATCAGAGGCAGTTAATGAGAAGCAGACGGCATATGATGGCAGAAAGCGAGATCCCCGTTTTAGCAATGCCGACAAGAGTTGTCTGTGGGAATTGGTAAGGGATATAATAACATGAACTTTAAATGGCCTGTTACTGACGGGAACACACTTTGTTCATTTGTCTCTTGTGTTTGTGATGACAGATACCATTTCGGGATCATTATCATCCTTCTGTGGCGAAATATGCCGAAAATTTGTTTAACGGTGAAACGATTCGTGATCAGCCTGATCTGCATCACCATACGTTGATGCATTTCTTGGATAGATTTGTCTACCGTAATCCAAAGAAACAGACGACGACCCGAGGTCAATCGATCATGCAGCCCCTCGGTTCCCGTCGAGATGGAGGTGTACTGTTTACACGTGGCGGAGGTGTCGATCCGAAGAGCGTGCCACTAAACTCGGAGGCTTTCTGGCGGAAGCAAGTAGAAAGTGTACCGGTGGATGAGGTAACCGAGAGGTTCATGCGGAGTTCAATTTGCTTAACGATTGGTGTTTAGATCTTCTTCCACAAATACTTTAGTCAGAAGGCAGCAGGGGCCCCCGATAAGTCAACCAAGAAAAAGCCCGACGAGGATGACGAGGAAGATGAAGTATGGCGGGCCATGATGTCTTCTATTCCCGGTGGATTAGACCAAGAGGGAGAAGACGAGGATGAGTTTGATGATGATGAAGAAGACGATGAGGAGATGCGTGCCCTCCTGATGGAAGATGACGACGATATAGTGGACGAAGAAGACGAGGAGGAGAAAGCAGAAGAAACTGACTTTGGATCGGAGCCAGAGGGGGAGGAAGAAGCCATGGATGACTTTGAATTCATGAACGCATCAGACATGGAAGAGGAGCTAAGCGGCAACAAGAACAAGAAACGAAAATCTGAGGACGAGGATGAGGATGAGGAGGTGGATCAGAAAAAGAAGAAGAAGACCAAGAAACCACGGTTACCAACGTTTGCATCCTATGAAGATTATGCTACTCTTATTGACCAAGACGAATAAAGACTACAAAGACCTATTTAATTACTGTTTCAATATATCCGATGCCAAACGAAAAACATATCCAATAAACTCTCTAGGAATGCGGAGTTTAGCGGATGAAACAGATAGCTAAACTGCCTATTGTCAAGGCGGTTTAAAAAATCATAACATCATAGAAAAAGTCTATTTTGTCTCCGCCTTCATTTTCTGTTTAACGTGGTACACCCTCAATGGTATAGGTATGTTTGTTAGGTGTTTTTGATATCCGTCTATTTTCAACTACGATGTCGGAAATAGAGGAAAGGAAGAGAATCAGCCGCAAAAAGGATAGTTCGGACACGAAGCGGCAACACAAAAGTTTTGGGTTTCTAGGGTTTAAGAGTCCGGCACAGCTAGTTGTTACACGGTGTCACCAAAGAAATGAAGGCAATCGTATAAATTGACCCATCTTTGACCTCGTCCCTTGTTGTTCTACTTCCTCGTCTCTTTTTCCTTCTTCGCTCTTCATACCCTTTTTTTTCTTATTTCTTCATCATCTCAACAAGCCTCCTTATTCTTGCATATCATCATCATCGCTTCATTTCTTTTTCAACAACTCATTCAGCATCAAGTCAAAAACAAAACTTATTGAATTCATATCACCATGCCAGTTCCTATTGAATACAACCCTCTCCGTCGTATGAGCACTATCACCGTGCCAAAGCAAGATATTAGCTTTGAGTAAGTTACAGAACACCCTTGTTACTTTATTGCAGCGTTCGCTGACTGATTTTCTTATAGTCCTTACGATTTTCAACTTTGTCAGCCTCAGACAGATGTCAAGGGCGCCTTCGAATCCCGCGAATTGGAAGCCTCTTTTTGTCGTGATTTTGCCTGTTGCGGCCTAGTACTCCAAGATCTTCACGATCTGTTGCAGCATTATGAAGAATGCCACGTTCGTTTTGAAGATGATGATGGCAGCTTCTATGATGAGTCTGATGGTGGATACTGGTCCTCCTCCCCTTCCTCTCCCTCCTCTTCTGCCCCCGGCAGCCCAATGATGACGCCCGAGGCAAACATTAGTGCCCTCAAGAAGAAGGCTGCTGCTTATCTTTCTGATCTCTACAATGCTGGAACAACTACTCCTGTTGCTCCATTGCTGTCTGGTGATACTCTTCCTGAGGAAGACGAAGAAGAAGAAGAAACGGAAGAAGAAAAGCCTACCCTTAAGAAGTCTATCTCGATTGGCAAGAAACGATCCTACAATCAGATGGCTGGTGCTCCCAGTGCTTTGGACCTTCTTACTCAGTCTGCAGTCAAGAAATTGGCGCTGGCCGCTGCTGCTGCTACGACCACCTCCGCGAACAGCGGACCAAACAATGGTGAGGCCTTGGCTTCTCCTTTGGCCACAAGCACAGCCGGCATTCTCACGGATGAAGATTTCCTTGCCCAGGCTGGTGCTTTACTTGCCTCGACCAACACCAACACCAACGCTGACAAGCCCTACAAGTGCCCCGTGGCTGGTTGCGACAAGGCCTACAAGAACCCCAATGGTTTGAAATACCATAATCAGCATGGCCATTGTAACCTCGTTTCGGATGAAAGTGAAACCATTGCCTCCAAGCCTTACCAATGTACCATCGGTGACTGTGGCAAGCGTTACAAGAATTTGAACGGTTTGAAATACCATATTGAACACTCTCACATGGCTGCCCTTAACCACACTTTGGCTACCTTTGGCACTTCCCTTTTTCAAGACAACTCCTCTCCTACCGTTCAAGAGGCATTGATGCCATCCCTCTTTTAGAAAAAAAAAGAAACGACTGTATAGAAGAAACACCTTCATCAATGACCCTCCCTCCTTCCCTTTTCCTCTCTTGCATCGAAAGCAAATGATTTACTCCCTTTTTAAAAAAATTGTACATACTTCTTCGCACTTCTTTATTCATGTAGAAAAGAAGTCTCTTTAAAAAAATTACCTTAGTTCAAATTAGTATCCTCAAAAATGAAAAAGTTTCTGTTATTATCCTAGTATCTGTAAAAGTATGAATAATTAAATAAAAAAATTGGTAGAAAAACACAAAAGCTTGTTGAGAAGGAAGCTAAGGGTTCTCTCGATCGAAAATGTTGAAGCGGACGATCGATCAATGAAACCAAGGTGTCCAATCATGTATTGCAACGCAGGGACAAAAAAGGTTTTGTTTAGTGTATGTTACACGAAGATATCGTTACACCGGCGCTGTGATAAAATTCAATAACACATGGGGACAAAGCCAAAGAAATGATCGAAGGTTTTGCAGGTTCATGTTACAAAAAAAATCTGTATGCAGCTATCATTTTAAAGCATGATGTAAGGTTGCATATACCTTATCTTTTTGCTTTGGATAGTTTACAGTTGCATCTCACGCTTTCAGGGTTCTACTTATCAACTGAGGAAACGGGACGGACTTTGGCAGACTTATCTTCCTTCTTATTCTGCTAACTTCGACAAGGGATTTACTTTCTGGTGGAGTACCCGTCCATGGAAAAAGCTTAGTGAGCAGAAATGTTGCACAACCGCTGAACAATGGCCACGTCAGCACCATCGGTGCATACCATTTCTTGTTAATGTTGGGATAGAGCCCTCTGAAAAAGCCTGTTGATTTGCTCTTTGTGTGATAGAGTGAGAATAGAAATGCTTCAACCTTTTATTCTCAATTATTTTTTAAAGTTGGTTAATTTCTACGACGGGGTGAGTATCCTTCTTGGGATTACCCAGTGTGTGTTCCCATTCATTTCAACAACCGCTGAGCTTTTGAGCTTGAAATACATTAAAAAACCATGTACTTTCCGCCGTTCGTTGTTGGGAAAGCCGTTTGGGAACAAGCCAAGACAGTAGGCATTGTGCAACAAAGCCAACACCAGTCGTCACTGCCCCCAACGTCGTTATTGTTCATTTTATGACCATCAAATATCCTGTTCGGGGAATTCTGTCAAAAAGGGATTTGTAGTATTAGCCCTAGCCATACTTGTTTTTCCCCCACCGTCGAATATACCATTTTATGCTCGGTTAAATAGGTAAGTCTGAATGGCTGGAGGTGAATGTTGCTTTAGGGAACCGAATTTTTATCGTGCCACGAGAATTTCCATATTCGCCGAGTAGAGGGTTAGCCAAGAAGATCCTTCCTACATGTTGCCGTTTTACTAGGCTATAGGTTAAAGAGGAAGATGTCTTAGTGATAGTCCCAAATCTATCTTATGCAGCATTGCTGAATATTTGACTTTGGATGAAAATTGCCTACCATGTGTTACTTCGTGTAGGGAGCGGAATGAGAACAATGCTTTCCTGTATGCTCGCATGCTTGCTGAATTTACGTACGTCTCGTATAGAATAAATCTCTTCACAGTGAAAGTGTTGCGACCAAAGTATATGACATGTTAACGAGGACCTTTCGCGTTGTAGTATCAAAATTATTTAACCGATCTATCAAAGCTCGCTTGCGCCCGGCAAAAATTATTGATCAGTCAGGCAGCTCATATAACTAATACAAGGCGTATCTTCACTAGGATATCTTTCTTAAACTACAACGTGCTAATATCTTCACAGACACCATTTTCGACCAAAATTCGATTTTACACTGTGGTCTTTTTCCAATGCAAGTCGATGTATCTGAAACACTTTTGCTACAAACTTAGCAAATGTGACTCATTGCCGGACTGGACTATCTGTACTCAGTTGAAGCACACCATAAAATGTGATTTTGCCTTCCTTTATGAAAAGGTAAGATGATCCCCACGAAAAAGAACGGCTTCCTGCTTAACGTAAACTAGCGGATGAATCCTTCTAATACTGTGATTTCTTAACTCCTCGTATATCCGCCCTGCCATAACTACACATAGCTACAATACATACAAGCTGTCTTATAGCATTTCCATATGTGTTGAACCTAAGGGAAATAGGATGCGTCTGATAGATTATGTTATCAACTGAAAAACCAAGACGAAACATCGTCTTCCAAGCGAATAAGGTACTATTCATGAAACGATCAGAGTAAGATGGCGTTTCGAGTTATCCTGCGTAGAACTGTTGACGCTAGCCGCTATATTGCCAAAGATAAAGCCTATGGAGGTGATTTTGTACTACTTGTAGACTACAACCTAGAAAACCCCGATGGTGGAACAAATTGTATATAAGCGGGATGACGGAAAAGAAGTTGCTTCTGCCGTCAGTTTGGTTCTTCCCTTCCTCTCTCGCGCTCTCTCTTCCTTTGGATCACCATGGTTTCTCTTTCGCCTGCTTGGAAAACACTCATTCTTAACCAGCTGAAGGCTAACATTGCCTTGCAAGGCCCAACAGCTACCTATGCTTCTTTATCAACCGTGCGCGCCGACAACACGCCGGCTAACCGGACAGTGGTGCTGCGCGGCTTTGCTGGTGAAAGCCACGAAGAAGAGACAGGCTGGGAAAGCGATCTATTGACGATCACATGTGATAAACGGTCTGGCAAAATGGAACAGCTGTTGAATAACCCCAACGTCGAGATTAACTGGTAAGAGAAAGAGACAAGGAAACAAGCGTTGAGTGACAAAAGAACCCCCCCAAAAAAAAAGGTTTATGTGTGGTACAAAAGAGCAGTTTCGTCTTCGTGGCCGTCTTTTTCCATATGGCCATGGGATCGGACCTGAGCCATCGTTAGACCGCCATATCGCACCTAAAGCCCAGGCCAAGAAAGTGACCGACGGTGAGGACGAGGAGAATTTGGCAGAAAAACTGAGTCAGGCAAGCAAGTCGTTTTTAAAGCGGATTAAGTCTCGTCTTCACCGACATAAGAAGACGAAAGAAGAGGAAGTGGAGGAAGAGTTTGATTGGGAAGCGGAGCGACTTCGTCAGTGGCACGCACTGGGAGATGAGCTCCGTGCAACGTTCAGCTGGCCAAAATCTGGTGAGGCCTTGGATACCACGACGGAACGAGTTTCCAAATTAGCCATCCATACGACCGATGATAAAGGTTGGTTTGTGAACGACGATCCGGAACACCAGGCTTTGCTAGAAAGTGCGTATGAGAACTTTGTTGTCTTGTTTTTGGAGGTGGACGAAATCGATCACTTGGTTCTTGAGACCGGCGAAAGAACCTTGTACAAGGACCAAGAAACCATCCGTCTCAATGCCTAAATTGAAGTGTCACACTAAAATAAAGCTGGCTTTTCCGTTTTCTTTTTTTTTTATATGTATCTTTTTCTCTTTTGTTTTTCTTCTTTGTTACTTTGAAGTTATGACAAATCAGAGGGCGGCTAGCGACCGTCATACAGGATTAATACCCTTTCGCTGCATGAAAAGAAAGCCTTCAGAACAACATCTCACCATAGAAACAACTGTATTTGATCCACCACCTACGTTTGCACGCCATCTCCAAACCGACCTTCCTTCACCATCCTCTTCTTCTTCAAGTGAAACTAAATCCCCACCTCAACGTCAAAGAAAAAGACAACGACGATATGAGATATCACCGACCGAAATATTTGCACAGAATTTAAGCGATGCTGTTTTAGATGCTGCGGCTGTAAATGGTATTTCTCTATTTCGTAGGATGAGGAAGAGAGAATATTGAGACAAAAAGCGCTTGACTTTTTATTAGTAAATGAAGGGTTTATCTACCGAACGGACAGAAAATACCTTCCTCCTCCTTATGCCTTGAGACCAGCGAGACGATCCAAACGTCTTCAGGACTATTGGTGCGGTAACTCTCATGACGAAGACGAAGAGACGACTCCATTGGTGTATTCCAAACAAAGATTAGCCTTTGGCGTGTGTATGCAGCCCAAGAATAGCTCTTTTTGGTGGCGTATTTCCGTGTGGGTTTTATTACTTCTTCTCGTTTTCTTTCTCGACAGCTACCGCCTGACTCTGTTTGCAACGGAGCCCTTGGAAACGATCCGAGCTCTGAAAATCAGCAATGTATTGGGGACTGAGAAGCAGTTGATTTTTGACCTCCACGTTCAAGCGAAGTAAATATACGCATATAAGGGTTCATTGCGTAGTGTGTAATTTTTGATGTTTGCAAACTCTCTTTACGCTTTATCATATTTTTGTAGAAATACCCACTGGTGGTCCGTTCAAATGTCGCAAACCACAATCAGCGTCTTTGCTTCCAGTCAATATGTCCCAACCCAGAACATGTCAACATTAAATAAATTAGGTAAATGTTTTTATTTGACCGCCAAAGTTTCCTTGGCCCCTTCTTTTCTCATTTGCTGTCCGGTTCAACTTAGAGTTTCTTGGTACAGTCTATCAACTCGAAGAACCTTTACTTTTCAAGTCCGCAGGGTTACTCTATCCAACGCTTAGTGTTGGTGTCAGCCAGATCCAAATCAAGCAACCCGGAGCAACATCAGATGATCGCAGTGGGAACGAAAGATGGTAAAGTATAAACATTGCAAGAAAAAAAAGAGTTATCCAAAAGATCCCATGTCCATCCCATTGAACTTTTCCAGAAAGGTCGTTAATGATCCGATATCCGTATAAGCTCACTATACGAGGTATTCTACAATACCGACTTCTGCCCTTCTCATGGATGCAACTCCATGCTGCGCCTATCTGCGAAGTCTCGCTCGTCGACCCGGCTACAGGCCAAATTACCAACGAATCCGAGCTTGAATCAACAGTGTGCGAAGAATCCATCACATCACGCCAAGAAAAATGATACCTGAGAACCCTTTCTCTTTTCTTTCGTCCGCATGTCAAAACACTTTGTTTTTCCCTTCCCCCATTGTTTTCCTCTCCTTCTCCTTCTTCTTTCTCGCTATCATTTGCACGCTCCATATTCCCATTTTACGCTTTTATTTACGTAAATAGACCACCGCAAATACATCGCCGTCCAATGCTGCGATACCATGAAGCAAATGTTCCAGGATCCGACGTATCTGGAATAGGAAGTGATGGCTGACAGCATCTGCATAACCATCCCACGTTTTGATTCATCAGATACATATCTCGCAATTCATTCTGCCTTTGCTTACCTAACACAACATCGTACTTTTTGAGTTGACTGTATCCGACGCTTGCAGATCACATCCACTACTTGTTCTTTCTGTTGTTCCAGATAAATTGCGGGTTGCGCACACTTATCCTTGTATTTTGCACTAATCGCCTGAGCTGGCGTAATTACATTTTGTGGTAACTTCGATGAGAGAAGCAGTGACCATTGGTCGGCTAGCTTGCATTCAGTAAATGATTTCTTTATCGCTATTTTTGATAGCTTACCAATATCCATGGTTTTCGCCAACTCATTCAGGGCAAAAAGAAAGGCTAAGACGTCCTCAAGTGCCACAGGCTCATTTTGTAAGAGAGTCAACGCATAACGCACCAACAGTGGTCTTGATTCAGGGAGATGAACAAGCTCATAAGAAGACGAAGAGATAAACTGAACAAATTGCTGGATCATGATCAGGATCTTCTGCAGTGCTAACCGGGATGGCTTATGCACCAGCAGCACAGCATGGACCGGCCGGCCCGAAATGTCCGCGTATTCTGAAAAGGCAATGAGATTTGAAGCACATTAAATTCACCCTCATCTTCCTCTTACTTGAATTTTTCGCTCGCTTGCAGTTAAAAAGCATGTTCCACTCCCTTAATATCCATCTCACCAAATCTAGTACCCATCTGGTTAAAGATACCAATGACCATAAACTGTCTGTTTCCCCAGACAAATGAATGAGTAACGGATTACGATCTTTCATACCAATATATTACCTGGTTCAAACTCCAAATTCTGCTTTATATCCAAAGTTTTTGACTCTAAAGTTGGAATCACTTAAGTACACCTTGACTGCTATGAAGTTACAGTCTTTACCTAAAACTTCTGCGATATACGAATAGTCCGACGTACAGCTCCCGAGGAAACATTCCAGTATGACCGGCAGTTGGATCGCCTTAGTAAGATTAATATATTGTATACGTTTGTTGGGTAGTCTTCTGTTTTTAGCCGTTAGAAAGACATGGCGAGAGTTTAATGAAGATACACACTTGTATGTCCCCAGAGCCAATCCATATGCCTGACCTAACTGAGCTAAATTCCAATCATCCGGTGATGCTTGTATTTGGTGCACATCTGGTTTCGCTTGGAATAAGTTGGCGTCACCTTGTCCACAATATATCTCGTACGCCGCCAGAGCTGCATGTACGACTTGTTCTGGCACCTCTAAAATGCAGATAACGCCTTAATTATCCTGGCCATTTCACCGTGTAACTCACCTTTGTGTTCTGGAGTTCGACCGAAACGAACTAGCTCTGATATGATATCCAATGAATCTGTATTATTTAACAACCCAAGTTTGAAGAACCGCTGAAGGATCTCAAATGTGTCTTATCAAGATGTCGTCAGAAGTCTATGTCGACAATATCTTAATGTTGTATACCTTGCGTCGGCTCATTTTCAGTTACACGAATTGTCCCAAAGTGACTGGAGGAATGTATATACACGATGTGCGTTTCATTCGGAGAGAATGTAAGGCCAGCCACAGGATCTTTTGCCCGTTATCAGCCATCATTAAATGCATGTTTCCGTTGCTCTCCCATTTACCTGCTTGTCCATCCTTGATTACCCGTGGCTCTGTAGCCTGCCAAAAGTCTGGAGAAATAGATCCTTCCAGCATGCGGCCTTTCCAAAGTCTGAAAGGATCCCCACTACATCACAAACGCCCATTTTAGCATACCTAACATTGAGTTCTTTTCATATGTTTACCTTTCTCTATACTGCATATGAATACTACCATCCGAAAGCCCTACTGCCAAAGCCTCTCCATTACGTGCACATGTTAATGAAGTGATGAATCGATTTGATATAGAGAATCCAGAGCTGTATTTTAAAGCCTAATTTGAAAATTTTGGTCGCTTCAGTATAGAGCAAATCTCCTTCACCTTTGCCTCTTCAGATCGTATAGCCTTACCCATCTATGATCGCGGATATACTCCTCTGTCATGCCTTTGATAGGCACCTCGCGGGAAACTTCTTGCAGCATCCATCTTCCGACAAAACTAGCGTAACTTGAATCTAACGCAAGCGTAAATTAAAAAACCGTTGCTCATGTCCGACATACCTTTCGACACGCCGAATCCCACAATAAGCTGAATAGCCCCCTTCTTTTCTACTAACAGCAACTGCGTGATGGTACTGGCAGGATCGAAATCTGGAGATGGTAAACTATTTGATAGGTTTACATCTACTACACTTTGACAAAACACAGCTGATTTTTCGGATTCGGTGAGAAATACGCTTATGAAGAAAATAAAAGACGTATATTTACCACACTGTGACGATTTGACCGGGAATCGTATAGTAATTCTTGATAAATGAATCGATTTGGCTTGTGTTGAAGCGTAATGTGTTGCAAGGTATATATTTTCATCTGCAGATCATTCGTACCTTCCGGTTAGCTCTATCGCAAAACATGCTCTTAATAGCCTATTTCTAGTCTACCTTCACCAAACGCTGCGGCAGCGTGCGAAATCCTTCCCCAATCGTCTAATCCTGCCAGTGCCATACCGAAGCAGCCCACATCAGCCCGAGTAGTATCTCGTGAGGATTTGGGTAATGTTGTTCGTACAGAAGAGAAAATCGGACCGTTCCGTTGATATTGCACATTAATTTCTCCATGAACCGTAATGGCTACAAACGCCATGTAACCGTAGGGATTCCTAGGGCCCAGAACTTTCTGACGCTCAAACGTTGTCGTATCGTGCGCAGCATACTACTAGTATACTTTTTCGTCAGTCATCTGATATTAAGCAACCGATCCACTTAAAAATAGAGACGATCTTACAAATCGATCAGCATTAAGCCATAGTAACGCAGCCAGCGGCTGTTGTAGATCCACTTCGAAGGTCAAACACCAACTATCGAATGATCCCTAAAGTAGGTCCAAATTTTACAACTATGATCTGCGATTGTTACAGAAAGAATAACTTGGTCTTACGTCTAGACTCCAAATAGCTATTTTGCCAGTTTCGTCTGCGGAAAGAAGTGCAGTCCCTCGATTATTCCATTTTAGATGCGTGATGGTGTGTTGTTTGTGGTACTGTTCGGCCAAATGAACAGGTGTTTTACGGAATAAAAATTTGCGCATATCATTAGTATAGAGATCCCCAGTGATGGTGTCAATCGCTGGTGGATTGGGCTTTGGTGGGACCGACACAACGACACTTTGTGAGGATGTAGACAAGCAATCGGGAGCCTGACGATAAGTTAAACTGGAAAACACAAACGATAGAGGATAACATGCGATCGATTCAGGCGAAGATTCAATTCGTCGACGTTTGATAGGTGTTATTTCCACCATGGTCAAAAAGAAAAGAGGTGCACTAACAAAAGAGACCAAGAGCGCGCTGTCTAACCTGCACCCGGAGATTCGCGTTGAAGACCGACATTGTGCTCCCCATATATCCAAGTCACAGGAACAGTATCCGGACCAACCCATCTTTCTTCTAAAGCATTCATAGCTTACCGAACAGAGCAACCATTTGCTTTGCCTATTATATAATGTTCGATGATACAGCTGTAAATTCTACATTGATCATCCTTTTAATTGTTGCAGTTTGGAATGCTATAGAAGGGTGTCTTGTAGGTCGAATGATTGCTTTCCGAGGACGTAGAAAATTCCGCCTTTCACAGCTGCAAAAGAATATGATCATTTCATGGTCACCGTCTCATTAAGCGGAAGAGCAGCCCGTTTCCCTACGGTAGCTTTTACATCGTCTTTCTTTTAATTTTGGTTTATTTTATTGCGTGTACTTTATTTCCATAAATTAAAGTCGCATCTAGCAAATTCACTTGCCGCATTTTGAAAACTGAGATTGACGCTAATAAATCGTATTAATTGTCATGTTATAAGTATTCGGACTGTAGTTTGCTAGCGTTACAATAGAGCTATCCTACTAGAATGGAGAAAAATCGCGACTTTTAACCTGTTGAAAGATTTATATTTTTGAGACGGTGTTTAAAAACTTTAAACTGTATGAACCACAGCAAGATTTATACTGTCTGGATGCTTAGTGAGATGTGTTATTAATCAGACGGCGCGTAAGCTCTGAGTAATCATGGTGGATTGATACTGATTGAAGATGTTCGATACTTATTAATGTCATGCCAAGAAGCTGTCATGTAGCTGAGTCTGAATAAGTGAATTCAGGAACGATGACAGATCGCTCTATCAATGCTAAGATCGGTAATCGTTGTATTGTCTTGTCACACCATTCATAAGACAGGAAGAATATACCAGAAGTTTACATGAGACCATAATAGTTGCTTTATTGGAGTAAAATAGGGTGATGATTGTATGTGTATGAACGTAACATAATAAAGATATGTCAAATACAACATATCTGTTTTTTAGTTAGTGAAGGATAGTGTACTGGGAGCTATTGAATTTTTGTACTTGAGAGGTATTCTTATTCATGAGGTTGGTCTTCTGAAGCAGGAAGACTATATCTATCTACTAAATACTGTAGATCGAAAATGATGGATAGAAGAAAAAGAGCGATATTGAATTTCATCCGTTGCGACGTTGAACTTCGATGGCCTGCGAGTTTAATTTTCATCTGCTGGAAAATTATTTTTGGGAAATACGTTACTGTATTTTACATGTCAACCCTTTTTACGCATTGGCGTTTCACTTGCCAATCCGTGACAGAAATGGACTTCGATAGTTAAGCTTTGCTTATAACAATATGTAAGAAGTTATCAGCAAACGATAAGTTTTCTGCTGCCCAAATAATAGGCGTATCCAACGGCAAGGGAATACCATGGATTACGGGTATAGCAATGTTTTCGGTTAATGTTGGTGAAAACAGATCCGGGAGTATTTTAGAGAGTACCTCGCCCAATGACCGTGCAGGGTCTGACACGATTTCTATTAAGAATTACGTATATTGAAAGGTTATAGACTTACCGTCCGCAGGTACAAGTTCCTGAATTACTGGGCATTGTTCTGGGAGATACAACCGTAGAGGGATATTACGTAAAGGCTGACTAGCAGTTGTTTCGAGAAGTCGCTTGTTCACATTCCAGTATTCATCAAATTTATCTACTTGACCAGTCAATCGATGACAATTTTTTCACGTCGAAAACCAAAATCTACCTGATGCTACAGACTCCCAAAGCTGCGTTTGATCTCGTTTGGAAAGGTTCATCACTCGTTTGGTAGTACCATGTCGCAAGAAATCTGCCTTTTCTTTCACATACTCATCGCTGTTATAATCAATTTCTTGCAACATTGAGTACTGTACCTCTTTTATCATGGACATAAACATGTCCTGTACTGTCTCCATCGACGGACGGCGCAGTAACTTCTCTGTTGGAAAATTCTGCGTATGAACAGTGAGACTCCAAGGAAGTGGGGAGTTGACCTTTGAATCTTCCAAATTGTGCAAGTCATATAGAATACCGATAGGGTAATGCCTACATGAATCTGAATGAGGCTCTTGTTCGCTAACGATTTGTAGGACACTCACCATCTCAGCGGTTCGCCTCTGAAATCAAACCAAATATCTCCAGGCTCAACAGTAGCATCCAGCACTGAAGATAATTGCTGTGCCAAAAGTGGTAGATAAGAGCATCGAGACATTTCTGTCTATAAGGGAAGATCAAAGGTGAATTTCCTGCTTTTTAGGGATTTTCATCTCATACGTAGATGGGGTCCTGCCACTTCCAGGTTCGTTGTGTATCGATTTCGTCCTGACATAGCATCACTTTAATTGGTAGTTTTCCATTCCACACTGCCGTCGAAACTTCTGCGTCAAAGAAGGACATGGCGAATGGTTAAAGCTTACAGGTGTCGTTGAACGAGTCACGCAGGTCGTTCTTCATTTTTCTCGTTGATCTTCCAACCCGTAGAACAGCACTCATACCGAATGGAATACGTTGCTCGCAAGCAATTTATCTAATATTAATACTATGAGAAATGCATCACACTTATAGAGTATTTCTGTATCTACTAGAAATTACCACTGAGCAGTTATTTGTTCTTGAACCCAGTAGCGAACAGAGCTTGTTATGCAAGTTGATTGTGTAACACATATGGAAATGTGACTTCAAGTGAACGAACAGCTTGCCGCCCAAAGTTCGTGTCTGCAGGTTGCACTTTGTACCAATGAATCCATTCCAAGGATTCGTATTTACACCTCCTAACAACTTAGACAAGGCCAACAACGATGCTACTTCGAACCAACAATCCACTGATCAGCCCGATCAAGTTGCTCCGGATCCGACGAAATTTACTGTCGATTGGCAAGCGCTTTCGCAGCAGTTTACGCAAACTATGATAACGAACGGAAGCGACGAAAGACAGATGGACAGGCAGGATCAATTTCGTACATTCCGAAACCCAATGGAATACAGGTCCTTATCCGATACCCAGACCATAAGACG
Source organism: Apophysomyces trapeziformis B9324 (assembly GCA_000696975.1). Classification (NCBI taxonomy): domain Eukaryota; kingdom Fungi; phylum Mucoromycota; class Mucoromycetes; order Mucorales; family Mucoraceae; genus Apophysomyces; species Apophysomyces trapeziformis. The sequence continues at coordinate 138,718 of JNDP01001331.1, forward strand.
ATCTCGAGCTTTGGCCCTGCAGAAGAAGGTTCGGTTCAGCATTGATATATTTGGAAAAGAAATTATTGACCGCCTGAGCTTAGAACCGTATAGATCGCACAACACAGGCAAGGAAATTGGCGTTGGAGGTGGCAATTGATGATGAAAATGACGACGAGGAAGAGGAAGAGCATGATGCAAGCTCTCTGACTATAGCGGCGAAACGAAGCCGTGATTTTGACGAGGAAATGACGGACGTGAATAAATTGTTTCGTATGGAAATTGTCGAAGATGAAAAGAAGAAGAGACAGCGTGAAAAGAAGGCTCTTAAGTATGCGTAAGTACTTTATATCGGATATGTTCGCTTTCCTAAATGTTCTGTCTTCAGAAATCAGTTAATGTATGCAGAAACTATGGAGGATATTCCTCAGGATCTACTTGTAAACTGGTCAATGGTTATATGCCCTGTGGGAAAGCGATGTCTGGTGACAAGTGGCAATGGTAAAACTTGGCAACTATTCGTATGCACGTTACTTAATAACAGGGAACTTTTATGGGGAAAAAGGGCAAACACTTGCACGCAAAAGAAATGGTATTCGGTTGTTTTCTTAGCAAGGAAAAAGCTTACACATTACTATTAGGTCGCGTTATGAAATGCTTCCAATCAGTGCTTCCAGGAGGGTCTAAATCTACTAGGTAAAAAGATGCTAAAGGAAAGCTTCCGCTTAAATGTAACTCATTCATAGGTCGCGAGATACTTATTGTGTACTTGATTGTGTATACGATGCTAAGCATTGGACATTTTATGTCCTTGATATCATGTGTTGGAAAGGATATTCTATCTATGACTGTGACACAGAATTTCGGTGAGGTCGGTGGGTAGCACATAAGCATCATTGATACAGGTTTGTTAGACATTTTTGGCTCCAGACAAGATTGGATACAACTGAGATGGATACGGCCACTTTTGATAACAGATATTACAGGTTTCAGCCATTGAGACCAATACCCACAAGCGAGCTTGGGAATGTGCTTATATCCCCTTCTGGCTATGTTAGTCAACAGGATCTGAACTACGAGATCGATGGTTTGCTGTTTTATCTTCGAGAAGCGCATTATGAGACTGGATCCACGCCTTTAGCGTGCTGGGTGCCATTACATGAGTTGAATTCGCGCTTTTGCAATACCATTTCTTGAATAGACATTTTGCTGGTCTAAATAGATTCTACGGTAATAATAGGTTCGCGATTTAATACTCGTTTACAACGCTATATCGATACAACTATCGTAATAATCTGACATACTGTTTCCTATGACCTTAAGCACCCCGAAATAGCCATTGTGGGTTTCTCATGTACCGTGTTTACAAAAGAGAAGCTGATGGATTATATAGTGTGCTCAAAGCATTGTTTGCAAGTCATCTACATATGCAGTCTGTGCTGCTTCGACGAAAGAAAGTTTGAACATCATTTTCATGGTTTAGGAAATAGCTTAGAAACCGTCTCGGATAGCTCAGGTTTGCAGTCTTCTCTGGACGTCTTTTACATTACAACTATGGTGATCTATACGAGTGAAAGACTATACACGTTGTTCGATGGGAAATAACACACTGGAACGGAAAGATAGAGTTTTATAGCGCCACATAGGTAATTGAAAAGAAAACCAAGAGTGAGCCATAAAAAAAATCCTAAAGAGATTATAGGATGGTTTATTTCTTTTGGTTTGTTTTCCTATGAACATATTGTCACTATTGTACAGCTATCACTATAAGATACGCTTTATTCTTGGCTTTCTTTGAAGCCTGGCGTGTGCTGTTAATCACGTCAGTAGAAGTTGTCGGAAAGAGAGTCCTTAGTGGTTTAACTCTTCGTGCTAGTGTTCTGCTTTCTTTCCTCCCAACTCTCATATTCATTCTCTAGCTCACAACATCCATTGTTTATAACAAGGCTTATGAGACCTATTTATGCCTTTTAGATTCGGTAAAATAAGACTTCGCTTTGCTTGGGCTTGCTAAAGAAGAAAATTTCTTATTCGAGCCGATGCCAATAAATAAACCGATTTTTAGTTTGGTTCTCAGACCTTTTTTTTTCTTCAATAGCATTTCTTTATTACCAGCGAAAAGGGTCTGATGTGGCGCAGAGAGAATACGAATGGTCAATTGCATGCAAGTGCGGAACAAGATGAATCCTTCAACTTGCTTCTGCATTCGCATAGTCTTCGCAAGTCATCAATGACCATATGCCATCTATCGTTCTTGTCTGCCGTACCGCTCCGTGATCGTCTCTATGGTCCGTGTCGTGGATACTACAATGCGCATGATATCTACCTTGGAAACGAATTTGACATATTTGGCGGAGAGCATCTTGTTATTCAGCATCCGTCTTGCATTGACCGCTCAACTCAGTCAGGGAGCGGGGATGATGCTGACCCCTTTTCGATAAGCGAAGAATTCTTCGATAGGGGTTCCGACAATGTTCGACAAGGCAAGCGCCAATCCGTGACCAACCATGTGGGCGGCTGCACTAAACGCAGGCGGCAAACGACAGATGAAAATAGGATGTCCTTATCCCCCCCTCGTTTATCTACTGCTGATTTACGTTCGAACCGCACCACACCAGGCCCAATTCCTGCCAACAACGTCGTTTCGAAGAAACAAACGCCTAACCAAGACGAGATGGACAGCGCCCCGCTTATGTATTGCTAATCGTAAAACCTGTTCAATACGTTTGCACGTTGTACAGACCGTTCCCTTTATAGGGATTTATTATAATCTACTAAATTAAACGTGTCCACGGTGATACGTCATTAAGTTGGACGCCTGAAAATTCTCGCTGTATACCAAGGAAAAAGTCCATGCTCTACTAAGGAAATATCATCTTGAATTCATGCGGAATTCCTCAAGTTCCGCTTTACATAGTCAGAATCTCTTAAACCTTAAAATTCTGTAGCTAAAGTTCAATATATACATTTCAATTTATTGGAAGAATTCACGAACGACGTTATATTTCAATCAGCATAACGGTACAGTCATCATAATCTTGTAGTTTTGAAGAAAAAAATCCATGCGCACTCTCTCTATTAGCAAAATACCGCGCCGTCATCGAAAGTGTCCGTTCCTTGATTTTACGTATCTTTTCTTCCTGCTCTGTTAGCTCACGGAATAAAAGCGGTGGAGGCGGGGGTGGAGGAAGCAGCGTTTCTTCCGAGGCCTTTTCAGCTGGTTGTTCACCTTTCATTTCTGCCTCTTCAGTATCAGTCGCTTTTGGTTCTTTATGCTCTTCATTTTCTGATTTAAGTTGTTGTTCAGGTTGTGATTCAGTCATTTCAATGTCTTGTGTCGTATTTGTCTCTGTACTGTCCGCGTTATCTGGTATGTGTTCGATTGTCTTTATATCTTTCTCTTGTTCCAAGAGGTAACTGCCTATTTTCTCTCCATCCTCAATCATTGCCCCAACAGCTTTTGCAATGGCTCGATTTTGTCTCTCTGGTGTCTCTTCATACATATAATCAAAGGTTCCATCGGTGCTCATGAATAGAAAATGGCGCCGCCTCTCATTACGTGGACCACATGTAAGGATTGTCCTTGTTGTCGTGTCGTTTGCTTTTTCTGTGTTTTCATTACCGGAAGCGTTTTCCGTCACGCTATCAGAGATCTTTATGAATGTCACATCTGGTTCGCATGAAATTATTTTTCGCTTTGGGTCCATCTTGAAATCCAGATCACCACACGATCGTGCTACGTTCAGGGAGGGAATACGGTCATCAGATACACGACGCGCTGGATAGTTGTTTGCTGTGGTTCTAACTGCACTTTGGGCAGCCCAACTTTGTACGGTTGTATCACCATTGTGATCGTTGGCTATGGACTGATAATCTTTAGGTCGGATCCGTGCGTTCTTTAGCGCGATTCTCTTCGCCTGTCGATTACCGTCTTCTCTCAACTTATCGAGTTCTACTTTAATGACACGGTTCTGAACAGCATCCACAAATTCACCACCATTTTCCAAAATTTCCCGAGCAAGGTGTTCCAAGTAAGGTTTGTGGTCTTGAGAAGCAAACACAACTTCCATCAGGTAGTCCTTGTCAACGCCGCTTGCTATTGGGTATGTTGTAGGAGTTGGACCTGGCTCAGGGGCTGATAACAAAATAGTGCGAGAATCGCCGACATTCACGTTAATCATCCAATCGCCAAAAAAGATATTCAAGACCAAGGTACATCCGTCATTAGTTACTGCACTAGGGCTATTCTGGGACTCAGGTTCTATACCGTCATGTCTTCTTATCAGATGGTCATTTCCTTTTTCCATGTCTATATCTTCCGTATCTTTGTTCTGCCATCCATGCTGCGCACGTTTGATTGCCAAATATTTCTCATCCAATTGTTCTACCATTCGCTTTATGTCCTGTTCAAAGGAAAGCTGAACGTCTTTGTCGGCAAGCTGTTGCGGCTCATAATTCGCACAGAGAGTTTGGATAGCTGCTGGGGTATTACGTACAAAATATTCAGAGCAATCTGGACCACCATGTCCATCCGCCAATATAAATAACCGACCAACAATCTTTTTGACATCTCCTTCCTCACGAACAATATCAGTCACGCGGAACTTATCTTCACAATGTGGTTTTGGAATCTTGATCTTTTCATGCGACCGGAATCTTGGGTAAGAATAACCTTTCTGTTGGACTGCTGCAAAATAAGAAGCTTTTGGATATTCTTCGAAATTAATAGGATCGATATAGTCCATGTCCGCAGGTGGAGGGGCATACAGCAATGAGTAATCGCAGATTGTGTCTTCCTCAAACTGAGAATTATCCTGCGAATCGCCTTCCTCTCCTCCTGACTCTGCAGATACGAAGCTTCATCAAAAAATGCAAGATATTAATATGATATAGCTTAAAGTTTTATATGCTTACCAATCGTCATCATCTGAGCCGCTACCAATATCGCTGATAACCCCGTCCGAATCATTGTCATAGTCACCGCTTCGCTTCCTCTTTCGCATGGGCAGACCTCCTGAGCGACGATTCTTAAAATGTTTTCTGTCGCGTTTTCCCAGATGCGAGGTGTATGACACAGCGTAAGATGATGAATGTTCTACCGGCTTAATGATGATAGGCTGATCCGGTATATCCTGTACGGGTGGTAATTCTGCTCCGCTGAGAACGCTCTCTGCTATCGCATACTTTGTCTGTCGTCCACCTGGTCCGTCCTTGACAATATCGAATGGATCTGGTTGCTTCAAATCTCTTGCAGCCTTCCGAGATGTCGAAATAATGCCTTGAATGGTACTCTTCGGTGTTTCGCCTCTAAATGCAACGACTCAGATTAGACTTTGTGAGAAATAGAGGCCAAGCTGCGTTCTTTCTCGCCGCATGGTCCACATAATCCAACGCTCGCTTCCTCCAGAAAGTGGGGCGTTGTGTTATCTGGATCGTATCATCGAATGACAATCACCTGAGTGGTAGCAAGTCCAGTGCTCTTACAGCGACCACAAGTTGGGCAGCATTCAATGGCTGGTTGCCATAATGGAACAACGTCGCCATCACTTTCATAAAGGAGGAATTTCCCCGCAGCTGATCAGATAGATTCAGCTGGCGAAGCTCGGTGTCGACAGATTGCATGCTTGGGATGTTACGATCCACTATGGTATGGTCAAGTATTTTTTCGTATGTTTGCGGAGGCATATATTATTCAAATTCCGAAAGAAGTCACATGGGCTCACTTTCGGTGTCTGCGGCCACTTGGCCAATGAAATTTGCGATTACAATCGAAAGAATCACCGACCAGCAAATGAGCTACAGCACTGTAGCTCAATAAAATACGTTGAAAGGCAGCCTGCTCAATTGCACAACGTATTATAACATCGTTAATAGTTTAGTCAAATGGAAACAATAAACATAGTTATAAGACATTTTTTTTCAGTTTCTGTATAAAATGAGTCGAAAACAAGGTAATCAAAAGTCATTAGCTACTTTTCTAAAATAGTTGTAAGTAATTATGTGGAATGTCATGTTCCGTGAAAAACATGTTTAGGAACACTGAATGCACGTGTAGCAAAACAACAATATATGAGTTCTCAGGAGTCACTTCAAGATCCTCAAGAAGCAGTAAAATCATATTTGGAAACGTTGCAAAAAACTATCATTAAGCAGATCAATGCTCGAAGCAAGCCTGACTGCTATGCGCATAATTCTTTTCCGATCTATCCTCCGAGCCCCTTTTGATTGAACTCACAGTTGCGCTTGAATCCAGTGCCATTATATCAGCCTCGCGTTTTTGTTTATATTATTCACTTCTTTTCCCAAGGAAGCAAACCATACCTATATCAATAACATATCCATATATACTATAAATGGAATATAATTTGCTAAGTCAATGTGACGAGAAAGTAAAACATTACAAAGAAAACCAAAGCTTATAATATTCTCAGATGTTAACATTAAGTTCAACAAAAAACTGCTTACATGATGGTCTTTACTTGGATCCACTGTCAGAGATTCAATAAATACGGAGAAGAAGATGTCTCTAATCTAGTAGATTCGGCAACTAAGCCGGTTTATATAGATGGTACCAAAAAAAAAAAAAAACAGCTGCTGACAACTACACAAAGACAGTTAGTGTGACCACAATTTACCGTAGTACAAACAGTCTAGTAAAGTAATTGAAGGAACCTTATCCATAAGGAGGGAGCAGCATAACTCCGTTGATAATTCATTGTCTCATTCAACATCAAAACGTTTAAGAGAACGTCCAAAAGCTACCTCTTTTCTTTCCCATTAAAACTAAACAATATGAGCGGCGAAAGTGGACTGGAGGGGCCGCCACTCCGCAGAAGACGATATGGTTATCAGAACACTCCTCTTACGCACCTACCTGGTCGGGACTATTCGTTTGTTAGGAAACTTAAACTCTGTAATTTTTTGCGTCCCGCTTACAAACCGCTAAGGGTATTGGATTCTTCGTTCTATATTATAGGCATCGTTTCTGCAGATACTAACTGAACTGTCACCCTAGGATAGATTTCGTTCAGTTGCTGAACAATATACTACAGCTCGGCAATGTGCTACTTTCTTAATCAATCTACATATTCGACGTTGGCTCGAAGGTGGGTTTGAACAATTCCCTCCTATTTTAGAAGAGCAGTTCTATACGGCTGCATTCAAGATGGTCCTGCGACGCGATCCCAGTAACAATGTCCGAATGGCTTTTGTATGTTGCTACTAAAAACTTATGTACTTTGTAGTCTAACTTCTTTTTGCTTCTGTGACAGTCGAACTATCGATGGTGTTTCGATTTGCGTCAAATATTTGAGAGCTATTACGAACCATGCAGAAGGGATGCACAGACACAGCAAGGTATATACATATAAAGCCTGTACCAAAGCCATTAGAATGCTTAACGTTTTTTAGAGCTTTATATATCTCCTACAGTAACCGCCCTTTTAAGAGACCTGGCACCTTCGTTTGCTGGAAAAATGGTTGCCAGTACGTACATAACACGACGGATCCGAAACAAGTTGTTGTTGACTGTTCTTTTATCTGTCTCACAGACACCTTCTTGCACATTACGATATATCTGCAAACCTATATGGTTAGAACGTTTATGGCTTATTTCTCAGACCTTTTCGAGCGTCATCCGCCAAATCGAGATCAAAGTGTAAAAAGCTTGGGTACGTATCGCCTCATGTTTGAAAAGGACTTAACATTATGTACTCTATCTTGAAATCTTAGCTTCCCGGTGCACTCAAGGAATACTAAAGCTTGTTGACTTTGACCATGACTCCTGGACAATGTTGAATGAGGATGCCGTTGCTGAACTTCAGGAGTTTTACGAGTACGTGGTTTATAGGTGTATTGCATAACTTGAACAACTTGGGTGCATGATCGTTCACATAAAATTTACTTGTCTAGTGAGTTTCGCGATGTCTATGTAGAAAACTTTGTCTACGTTGACATTACTGCTGATATGAGTGAGGAAGAAAAACAACAGTTGCTACCAGGCATGCTACGGTTTTCATGGTGAATGCTATGCGAGACAAATGCTAGGGAAGGCAAAGGATGGTCAATACTACCCCTTGCTAAGGACCAAATAGGTATTCACTAACCAATGTTCAAATTCATAAGGCTGATATAGGTAGTGTATTTGATTAGCTTACGTTCCTGTAACCTATCCGGTCATTTATTGGGTGCTATAATCATTTGCACATGACTTGTCCGAAGAGTTGGCAATAAGCAATCGGGAGGATTATTTAGCTGGCAATACGAATACTAATTTCTTGTGGAAAAGGGTCCGTTAAATAGCTTTAAGAGTTTTGGAAACGCGCACAAAAATGGTATCTACCGTGAACGACTCTGGGAAGAGCTCTTTTGCCTTGACCGTGTCAGTCCGGTTCAAGTCACGGAAACCTAATCAAGGTAGGCGTTGAAAAAAAACAATCCGTTATAGGCGTTAAAGCAAGGAGATTGGCGGCTAATATTTACACTACAGCCTCGTACCCGTCGTCGAAATTGGAATTCCAACGTTTGCCAAGAAACAAGGACGTGTCCAGCCTTCAAAGTGGCATATACCATTTGAAAAAGGAACCAACAGGATAAACCGCTGCTCGCGATTTAGATCCTCAACAAATTCGGATAGTAGGCGTTGATCCAGGTATGTTACAAATGATAAAAGATGCCGTAGGTGCTATAACAGAGAAGATAGGTATTCGTTCCCTTGTCACTGCTGTTGATACGGCGAATCATTTGCATGACAGAGCAGCACGAGAAAGACATACGTTCACTGTTACAAATGGATATTACCAGTAAGGAAAAAGAGACTGTATAAGCATCCTACGTAGTAACATGTATTTGTAGATCTAGTTCGAAATTTAATTGGAGTCTACAGATAGAGCTAATTAACCGTGCAGCAGCAAATATGCAAGATGTCTATGATCGTTTAGCCCAACATCCAAGTACAACCGCGTCCGTTGAGGGATTTCAACACTTTCTTGCAGCTCAGTTTGCTGAAAAGCATACGTAAGGCGCGATGTATGTTTAAAGGGCTGGTTGCACTAAAGGCTTTTTTTTATTCTAGGGTGGATTCATTTAATCACCATTATCGTCATCGTGAGCGGCGTGCACTACAGTGGTCTTCAAGACAACAGACTATGAATGTCATTGCTGACCAACTCGCGGGATTTTATCCCAATACAAGCATTGTAAGTTATCAGTTAGTACGAAGTACGGTATCCGTCGTTTGCAATCTAAAACATTTGTAAGCCTCCTATCCAGGATGTAGTGAAAACGAACAAAAGAGCCCGCAAAAGAAAACGCCAGCAGCATCGTCGTAGCCAGGGATGTATGCAACGCGACCAACGGCGAGTTCTTATTGCTTATGGAGAT
>JNDP01001332.1:0-203732 GCA_000696975.1 Apophysomyces trapeziformis B9324
TGGTAAAACGGTTGAATGCAATATACGACATACGAATGATTTTACCCACAATATAGCATTGCGAAAATGAAGAACCGAAATTCTATATATAAAATGCGCAAAACGTATTGTAATACAAAGAGAAAACTGCCGCCATGGATACTGATGCTGAAAGACCATTCATTTTTTATCTTTACTGACAATAGAGTGCTGTGCCATCTCATATCATATGTAAACGGAACATGCAGATGAAGAACACAGCGTTTTATTGTGATACGTGCATTGTTTGCAGCTTTGGTTTGGATATTGAGAGCTACGCGATTAACTTAAATAGACACTACTTTGCCTGATCTAGTACTCGAGGCATATCGCCAGAAAAGTCAACCCAAGGGTTAGTGCCCAATAATTCAGCATAAAGTATACCCGGGGCATCATAACGCATCGTGAATTCTTTTGCACCATGACCAAAAGCGACCATGACTCCCTGCTTTGCATCCATCATACCGGCATGCATACCCATGCCATGATAGCTCACTCGTACGGCTGGATCATCAAGGCCAACGTTCTCCACCTGGAAGCGGACAGTAACACCGTCTTGCAACGTGAAACCCCATCGAAACGGACCGCCGGACACAATCGTCATGACTTCATCAATGTCGGTACCATCATCGGCAGAGTTGACGTGGAAGCGACCATACTTTTCCAAAACAGCCTTATGTGTAGCTTGATCCCACGCCAACGTGTCATAGACTTTCGGATAAGGGCCAGTACCCTTTTCTTCTGTCAGCTCGCCACCACCTTGAACAGCAGGTTGTCTTCCAGCCAGCTTCACTTGCTCCAGCAATTGTTCCCGGTTCAAATAGAAGAGAGAGATCAGACGCGCTTTTTCTTCTTCCGTCAGTGGGCGCGTCTGGGATTCCTTGAGAATAGGCTTTGCTTCTTCAGGTATATCCACAGCACTGGCACGGACGCCAATCGTTCTCAAGATCTGGTTCACCTTGTCAAGACCAACCACGTCTGGTCTTCCGTCACTGAATTTAAGCGATACAATATTTCTTGCAGACATTGTTGAACAACTTGAAGGATCGACGCTATCAGGATTCGCTCTCTATATATGCATTTGAACGTCTAGACGTTGGATTCAAGAAACATGAGTTCATTTTGATCCGGTTTAGGATTAGGCAAAGGTGCGTCCGAATGTGCGCCTCCTGATCCAGCATTGATTTCTTTGAAACAGCTGTACATCAAAAGCTGACAAAGGAGGCAGCTCGTTGGCTGGTGTCCGTGGAGTTATAAAGGAGGGTTGCTTTATTTAGGATAGATCTGTGTTTCCTATGTACTCTTTAAGTGCCGCACCATTGCACAACGTTTCTGTTAAATTTTCTCCGAGCGGAGAGTCTCTGAAACATAATGCTTCTGCTACTAAATCTCCTTTGAACAATGTTTCTGTGTGTGAAGATTAATGGGAATTTTCTTCGAGCGGAGAGTCTCTGAAACATGATACTTCTGCTCCTAAATCAATTGATTTGATCCGTAGCATAGCCTTTTTCAGGTATCTGCCCAGAGACGGATAGAGATGTTATTGGCCAAGGCTTGATTGCTAAGCATCCATTCTGAGCAATCATCGTCAAGTTTAATAGATCATCCTTTGTCGGAGATATCGGGCGACGTGCATGAAATCATTGCACTTCGTATCACAATCTACGCGTAGAACGATACGTCTTCAAGATGGCCAAAAACCTTCGATATGAATAAAAGCAATGTAGGACACACTTGTTTATCTGTTCTTGTTAAAGCAATCCCAGACACAAAAGGTTCATGGTGTAACCGCTCATTTGATCTCGTCTTTCATCGTCCTTCAAGCACCGGAACTGATTTATTCTATTATGCAGGAACTTGATTGAATGGAGTAATGGCTTACAGGCATAATCGTTTATTGTTTGAATTATATTTCAAAAAGCTGCAAAGCAATCCTTCGTTAGCTATAGTAAAAGATCAAAGCACTTCATTTCCAATGCAAGGAAAGCGTCTATAGGATAAGCTCTCCTTCCTTCTGTTTTGCGGGGGCCTAGATGCCTTATCCTAGTTGAACTATTGTTGATATGTTTGGCAGATCGAGGTGCTTGGAAGATTAAGCCAGAGGGATGTAGTCCGAAAGACACCAAATATTTAAAGGTCAAAGTGGATTCAGCTGTTTTATCCAATATTTGAGGAAATGCTTCTGTTTATTCTTCTTCTTCATACTTATCATTTGGAATCTACGCATCTTGCTTATGCTTGGCGAGGAGCTGGGGATGGTATTGTCAAAATCTTTACACATGTGACTTAAAAGGATCACTTAACTCCTTATCACTTCACTGACTAATGCAGCTTGTTAATGTCAAGCTCAACTTTTCAACTGCATTGTGTCACTTTGCAAAGATGCCACTTAATTCTACTTAGATACTATACAATATAATAGGCGATAGGCATTTCAAACAGATCTGTAAGACTGACAAATTAAGCAGATCTTAGGTTGTCAGCCGTATGTCGTCATGAAAACAATAAAAGCCATTATTTATTGGAGTACCATTGCTTTATTTATGTTTCTTATATCTCGCTTCTCTTTCCTTCTAAGACCAGCCTCTACTCGCATCATGTCTACTCATACCAAACAAGCTGAAACGGCTATCCTCAAGGGGGCTTCTAAAGACGGTGAATTCAGACGTCAACAATCCGTATTTCGCGATGTTATCTTGGATGAGCCAGGCGCAAAATTCACACCTGAACCGTAAGTTCAGATAATTGGGAAATCCCGCTGATCGTTCAAACCACTCATCGTCATCTTATGTTTAAGTGATCGATATCATCTTTACATTTCCTGGGCCTGTCCATGGGCTCATCGTACGGCTATTGTCCGCAAATTGAAAGGACTGGAATCTATCATTGGTCTTTCCGTGGTAGATTACCTGTTACTCGATAATGGATGGTATGATATGATTTTGTAATCTCCGCTCCCATTGGGTTGCTTACTCTGCTACTTAGGAAATTCTCCACTTCGGAAGAGTGTCCCGGAGCGATTCCTGACACCGTCAACCACACAAAGTATGTCCGTGAGCTTTACTTTAACGTCAATCCAGATTATGAAGGTCGTCCCACCGTGCCTGTCTTATGGGATAAGAAATTACAAACCATAGGTATGATCATTTTAAAAAGAAGCCGACCGTACACTTGTCAGCAGCACCTTCAGTTCAAAGCTAAAATCTGTTGCGGATATAGTTAACAATGAAAGCTCGGAAATCATTCGTATGTTAAATACCGCATTCAATCGCTTTATCCCCGAAGACAGACAAAGGTTGAATTTCTACCCTGAGCACTTGCGCAAGGAAATCGACGAGATCAACGAATGGGTGTATGACACCGTCAACAATGGCGTCTATAAGAGCGGGTTTGCAACTACCCAACAAGCATGTGAGGGAAAAAACGGTAGCCAATGTTAATCAAAGCATACTTATTTGGTTCTTTTTCTTTTCTACCAAGATGAAAACCATGTGTATCATTTATTTGAATCCTTGGACAGATTGGAAACCATCTTGGGTCGTCACAACTATTTAGTGCAAGGTGTTTTGACTGAAGCAGACATTCGTCTATGGACAACAATTGTTAGGTAAGCAAAAGATGGAATGGCGGTGTGATTCTGACTAGCATGCTTTGTCATCAAAGATTTGACCCTGTGTACTATGGTCATTTCAAGTGTAATCTTAAATCGATTGAGAAGGATTACCCCAACATCCTGAAGTGGGCTCGCCGTATTTATCAATTGCCAGGAAGTGAGTTATCGGTAAACGGGCGAGAGACGTACACACATACTGATACATTTCTGTTTCTAAATAGTCGCGGAAACTATCAACATGGAACATATTAAAAACCATTTTTACATGTCTCACCGTCATATTAACCCCACTCAGGTACAGATATCAAAAGGAAAATGAATCCCAACCGTACTTGTTTATTGACTTGTCCTTTAATGATATATAGGTAGTGCCGGTTAGTAATGGACCAAACCTTGCAAGTCCTGTCGTTGATGCATCTTCGCATATCTAATCGAGTGATAAACAGCTACCATCTGAATGGATGGCTGCGCCGCTTAGCTGTAGTATACTTTTTCCCACTTTTTTCGTTCTGTAATGCATAGTAAAATAATATTCTTCAGTGTTGGCCCGCATGACTCGGTGTTTGCCTGCTCGTCTTACTGTACTGCAAGCCTATAATGACGTTTGCCAATGATGATATTTTTCTAATTACCTTTCGCATGATCCTCAAACTTTGACCATCCAGTCTGTTTTCTCTTGTTCCGTAGAGTTTATAAGGTTTTGGGTCTTTTTGTTGCACAGGCTATAGTTTCCTGCTGATCTACTACACATCATGCCACTTAACAATATATCGACATCGATTTGACCATCGAAACTTAGGCGGGAGAAAAATAGGAAATTAAAGCGCATCTAAGGCTGACGAGGCGTCAACTTCTTTAATGCAAATATAAACATGATTGAAATCCCCTACTACGTTCACTAATGCCGCTCGGACAAGAATGATTGCTTGCGATATGCAAGAGCCATTGAAGATCATACCAGCTATACATCTCTTGCGCTCCTTATGAGTAATTCTGCGTGACCTGCAGTATTGGCCATGATGGATACACTTAAAGTATATTATAACTAGGTATATTTAAAAGCTGTTATTAATTAGTTAAGTTGCTGCCAAAACGTTGTTCGTTCCGGCATGAAACTTGATATTGAAGCCTTTAGTAAGAGATCGCATGTCGTTAATTATCAAGCTAAATAATAGAAATAGATAGTATCTGCTTGTCTAGCTGTTAATCTTCACAGCACAGAAACGTGTTTCGTTTATAATGCTACGCGTGAACGTAGTATATGCTGATTGAGATTAAAAGTGGTAATGCGTATCTTGAAGAAGTTTTTGGCCCAATCAATTTCCATTTTGATTAGATCAGATAAACCTAAGTCTATAAATTGTGCACTTTCTCTATATTAAACAGGCACGCTCCAGATAAACAATTTCCAATAGAAAGAAGTGTACTTTTTAGATGTTAAATATAGGTTTTAGTTCATAATCCTGATTTGAGAATGAATACAGTCCTTAACACTGTAATATTATGCACAGCAACCTGTTCTTCAAATGGATTTGGTCAATCTTTTCCTCGGATAGTGAGCCATGCCGATTGAACCAGAATACGCTGAAAGGTGTGCTTTTGGTGTACTATCGATATATGTATGCTGCTAATTCCTATACATATACATGCCTTAAAGTAGGGATTGCAATGGAATTTAATGACTTTGGAGACGCTCTACTCTTTTCGCATGCCTCTTTAAATGCATGGCGATCTTTTCTGTTATACCACTTGTCCAAAGTTATTTTCCACTGCTCGTCTTCATCTAGCACACCACAAGCACAGTGGTTCTTATCTTGCCATGAAGATTCTGCTGTAGATACCTAGCTTCAGGCATCATGTTGTCAACCTCCATGACCTGGCCATCTATGGAACAGATACATCAGAAATGTTGTCCAGCAGCTTTACTCGAAATAAGTCGGCCAGCTATATGGTATATCTTTTGTTCCACAGTTATCGTTTTAGGGTAGAATATCTGGAACGAAATGTCTGACTCCTGTTTGGTTCTTCGAATACTGGAGCTTATCGAAAGATCGATTTAGAAAAGCGCATTATAATAGTTGACAATCCTTTGCTGCCCTAACAGCCCGCTATAACGCTCGTGCGCTTCAATGACAGGTTTTGTAAGCAGAACA
The DNA here is from genome assembly GCA_000696975.1 of Apophysomyces trapeziformis B9324. NCBI lineage: Eukaryota > Fungi > Mucoromycota > Mucoromycetes > Mucorales > Mucoraceae > Apophysomyces > Apophysomyces trapeziformis. The sequence goes on from JNDP01001332.1 coordinate 5,785, forward strand.
GTAAGAGCTGTGCTCCATTCCCTATTTGCAGTTCTTGGGCAATCAAGCTCATTTTCGCTGATGAGGTCTTCTGTCAGATATATTAACGGACGTCGATATACCATTTCAAGAACCATCTCCTCGGCGTCCCAAGTGGATCCGGTTCTTTCAGGTAAAGTGACCTTGTTCACCACTCTTCGCGTTGCAAATGCAAAATGTTTAAGGGATCATTAACTTCGCCTTTTTGGAACCCGTATGATGTAGCGCGATTCCATACATGTACTCTGGCCACTTCAATAAAACCTAATTTAATAATTCATCCACTCCCTGTTTTTTTTTTCTTACCATACAAACGAGATGGAATGCTCGACAGACGACAGATACTTAAATATTGGCACAATGCACTCCACAAATGGCGTTCCTTCATTCGTCTTGGTACGGGCTTGATGCAGTTGGCAGTAAAGTCGGTGAGCACAAGTCCAACCAAATCAACAAGTTCGCTATTGTCGTCATCCAATCCATGCAATTTGTTCGTCTTGCCATAGCCGCTCCACGGAAATTGTCGCAACTCTGCCAGAGGTTGGTTCAATGCTTGCTTCAAGAAGTTGAACTCACGAGGTCGTTTCGTCAGGGACATATTGGCAGACTGGTCTTCGAGGTTCTTTTCATAAGTGTCAACGCTGCTTTTGGGGGTGTTGGACAAGTGCTTGTCGTTCATCTTGATGCAGTATAAAGGAGCAAATGTGGCGCGGCCTTCATCTGATACACTAGACTTGTGAGTTGACACAGAGGGCGTTGGCTGGGGCTTAAAGGTGTACGTCTTCTTCCCTTTCGTGACAGACACAGGACCCTTTGAATTCGACGCTATTGCCATCGACTTGTTGCGCTGTGACTGTCTGTGACGGGTTATGGAGAGCCAAAAAACATTGGCAATCCTTTTTTGGTAACTATCAAGCTTTTCTTCTTTAAACTATGGGAAAGAAAAGAACGCCCATTTTCCGAGCAAGCAAGGCATCGGAAACCCAAACTCGGCATGAAGGAAAAATAAAAGCCATCCGTACATGGGACGATATTGAGCATGACTCGGAGGATGAATGTGAGTTATGATTTGCTTGCAAATACTAGAACAAGTGACATTGTGTTCCTCAACTGACTTTGGATCGTTTGATGTATAAGTTCATGAAGAAAGAGAAAAAGTTCTTCTCGACGACGATCAAAACTATGGCATAGAAGGTAGATCAACCCTATGGTTTAAGAATGACGTTCTCAAAGCTCGTTGATCTATTCTTTTTATCTGACAGGCGAAGAGAGTGAAGAAGAGGTTTATGGCTTGGAAGGGTTGGAATCCCAAGAGGAAGAATCCGAAGATGATGATGTAATGGGTCAGCAAGATGAGGAAGAAGAGCAGGAAGGTAGGAATAAGTAGCTTGTAAGATGACTTGCGATTAACATTTCTTGAAAGATAAAACATGGGGTCGGTCGAAAAAGGCTTATTACAATGCCGATGAGGGAGAGGATTTGGATGAGCTTAGGGAAGAGGAAGAAGAAGCCTTGAAAATCCAAAAGGAACGTTTGGCAGCAATGGACGAAGCGGATTTCGTAGATGACACCTTGCAAGGTTGGGGCCAGAAAGGTGAACAAGTGAGTATTATTTTCTATGATTTTGAAGATTTTTTTCTTTCAGAATGTCTAATATCATGATACAGGACGAAGAAACAGATAAACAACTGATTGAGAATGTCAACAAGGATTTGGATGATATTTCATTCGAGTAAGTTGACAGTCAAAAACAATGAAGTACATTCTTATGAGCTGACCGTATGTTCTGGATTCGGTAAAATAGTGTCTCCAAGTCGGCCGCCAGACGTCGCAAGAATTTGCCTGTCAATGAAAAGCTGAAGATCCTGCAAAATGAATCGCCTGAGTTAATAGACCTTTTGAACGAATTCAAGGAAAAGACACAAACAATTTCGGCAATGGATACCACAGTGCAAAAGATACGTGCGCGGGGCAAACTTCGAGAGCGCGAGGCCAAGTTTATCTGTTTTAAATACCGTAAGAACATAAAATTACATAAGCATGCTCCTATTTCTGTGTTTATTTATCGTTCTTTTTCAAACAGAGTTGTTGATGAACTATCTTACAAATATTTCATTTTATCTCGCTCTCAAAGCATCTGGAACTGCTAATATCCGAGAGCACCCCGTGATTCAGGCCTTGGTGCAGCTTCGTGGAACACTGGAAAAGATGGAGACGGTTGAGGAAAAACTACAACCCATGATTGAAAAGTATATACAAGCATTAGACGCACCGGAAAAGGAAAAGCAAACAAATACCGTTGAGAAAAAGAAGCCAGTTAGAGCGAAAAGGAAGGTCACAATCCAGGAACCCGTCATTTCAGAAGATGAGGAAGAGGAGGATGCAATGTCAGAAAGGGAAGAAGAAGACATCACCGCTCAAGTGGATGATATTGAACAAGAATTTAAGAGCCTCAAGAAACAAGCCAAGAAACGTAAACGAGGATTGGTGGATGACTTTGGAGAACTGGAGCTTCTGGACGAAGTTGATATGGAAGACAAGATTGCTAAAAAGAGATCAATAAGAGATTACGTTGCTAAAATTGACGCGGTAAGTCTATATCTCTGCAGTCATACGAAGGAAGAGAATAACGTATTTACCTGTCACTCTGACTTAGAAGCAAAACAAGGTTAGATCCAAGTATCAGGGTGATACAGATCTGCCTTATCGTGAGCGCAACAAACAAGAAAAGAAGGGTGTGCCTCAGCCTAAGGATGCATCGGCTGATCTGGACGATGCTGATTGGGATGATGAAGATAGCAGAATAGCAGCAGTCATGAATGGATCAGCGGGAGATGAAGAGGATGATGACTACTATGAACAAATCGCTTCGCAAAAGTCGACGAAGAAGGCATTAAAGAAGGAAGAATATGAAGCGGAACGCATGCCAAACGTTGATATGGATTACCAGGTTGAGGATGGCGAGAAACGTCTTGCAAGCTATCAGATCTTGAAGAACAGAGGTCTTACACCGCATCGCAAGAAGGAGAATAGAAACGCACGTGTGAAACACAGAAACAAGTTCGCAAAGAAGATGAAGAAACTGTCTTCCACGCGCGCTGTTGTCAAACCCCTCACTGGTACCTATGGTGGTGAAGCAACCGGTATCAAGAGCAACATTGTCAAATCTGTCAAATTCTAAGTCATTTTTGTATCATTACATCGTCTTTATACTTTTATATACATTTGCCTTTCCTACGTTCACATATCTCTCTTTCTCTATTTCTTTCTGTTCTCTTCATTGTATTGAGAAAAAGGGCATTTTTCTTGTCCATTATGTGCATGGTTACTTATTATGTCCGTGGGCTGAGTAAACCTTTACTTTCTTTTTCCCTGTCATTCTGATTCCAAAAATCCCAAAAACACATAATACATAAAGAGCGTGGTTTTTTAAGTTTCTATCCAAGAAGATTTCTTCATTTTTTAATCGTTTGAACAAAATTCTCTGAATTTTCAGTTTTACAGAACATTATACAAGGTTTTTGGATGCTAAAGATAAAGGAAAACTTGCTAACGCATCTATATCTTAACGACGCTGGGAGTAGACGTGAGCGAAGGCACGGGTAGCAGCACGCTTCAACTTGGTCTTGGCACCGTTGATATCATCAGCGGAGGCTTCTTCAGCAGAGATATCCAAGAGTTCCATAGCCTCAGCGAGGGCAGTCTCGATGGCCTCACGGTCACCGCGGCGGAGCTTCATGTTGACGTTGGGGTCGGAGATGTTGTTCTCAACCTGGTAGACATAGGATTCGAGCTCCTGCTTGGCCTGAACAACGGCCTCACGCTTCTTGTCGGTCTCAGCGTTCTTCTCGGCATCGTTGACCATGCGTTCGATATCGGCAGCAGACAAACGGGTGGAGTTGGAGATGGTGACATCAGCCTTGCGACCGGTGGTCTTGTCCTGGGCAGTGACCTTCAAGATACCGTTGGCATCAAGATCAAAGGTACACAACAACTCGGGAGTACCACGGGGAGCAGGGATCAAACCGCTGAGAGAGAACTCACCCAACAAGTTGTTCTCCTTGGTCAAAAGACGCTCACCTTCGTAGACGGGGAAGGTGACAGTGGTCTGGTTATCGGAAGCTGTGGTGAAGACCTTGGACTTCTGGCAAGGAATGGGAGAGTTGCGGGGAACAACAACGGCCATGATACCACCCTGCATTTCAACACCAAGAGAAAGAGGGACAACATCCAACAACAAAAGATCCTGGGTCTTCTCGTTACCGGCCTGGTTGGTGAGGACGGCAGCCTGGACAGCAGCACCGTAGGCGACAGCCTCATCGGGGTTGATGGACTTGTTCAATTCCTTGCCATCAAAGACATCCTGGAGAAGAGACTGGATCTTGGGGATACGAGTGGAACCACCGACAAGGACAATTTCATCAACATCCTTCTTGTCGATCTTGGCATCCTTGAGCACACGCTGGACGGGCTCAATGGTGTCGTTGAAGCTCTGGGAGTTAATTTCTTCGAACTTGGCACGGGTGATGTTGGACTGGAAGTCAATACCCTCGAAGAGAGAGTCAACCTCAACAGTGGTCTGGGTCAAAGAAGACAAAGTGCGCTTAGCACGCTCGGAGGCAGAGCGAAGACGACGGAGAGCACGGGCATCGCCAGTGATGTCCTTCTTGTGCTTGCGCTTGATTTCCTGGACAAAGTGGTTGACAAGGGTGTTGTCGAAATCTTCACCACCCAAGTGAGTGTTACCAGCGGTGGCCTTGACAGCGAAGACACCACCAGAGATGGTCAAAAGAGAAACATCGAAGGTACCACCACCCAAATCGAAGATAAGAACGTTGCGCTCCTTCTTGTCATTGGCATCCAAACCGTAGGCAATGGCTAATCATCAAATCAATAGTAATAAGTAACATGTTACACAAAACAAGCCCTTTTCAAGTTTTCACTTACCAGCAGCGGTGGGTTCGTTGATGATACGGAGGACTTCGAGACCAGCAATGGTACCGGCATCCTTGGTAGCCTGACGCTGACCTAAAAATCAAAGCATTCAATCAAAACCACGTTCCGTCTCAACCCTTAGTAATAGTCAACTTACTGTCATTGAAGTAGGCGGGAACGGTAACAACGGCCTTGGTAACCTTCTTACCGAGCTTAGCCTCAGCAATTTCCTTCATCTTGATCAAGACCATGGAAGAAATTTCTTTCAAAAATTTCCAAGTCAGCACCACACAACACCAATGAAAAAGTTTTCTTATTTACCTTGGGGAGAGAAAGTCTTGGTCTCACCCTCGAATTCGACCTGGATGAAGGGAGCACCTTCCTTGTCGACGATAGTGAAGGGCCAGTTCTTCATGTCAGCCTTAACCTCGGGGTCATCTGCACGACGACCGATAAGACGCTTAGCATCGAAAACAGTGTTCTTGGGGTTCATGGCAGCCTGGTTCTTGGCGGCGTCACCAATCAAACGCTCGCTATCCGAGAAAGCGACATAGGAGGGAGTGGTACGGTTACCCTGCTCGTTGGCAATGATTTCAACACGCTCGGATTCCCAGACACCAACACAGGAGTAGCTATTATCAGAAGAAAACAGATTTAGTATCAAATGCCTACCCTTTCTTATTGTCTTTGTGATTGTGATCCTTACGTAGTACCCAAATCGATACCGATGGCACCCTCGTATTCGGCAGACATGTTATATATGAACTTGGAAAGAAGAAGGGGAAAAAAGGAAGGAGCAAGACTTCGGCTGCACGATGGTCCTAAAAAATAGAACCCGAAAAAAAAATTTGAGTGTAAAGTGACTGGTTACACTTACAAAGAGTGCGTCACGGCTTAAGCCACTCTACTTTGCGAAACGCTCGGTTAGTCCGGCAAGTCCGGAACTGACAGCCAAAACGACTGCACGCTGCATACTTGGAAATTCTTGTTGCTTGTCAATTTTGAGTTCCTCCGATGAGGCTTCTAACTAAGTACAGGTTTAAGCGCATAGTTCTTATATCAATGACGCATGCTTATCTCTTATGGAAACGTTGTTTTCCGGGACAAGGTAAAAAATGTGATGTAGAATAGCGCAAAATCTCGTTTTAAAAAAAAGCAATAAGCTTTAGTAACCTTAAAATGCCCTATCTTTAGGGAGACGATCTGATTCTATTCAATGTATAACCCTCTGTTCCCTTTTTAACTTTTTCTTTGGATGACATTCTACTTTTTCAAGAGCATATTAAATAAACCAATGGATACTGAGGTAGAACATGTATTCTAAGCTTTTAAAACTAAAATTTAAATCTGGAGATTTTGCACCCTTCGATGGGAGCTATGAAAGATTTGAACATTGCAAGGTATGTAAAGTTTCATGGACTGTGGGTATCTATAGATGGAAAGAAAAACGCTTGAAATGAAAGTTTCTTTAACCTGTATGTACTATTAATCGGAATAATGAAGTTGCTGCATTATTTAAGACGGCGATCCATATCTTCTGTTGAGTCAGGACCATTGGCTAATGAAGTCTAAGTTTTGACTTTGCCATTGCTCTCAAATTGAACCTCTTTACTTGATTTTCCGATAATGAGGTTCAACGGAGGGAAATTAACGAAGTCTTTTCGGTCTTTTCTTTTACCCAAGGTAAAGCGAGACTTTCCTTTCTATGGATTAAATAGTTTAGATAGACATCCATTGTAGTAAGCAAGCAAACTCAGTCACCGGAGCTGATTGTAGCGATCTGAGAAAAAACAGGGCAAGGGAAAATGGAAAAAGAGTAATAATCGGATCGTCTTAAGTTTTCCCCGCTCTGCCCAGTTATAATATGCTCCTTAAGTTCATCTCTCTGGTAGCCTAATGTTGAACAATTATGGATCTCTTGATGGCCGAAAACTAGATAAACAGCATCTTCAAATGACTCCTGTAATGGTTCTTTTTCTGTTTTTACAAATGGCCTTCGTTTTCTCATTCCTTCCTATTTTCTCTAATGACAGTGTCTTCAGTGTAAACAAACCAATACTCCTTGCGACTATGTTATACCAACGTGCACTAACTGTTCCGTACATCATATCACTTGTCAATACGAAACTATACCTATCAATGTACGAGAAATAGATAACCGTCTTCGGAAACTCGAGTCGGCTTTGACGGCTAAACAGCGAACACCCCAGCCGTCTTCATTGTCCCCCGATCTATCAATAACAAAAACAATACCCGATAGCGTTTCACCAAAAACAAATCATCACACCACACCACAATTTACCCTCGCACCAAATGGTATCAATATCCAAACCTCCATTAAAGAACCACATCATTTTGTTAAGCTCTTGTTTAACGGTATTGACCCGACAAAAATCCAACAACGCGCTCAAGACATCTTTGGCAAGAAAGTACTACCTTTCCGGTTCAATCGTACAAATACATTGCCAAACATGGATTCCTTCTCCAATAACCCTCTCGAGAAATCATGGCTAGAGATGGTACTGACGAAACGTCATTTTCGATGTTTCGTGATTTATCAGATGGTTGACCGCCAATGGCTTACTCAATATCTCTTCAATGAACAAAATCCTTTGTCGGAACAACAACAGTTACTGGCACACTCTATCCGAGCCTATATATATAGTCACGAGGATATGTTGCACGATGACACACCGTATCCACTAAAGAACCGGAAAGGCGAAATATGCTTTCAGCAAGCACAGGAATTATTGGAGAGGTGTTACACGATCAGCAATCGAGATACCATCCGTGCATTACTACATTTATACCAGTACCAAGTACAAAAAGGAGAAGTCAATAACGCCTGTCAGCTTATTGACTTGGCTTTGCGTATAGCACAGGATTTGAAGCTTAATCAGCCGACGATCACTGGTGATCGAAGAGCGGAAGATGACCGGCGGCTCTGGTGGTCTGTCTACTGGAAACACCTTTATATGGCAGCTGAATATAATCGACCGACAATGACGGAGGAAAGCAGTTGCCAGCTTCCATATCCGCGAAAATTAGAGGACGAGGGATCAGATGTTGGTTATTGCATCGATTTCAGCATTCATCATCTTAAACTGATCCAAATTCATCTCATGGTAGCTAAGAAGCTTAAGGCGAAAGCAACTGTAAACAGTCTGCTGGCCACAGTCCAAGATATAGAGCATCAGTTGGAAAATTGGACAAAAGAACTACCTGAACATACAATGCCTGAGCTTTGGGTTGAAACAACCGATCCATTATGCATCGAATTGGCTATTATTCTACGTTGTCGATTGGAGAGCACCAAGATCTATATATTTGAATGTTTTAAGCCCTGGGAAGATCAGCCAGCGTCATTTATGGAACTTCTTGCCATCCGAAATTGTATGCGCGCCGCTACCAATATTACCGATCTAATTGTCAGATATGGAAACTGTCTGCGTATGTGTATCTGTGCGGATATGCTGAGCATAATTCAACAATGCGTGTCCGTGCATATGGTAAATGCTAAATCAACCATACCAGAAATTGCGATGTCATCCAAACAAAAGCTGCAGGATATGGCTGGGGTTCTGAGCAACCACTCGTTTGCCTATGTGCATGAGGCCAGAACACTGGTTGCAAGTATCCATCAATCCTTTTCGGCACCAGAGCAACCAGAACCAGAGACTACCCCTTTGCCTTCAATTGTGAACGATCCAACACCTTCTACTTCAGCCACACCCCCAACATTGGATTCATCCCAGGAACAGCTGAAAAGTATAGGCTTGTTGAATAGCGCACCTCAAGACCTGGATCAAAAAATACCATATGCAATGCAATCATTTGGATTCCCTCTACCGAAACATAAGCAACAACAACAACCATTCCATTCCAGCATTTTTCCATCACCTACATTTGACCTAACAGAAATACCAACAAGTCATTCTTTGGATACCATCAACACAACGCCCTTTGCCCACCCAGCTTCACTGAATCGTCGTTGACCTGTCGAACATTTCTCTATCATCAATCGGGTCTTAAAGGAGGCGATCTAGACAACATTTAACAAAACATACCATTGTGCACAGATCCATACTCTGATACCGATGGTGCATTTGACCCTCATCAATACACGTAGTCCATCTGTGAGAAATGACCCTTTCGGCAGCAATAAGTGAATCAAACAGAAAGATAGAAAAACAACCCCAGAATAACCTATGACACATACAGATCTTTTTCTTCCCCCCTATTATATTGTATAGTATCTAAGTAGAATTAAGTGGCATCTTTGCAAAGTGACACAATGCAGTTGAAAAGTTGAGCTTGACATTAACAAGCTGCATTAGTCAGTGAAGTGATAAGGAGTTAAGTGATCCTTTTAAGTCACATGTGTAAAGATTTTGACAATACCATCCCCAGCTCCTCGCCAAGCATAAGCAAGATGCGTAGATTCCAAATGATAAGTATGAAGAAGAAGAATAAACAGAAGCATTTCCTCAAATATTGGATAAAACAGCTGAATCCACTTTGACCTTTAAATATTTGGTGTCTTTCGGACTACATCCCTCTGGCTTAATCTTCCAAGCACCTCGATCTGCCAAACATATCAACAATAGTTCAACTAGGATAAGGCATCTAGGCCCCCGCAAAACAGAAGGAAGGAGAGCTTATCCTATAGACGCTTTCCTTGCATTGGAAATGAAGTGCTTTGATCTTTTACTATAGCTAACGAAGGATTGCTTTGCAGCTTTTTGAAATATAATTCAAACAATAAACGATTATGCCTGTAAGCCATTACTCCATTCAATCAAGTTCCTGCATAATAGAATAAATCAGTTCCGGTGCTTGAAGGACGATGAAAGACGAGATCAAATGAGCGGTTACACCATGAACCTTTTGTGTCTGGGATTGCTTTAACAAGAACAGATAAACAAGTGTGTCCTACATTGCTTTTATTCATATCGAAGGTTTTTGGCCATCTTGAAGACGTATCGTTCTACGCGTAGATTGTGATACGAAGTGCAATGATTTCATGCACGTCGCCCGATATCTCCGACAAAGGATGATCTATTAAACTTGACGATGATTGCTCAGAATGGATGCTTAGCAATCAAGCCTTGGCCAATAACATCTCTATCCGTCTCTGGGCAGATACCTGAAAAAGGCTATGCTACGGATCAAATCAATTGATTTAGGAGCAGAAGTATCATGTTTCAGAGACTCTCCGCTCGAAGAAAATTCCCATTAATCTTCACACACAGAAACATTGTTCAAAGGAGATTTAGTAGCAGAAGCATTATGTTTCAGAGACTCTCCGCTCGGAGAAAATTTAACAGAAACGTTGTGCAATGGTGCGGCACTTAAAGAGTACATAGGAAACACAGATCTATCCTAAATAAAGCAACCCTCCTTTATAACTCCACGGACACCAGCCAACGAGCTGCCTCCTTTGTCAGCTTTTGATGTACAGCTGTTTCAAAGAAATCAATGCTGGATCAGGAGGCGCACATTCGGACGCACCTTTGCCTAATCCTAAACCGGATCAAAATGAACTCATGTTTCTTGAATCCAACGTCTAGACGTTCAAATGCATATATAGAGAGCGAATCCTGATAGCGTCGATCCTTCAAGTTGTTCAACAATGTCTGCAAGAAATATTGTATCGCTTAAATTCAGTGACGGAAGACCAGACGTGGTTGGTCTTGACAAGGTGAACCAGATCTTGAGAACGATTGGCGTCCGTGCCAGTGCTGTGGATATACCTGAAGAAGCAAAGCCTATTCTCAAGGAATCCCAGACGCGCCCACTGACGGAAGAAGAAAAAGCGCGTCTGATCTCTCTCTTCTATTTGAACCGGGAACAATTGCTGGAGCAAGTGAAGCTGGCTGGAAGAAAACCTGCTGTTCAAGGTGGTGGCGAGCTGACAGAAGAAAAGGGTACTGGCCCTTATCCGAAAGTCTATGACACGTTGGCGTGGGATCAAGCTACACATAAGGCTGTTTTGGAAAAGTATGGTCGCTTCCACGTCAACTCTGCCGATGATGGTACCGACATTGATGAAGTCATGACGATTGTGTCCGGCGGTCCGTTTCGATGGGGTTTCACGTTGCAAGACGGTGTTACTGTCCGCTTCCAGGTGGAGAACGTTGGCCTTGATGATCCAGCCGTACGAGTGAGCTATCATGGCATGGGTATGCATGCCGGTATGATGGATGCAAAGCAGGGAGTCATGGTCGCTTTTGGTCATGGTGCAAAAGAATTCACGATGCGTTATGATGCCCCGGGTATACTTTATGCTGAATTATTGGGCACTAACCCTTGGGTTGACTTTTCTGGCGATATGCCTCGAGTACTAGATCAGGCAAAGTAGTGTCTATTTAAGTTAATCGCGTAGCTCTCAATATCCAAACCAAAGCTGCAAACAATGCACGTATCACAATAAAACGCTGTGTTCTTCATCTGCATGTTCCGTTTACATATGATATGAGATGGCACAGCACTCTATTGTCAGTAAAGATAAAAAATGAATGGTCTTTCAGCATCAGTATCCATGGCGGCAGTTTTCTCTTTGTATTACAATACGTTTTGCGCATTTTATATATAGAATTTCGGTTCTTCATTTTCGCAATGCTATATTGTGGGTAAAATCATTCGTATGTCGTATATTGCATTCAACCGTTTTACCATAAAACATCTTTCCCATAACAACAGTTCGGGCTTTGAACAACGCACATGTGGTTTTCTTTATGGCTCCAGTAACATTTTTGGGCAAGTTTACGGAAATTATTGGCGCTGACTGGAAATTATATTGATAAGGAGATTGTGGGAACATTACTTGCCTAGGATTATAGTGTCTGATTTAGCCAGATGATGGGCGTAACAAAAAGTTGGGCAAGGTGGGAAAGATAAGTCGTTGGAAAAATGTGATCTAAAAGCATTGGACTTACTGTTCGAAACGTATATATTTGATTCACTGCTACTATAAGGCAGCAGGAGGCCGCATTCCTAGCGCTGATGTTGAGAAATAAAGCTATTGCGATCGACAAAATTTTGCAACTAGTGGGTAGCCCCCGTCACAACAAGTCAACAATATGATACATCGATTTAGCCGAGCTGACATCTGTTTCCCACAGTATATGACAGTTTTTGCACACTGATTCACTGTGGTGTGAAATACCGTTGGTTGTAGTGACCTTGCTTAAGTCTCTTCTCATGCACGCATGACCAAACAAACCTAGAGATATCGCTCCGTAAACTCGAACACAAAATAAGGTGCACTAACCCGGGAAGTATGGAAGTCATCTATAGTCATACCAATCAGGCCACCACATCGCTCTCTTCTATTAAGTATCTACCGTAACTTATTAACTGCTGCGATCTTTACCCCTTCCTTGAAGCGTGCCCTTTTGCTCCGAACATTCTCGCTCCTAACACAAATCAATGGTATTTTTTTCCGTCATTCGAAACGGAGATGGAAGCCGCTTTTGCGTTTGTGGATGTGGTTTATTGACAGTGGAACTCAAAGTCGATTTTCTTGCACTGAAATGGGAAGCTTTGGTCAATACGCTTGCACTTATATCACTAAACAATTAACAGTGGAGTAATATCGCCAAAGAGCAAATTAGGAATCCGCTCCTGATGGTCCAGTCTTGACATTCTAGTGATTGAATCTTTGATTTGTTTTATGACCAGTGGCTAAAATTACGTATTCTGATATCGTACACCCTGGAACTATACTGCGTTTTATTTAGAACATCCATCGAATTTTGGATACATGATAGCCAAAGCACAGGTCGGCTAATAATTGAAGATGCACCATAGGGAAAGAAAACCCTCAGAAACCTTTTTATAAGCTTAAACGTTTCCAATGGTCTCCAGATATTTAACTTGCTGTGGCATCCTCCAGTATCCAATAAGTTGACGGAGATGAGGCCGAAGATGCGGTAAAAGTCCACCCGTTTCCGTGGTATCGACGTCTCCTCGGCTGACCCACCAAAACCAAAAGCAGAAAATATTTAACAACATATGCATTTAGTTGCTACTATTTTACTGATGTCTCAGTAAGGTGAAAAACCTAGTTGAATCATTATTCTTGAATTAAATGAACATCCATTAGCATTTACTTACCAAGACAGACTGAAATGTTAACCATTGTGTACATTCTATTCAAACGTCTTTTCACAAACAGACCAGCAAAACACGAGTCCTCATAGATTCAAGAGGATGATCTCCCGTTATGTCATGGAGTGAAATACTTTCTGCAAAGAGTCAGGAAACGCAGAATCCATTCAAAACAGCCTAGAGTTATCCTGCTCGCTAGCAAAAATTTCCTTGCAAAGACTTGTACGTTGAGTAGTATCAGTCTTCGCTTGAATTTGATTTCTTTGTCCCCGTCTGTGTACTTTTTTACACTATAATCTATCAATTTGTGCAAAAAGGAAACATAATCTTTTTCTTTGTATAGCAAGCAGCTGGTGGACAATCTATCCACGTAGGCCATAACTACATGCGTTGGCTTATGGTCCTTGGTAGATGATTTCTTCACATAACATCGGATCTCGTACTCTTTAGTTTGTTCCTTTTAACGTCTTATTTTATGCTATATGAACGACGCTGTTTTTGTTTGATATCAAGCAGAAAGCCGTTTGCACTGCAAGTATCTATTCTTCAAGAGGGAAGTCCAGAACATCCCCATAATCACCGCTGCACAAGACGTTATGATTATGGATTATATACATATCCCTTTGTAAATGCGTGTGTAATGGTTGTCACTTTTTTTTTTTTTTATTTAGCCAGGATTCTCCTTCTCCTGACATACATTGAAGCTCTGTAGCTACACTCTTTGGCCTGAACTAGCTTCTCGTTGGACCAGGAATTTGACATAAATTGCCGATAGCACCTTGCGTTCAGTATGACGTAGTGAGCGTGGGATATCAGCGTCTTTGTAAAGGGGTCAACAGCGCGTAATAAAGGGAGCCTCGGGAAGCACGGCTTGGATACTATTTTGTGGGCGAAAGAAAGTTTGTTATGGTTTTTTACTGGCATTGTTTGTTTTCTATTCTTGTTATGGTCTGCCACATTGATTGCACAGATGCTTCAACCCCAAAAAAGAGAAAGCCAAACGCTAAGCAAGGGTTGTACTCGTATTAGACTAAGTCTTTCTCCTTAATGACATGGTATAATCAGTGCCTGAGTAAAAGGCAAGCATTTTTCTTATAAGCTATTAGGACTATATCAACAGTGTCAACGCAGTGTACACACCTGCACAGTTTTGATGACAGAGAGTGTCTGGATATGCATGTCAACATGGACAGACCGTTCGCTTCAAAGGATTTGCATGATGCTTGGCTCCATGTCAACAAGCTATTTCCCTCCAAAGCATGTTACATCTTTAGCATGCTAGTATTAACCTTTTCTGCAGGAGAAGCGCTTCTATCAAGGCGACAATGAGGAGTACTAGAGGGGGAGTAGAGGAGGAAGAGGAAAAAGGAAAGGATGACCGAGCAAGCAGTTTTCCTCCCTTTGGGCAGTCTAATAAGTCATCCAACCTTAAGTTTTGTACTGTGTACATAAAATAAAACAAAAAAAAAAAAGAGGGAACAAAGTTTAAACGGGTATAGCATGAGGAAGGTTAGAAGATAAACATTGAATTCTAGATTTCTAAATGAAGACAACAGTTCATTTCATTTTATTAATGTAAAATTGGGAGGATATACGTGATTATCTCTAGTTCCTCTCAAATAGTATTATACTATTATTGTCCAAAAATAATAAGAAGAAAGCGTTTTCAAAGACATAAAACAGTACGTTGAGCACGCACATGTCGCATTTGGGTAACCCTCTCACTTATTGTGTGGGTCCAAAAGCGTACGCCTATGATTGGCTAGATGAATGTCCGCCGCCTCCACTCAAAAGAGTAAAAAATAAGTTGGACGGAACAACAGGGATCGCTTGATTCAAGTAAAGTAAAAAAAAAAAAAAAGAGGCTATGGAACAAGCCGAGCGGGAAGAGATCTTCAGACAAAAATACTTGGTCAAGGGTTCAGGAGATGAAGCGACTAAAAAGTATATTGCCGACAAATACCTTAGTGGAGGAGATGACGGCAAAAAAAAGAAAAAGAAGAAATCAAGTGCCAAGAAGATCCGTAAAGGCAACATCGGTATTGTGGATGAAGACGAATGGGGATGGAAACCTATGAAAGATCCTTATGGAGAGGACGAACTGATAGCCAAGAAAAGACGCGACGAGAGTTTAGAGGCCGAAGCGGCTGCCAACAGCAAAGGAGTGTTTCGAGGGCGAACCGACGGTTGGGAAGTTGTGCAAGAAGGAGTCACCCAACAGGGGTATGTGGAGGAGGAGGAAGCAGAAGATGAAAAACCAGTTGTCGTAACGGAGACTGTGGAGGAGAAGGGGGACAGAGGAGCAGGAGAGAAAGAAGTGCGAATGTCCAGTGGACAGAAAGCAGGACTATTGACGAAGGAAGAAATTCGGCAAGAGGCCGAACGCGCACGAGAACGAGAGCGGGAAGAAATGATACGATTACGAGATACAAGGAAAGAGGAGTCTGTCTATCGTGATGTGACCGGACGTAAATATGATCCGAAAATCAAACGAGCCGAGGAGGCCAGAGCAAAAAAGGAAGCCATTGAGCGAGAAGAAAGGCGGATGGAATGGGGAAAGGGGTTAGTTCAACGAAATGAAGTGGAAGCCGAAAAGCAAAGACTCAAGGAGGAAAAAGATAAACCATTAGCAAGGTATGAAAGCCTAGGTAGTTCAACAACCTTCAAGGCTATGAAAGATAGGAGTAGGGTTTTGGGTGGAGAGACCAATTTTTTTTTTGGGGGGAGGAATGGTCTTGTATACGCATGTGTGTGTAAATCTGTTTTTCATTGGCAAAGCAGAGCTAGACACAGCAAGAAAGAGACAGAGAGCGAGAGAAAAGGAAAACAGAGATCAGTGTATAGCAGGATGAAGATCCCGGAGTTTCCGGGGGGAGAAATAGAGAGATAGAGGGAGGATGCAACTTTTATTTTATTATTTTTGGGAGATGAAGTTAATACAATGATTGTAATAGATATGCAGATGACGTTGAATATAATGAACAATTGAAAGAGCAACATAGATGGGCTGATCCTGCTGCGAGTTTCTTGACGGTAAGTCCTTCTTTCTTTTTTTTCTTCCTGGGAAAAAAAAGGAGAGATCTGTCATCTACTTTTTTTTTGTTGGCATGTGTCTTACATCATTATATAGAAGAAAAGCAGCAAGAAAGGAAAGGATAAAGGCCCTTCAAGACCTACTTACAAAGGACCATGGAAACCTAATCGATTTATGATTCCACCTGGTTACCGTTGGGATGGTGTGGATCGATCCAATGGTTACGAAGACGAATTCCTGTTACGACAAAATCAGCGAAAATCCAGAGCAAGGGAAGCACACGGATACGCTACAGAAGACATGTAAATTGGTTGGTGTCTGTTCACTGACAATCCGTTTTTTCCCCTTTTCTTTATTTCTTTATTCATGTCTATGGTACTGTCGACAACGGAAAGATATACCTCCTATTTTCAATATATGAAAAAGGGGGGATTAAGGAACAAAGCAGGATGAAAAAAAAAGCCTTGTCAATAATAACATGCTTAGTGTTATGAGAAAGACAACAGAAAGGACTAACCATTTCTGATAATATGACTTATATATATAAAGAATCCATTTACTGACAATTACATACACTCACTCTGTCTTCTTCTTCTTCTTCTTCTTTCTCCTTCTATTTGGAAAAGGAAAAAGTCAAACTTTCACTCATCGGCTACAACAAACCGACAAAGTACCCAAAAGAGAAAAAAAAGAAAAGAAAGCGTTCTTACTTGCAGGCAACCGAACCGAACAGAAACCGAAAAAAAAAAAATCAGCATGAAGTCGTCTACTTGTACTCTGCCTCCAATTTCGGATATCTTTACGCTTCCTCTTAAAGCATCTTCGTCTGTTCTCAACGTGAACGGTCTGTTGGCCTCTCCTGTTTCAAGCAATGATTCGCTTCCTTCACCTACCTCGCCAACTAGTCATGCATCCGCTATGTTCCAACCTACTCATTATCCACAGCCTCTCAAGGCTAAGCGTAAACGCGCTTCACCATCGCAACTCTCGGTTTTGAACAAAGTATTCAGTCAAACCTATTTCCCTTCGACCGAGCTCCGTATCGAATTAGGCAAGCAGCTCGGTATGAGTCCTCGTACGGTGCAGATCTGGTTTCAGAACAAGCGACAGTCGTTACGCACGCGAGGACGACATGCAGCCGAGAATTATCACCAGCATCCTCATCATCATCACGCTCCTCCTACTCCTCACCATCATCACCATCATCATCCTGCAGCTCTTCCACCTATTTCTCCTCCACGCTCACCTCATTATTCTTACCATCATCATCATCAACAGCAACAGCAACAGCAACAGCCATATCATCATCAGCAACTGCCACCTTCTCCTCCTTCCCAACCTTGTTCACAGCCCATCTCCTTACCTCCCCTTCGGTTGCCTCCTCCCTCTTTTCCTCCTTCTCCATCATCCAACGCTTCTTATCCTAGCCCAAGTTCCTCTATTGTCTACCGAGATTATTAATTAAGCATATTCTTCCGTGTATATTCCATCTTGCCTCTTTTCTTTTCTCTGTTTTGTTTGTGTATAATTCTTTCTACTTTCTACTATGTCTCTTTCTTTCCTTTTTTATCTGACGAGTTGTTTTGTTTTTGTTTTCCCTTTTTCTCTTTTTCTCTCTTATTTACGCCCTTTATTTGCGCGCCCATTATTAAGTTTTTTTTCTATGCCTATACCAAAAAAAGAAAAAAAAAGCTGCAGCATCGTCTTCCCCATTTTGCTCCTCCCTACCCATTTTCCTCAGCGCTCTCTCTCTTCCCTTTTCCCCGTCCCCTTTCTACCATTGACTATTATTATTATCATTGTTGTTCATCTTGGACCAGTTTATGTTTGATAACTCTTTTATTATAATTTCTCTTTCTGATCTTTTCTATAATTTTTTTCTGTTGCTTTTTCTTTTATTTTGCTTTCTTTTTGCTTTTCATTCTCTCTCTTGCCCCTGCCCATTTTCTTTTTGTATATGCCCATTTCTTCCTATTAACTTTTTTTGCTCCCTCTCTCTTTTTTTTGCTGTCATTTGGATAAAAAACTTAGCATGCACACACTCAAAATACACACACACATATATCATACTTCATTCCACACGCACTTGAACTCCGACTTCACCTCCGAAAAAAATGGATACGCACATATCTTGAAAGGAAAAAAAAAACTGTAATAAAAAAAACAGAGTTAAACTCGCATTTTCTTTATTATGTCTCCATTGTCTTGATAAGGTTTTACTTACATTTGCCAATGTACTCTTTATGTTATTGACTTGTCAAACTTCCCCATTGTGACCAAGCCGTCCCCCCTTTTCTCTCTCTCTCTCTTTCTCTCTTTTGTTATTCTTCTCCTGCATTTTACATATGAGCAAAACAAAATAACCTTCTATAAAGATAAATCACAGTTTGGGTTCAATATATTATTGGCTGATTAAATAACTTTGTTTCTCTGTGATTACCCCACAATATTACACATTAGACCGGAATAATAAAAGAGACTCAGAGAGCAACGGAAAGAAGGGGGAGAAGGGTTGAGATGAATACGGTCAAAGAGTTATCTAAAAAGAGTAATACCTGATGATGTTTGTTCTCTCCCGCAGAAGATTCACTTTTTCTGTATAGAAAGAAAAGACATTGGAATAGCAAAACGCCTCTGAACTTTGTTTTGCCGATCTTTGAAGAGACTCCTCTTTTCTTCTCTTCCCCCTTTTTTTTCAACGTAGTACAGTTTTCCGTTTCACGCTGTTAAAGTTTAAAGTTGTCTGATATATTTGTGTGTTTTATAGAAAAGAAGGGAGAAGGGAAATGTCAAAGCGAAGAAAAAAAAGTTCTCTTTTCTTAATATAGATGGGCGATAGATAGGATGGTGCTCAAGTTAGTATTTGAATCGTCTTCTCCTTTATGTTCCATAGAATTTTATATATTAGGCAAGCTGCATTCTGCCAGTGATGATCATTGTTTTGTCAAAACAGTTTTAGGAAAGCTCACAGGCATTAAGAAAGGAGACATAGAGCGATGAGTACACAAAGAAAGGGGGTTAGGAGAACGAGAAGGAGCAGGAGAAGACAAGCGGGTAGCATCATCGATTGTTGCCCGAGGCAGGTGACCACGTTATGCTAAAAAGTGGCAGCAACACTGCAAACAATTAGCCATTTAGGTAGGAGAGACAGAGAGGGACATGAAAAGAAGAAATACGGAGTCCGTCTCATTGTTCCCATGCATAATATATGTGTACATGTATGTGTGTATTATGTATGTACCTTGTTTGTGAATGCATTGATCCCATTGCTTTTGCTTTTCTTTTTGGATCCAGCCCAAAGAATCAAAAGAGCTATGTATTATTCTGTTTTTCCTTTTTAAGTGAGTAAAGTTATAGTAATACTAAGAAATAAGCAAAAGAAAAAGAAGCATGAAAACGGGGAGAATGGGAGAACAACAGAATAACCAATACTAAACAAATTCAACATACGATTCAGGTATTAAACCTGTCTCATCTCCAACGTCTGCAATTAACCAGCCCTAAAAGAGAAAAATAACAGGTAGGTTAGATTTCCCAATACAACCTTTTTTTTTTTCCCTTTTTTCATTAAGATAGCTTACTGGGCATTGCCGATATTGGACCCAAACAGAATCACCCGTTTTCATCCCAATTTCATAATCTGTTTCCGGTGTAAAGTCGTATATAGCACGTGCTTGACGCCCTGTGAAATCCGGACTCGATAAGGACACCACAGACACAGGTCGTTCTGGTAAAGGTTGACCATAATGCAAAGGTGAGGATTCTGGAAAAGCAAAATCACGAATGATCACTAGATCTAAAGATTCCAATGTTATTCTTTTGTTTGTCCCGTTGTTGTTCCACAAGGTTATGTCAACTTACTGGATGGTTCTACTTCACCTAACTGAAAATCGATAGGAACAAGATAGAACGGTAAGTTTGCTGCCCTCTTTGATGAATCCTTTTCCAATCTTTGCAACTTACCGGTCCAGCCGCAACCTTTGTCAATCCATCATCATCCAGGGCAGGAGATATCTCCTCCGTTTCTTTTTTGGGCATCGGCTGAGGATCGGACGGTGGTGACTGCTGCTGTTTGCTGGCTGGATCAACTACCGTGACATATTTCGCGTCCAGAGCCATGTCCATCTTCTCGTCGGAAGAACATGAACTTTGTGATGCACAATCTTGAAAAACATCGGATTTGGTTCGAAATGTCTTGGAAATCGTACTCCTTCGAGAGATCTAAAAGTGTGGAACAAGAGAATTAAGTAACGAAAAGCGAAAGAATGGCACGTTTAATAAAGTTGCTTTTGCTTTTTTTGTTTTCTTGGTTTTATTGAACACACACCTTCTTCACCAAGAGTGCAAATGTGATAAGGGTAGAAAGACTCATTACAATGACATAAAATAACGAAAGGAAAAGGAAAGGAATGGGTTTGTGTTGGGTAATACTTTTTTTCTTTTTTTTTCTTCTTTTTACGTGCCTTGCGAGAAAACAACAATGATCAATAAAAATATTACCCAATAGACAAAGGGAAGTTAAGAATAAAAAAAGAAAAAGGAGCCCCAATGCTTTGGACAAAGCAAGAGGAAACAAAAAGGAAAGGAGAGAGCTTAAGAACCGCGAAAAAGAAGCAAAAAGGAGGATATTGAAAATCCAATACGTTTTGTGTTGCCATTTGGGTTTGAAGCGGTAATCAATTTATATATTACTCTCATTAAAATGGTGTTGCTTCACACATAATACCATTTGTTGTCCATTCCTTCAATATCTACTACCTCCTGCGCACTATTTGTCTTTGCATTCTTCAACATAGAGAAAAGTAAGCAAACAATTGAAACCATAAAGGATACCACAACAAAAAGAATATTTACCATATCCACTTGTATCTTGTCACACTCATCACGGACTTTGCACGGAGACGCCTCGTTCGTGACATTGGCGCTAAATTAAAGTATCGAATAAACAATCTTTTCTTTTCGTGCCACTCTCATTTAGGGAATCCCTTACATGCTTAGATCATATGCATCAGTCTTGCATGGAACCTTTCCTTGGATCAACCGTCGCCATGCTTCATGTGTCTCTTGAATCACATCGAATGCATATGCCTTTTTAAAGGTATTTAAGATCGACAAATGTCAAAATCAAACAGAAAAGGTACCAGCCCTGTACCACGCCCGTTACCTTGTTTTTACAATCTCCGCCAAATGCAAATTGGTTAGCGGGTTTTCCATCAGGCATTTTGTAGATCTTAAACCAGTGACGGGTAGCATCAATTAATCCCGGGAAATGCTTCTCCAGATCCTCTACGTCTAAAGTTTCTTATTCAGTCAAGTTTCATCCTCATGACGTCCTATGCTCAACCATTCAATCGATCCGCCAATGGATCCTTCACGTCAATAGCAAGGACTTTCCAATCAGTTTCGCCTTCATCCAACAAGGCCATAATACCAAGTACTTTGACTTGCTTGATCTGACCGGGATAACCTATGGCTTCTCCAACTTCACATACGTCAATAGGGTCATTGTCTCCTCGGGCTTGTGTATCCTTATTAATTGCGGTAGGGTCCTCCCATGTCTGTTCAACAAATCCTAAGAAACCACGTCCTCCCCTTACTCTTTCTTTTTTTTCCATGCCAACAATTTTTACCTGGGGTAATGCGCCATAATTCCAAATATAGCCCTTGTAGGGGAAGCAATTACGAACAAAACGAACCTTGCCCTTCTTGACATCTTGCTTAAGTGGATTGAACTTTTCACCAGTAGCTATCTACAGCTCATGGTTGGTCCCGCCTTGCCCGGTTTTCTTTCGAAAAGTTCGACATATGTATTACCTCAACTTTGGCATTCGTCCATCGAGGGATCTCCACCACCATGTTCATAACCGTCTTTTGCTCATTCGTATAAAGTGGAATGTCATGGAATGGCGAAATGAGTTGTTTTTCCTTCTCTAACCATAATAGATTTAGACTGCTACAAATCATCCAGATCGCAACAAGACATGGACAGGTTGCGTACCTAAATAAATGCGGTGCGACGCGGTGAATGGCGTACCGATCGCAACAGGTTTAATGTTCTTTGTGGAAGTCGAATTCAATCTTGTCCATGCGGCAGCAAAAGGACGCGTTGGGCGAAACATGGTTTTGCTGTCTAGTCCAGAAAGCGAAGGGCGGAGAGCCTGTTCTGAGGTGACCGTAACATTTCAGCGCGCTGAACGGGGGAAAAAAAAGAAGGGATGCTCCCTGAACTTAAGACCCTTCAATCAATCGCTCTTTCTTGTTTGTTTCTTTCTTTTGTTTTCCTATTATGTCAATGACATTATACCTGTACATTGCGTATCCCCTACTTCTATCGCTATAGAAACTAAATTCCTATCTTACTATTACGGTTACAATAAAGTGTTAACGAACATAACTTTTGAATTGCAATATCTTTCAATAACAGCACATATCAGTTCTTCATGAATGGATGGCCTTCGTCTCGCTGATATATCTGCTGTATTGATCGCTTTGTATACAGATATGGGGGCTTTTTATGCGTGACTTTGAAGAACAGAGACAAACATTAAAGCGTCCCAAGTAATTGAGTAGCCATGACAATTGATGTTGGAGCCTGCTAATCACCTCAACCTAGTAATAGAAAAGAAGATACTAGACCACCATCAGATATATAAAACCTAAAATACCAGCAGGTTGTCTGAACTACAAAATCCTGAGATGAGGGATGATTTCCTGCACGTGAGCATCCAAATTCCGCCGTTCCACTGTTTTCCCTTTCCTTTATGCGGCCTGACGAACATAAAGCTAAAGATTCCCGAAAATACCAAGCACGGAAAAGACTTCAAGGTGATGCCACAGCAGCAGAAACGGCCGAAGCACGGAGACGATCTGCGAGAGCCCGAGATAAAGGAGAGGGAGTAACGGCGATTCGAAGAAGAAATGGAGAACTTCCAGCGCGGCAAGAACAACCCAGATCATCGAGTAACTTTTCGCGGCGAAAGATCACCAGCAATGCCGATCGATACAAAGAATTAACAGTAGAAGGTTGTTTGCCAAGAAAGAAAGATATAAAACAAAGTGAAGAGGAAACGGCACGGCTGAATTGTATATAGATGAAATCGCACTGGATGCTGAACTGGGAATTGATCGCCAAACCACTGATCTCGTAGCCATGCTTGAGGAAAAAGGTTTTTTTTCTTTTACTGTAACTACACTTCCTACAATAGCTAATGGATGGGGGCGGGCAATAGATGACCTATCTGGAGGCGGAACAAGTTATTTCAAGTTTAAAGAAGAGCAGTTGTGGGAAAATGACACGATACAGAAGGAAGAGGTAATACTCTGTTCATGAAAAACTAGGCACTGTTTTAATGGATGGTGCTCTTTTTCCTTGGATAGCTTTACAAAAATATGCTGCAAGTGAACTTTGATCTCTTCGAAGGCGTTATGCAGCAGATGGATTCCCGAGCATTGTTAGATTTACCGGTAGACGATCTGGATCTGATAGAGAGTGCCTTTGCAGATACACCCCTCAAGCTAGACAAACCTCTTGTACCTGCGTTTGCGAAAAATGCAAAGGGCCTTGTCCTCTTTAAACCGCCCGTTATCGTGGAGAAAAAGGAACTGGATGGGATTTATTTGCGTAACGATGGATCCAATCATCGGGTGGCGCCCAGACTAGCTCAAGAGCCACAAGAAGGTAAAGGATGGCCAGTATAGTTGGCTAAGACATAACATTTTTTTTTGGCGCATAGAAGACGAACTTGACGAGCTCTTGGCGTTGGATTCAAAGCCAAAGAATGAGATAAAGAAACAATCACCAGCTCCTTCACGACCCATGACCGGTATATAAGCGTATTGAATAGTTGTCCTATTTTGTATTCATCCTTTTAACAGGTACATCATTGCCTAAACCCACACCTGGTAAACCATTGCTGAAGAAACTTACAACAACGCCTTCAGCAGCAAAGACGCCAGGCAAGGACGATGAAGCATGGCTGGACGATCTTTTGGGATAAACGATTTTTTTTTTTTGCACATTTCATATAGGAGGAATATAGTGTAAATAAAAATGGGTCTGGACTCAGTTGTTACGAAAGATATTGAACAAAACTTTGGCCGGATCTTACTTTAGAAGGAATCCCGGATAGCCTACAAATAGGAAAACGCTTGGACCAACGCATGATGCAGTGACTACTACGTACCAGCTGATCCCGTAGTAAGAGCTAATCCTGGTATAAAAAGAGGGAAGCTGAGCGTTTTAATGGGTCTATGCATGTTATCCATGTAAAAAACTCTATGTAAAAAAAAAAAAAAAAGGTTGGGGAACTTTGTTGCTATGACTCTTCATCAACGTAAACTAACTAATTTTTCGTCCTTCCTGACCAGCAGTCCATGGAAGATAACCAGGAACAAACCATTACATCTCCAGAGAGGACTGTTTCCAAAGCTATAAGTAGACGGAGATCTCGATCGATCACGTCATATCTTGTGCGATGGACATCATTTTTATGCGGTCGACCTCGTTACAAAGAACGTCTCGTATGGTGCTTCCGTCGCATTGGGGATAATGCACCATGGCGCATGTTTGAAAAGAAGAATCAACGGCTTTTATGGAACCATAGTCGGATGAACTGCAGACGAGAATGCCACCTGCGAGATAGCGGGATGGAAAACGGCCAATATATTGTCCGAGTCGTTGTAGATGAACAGCTTGCTTTCATCATGGAACCAGGATGGCAACAGCCATTGATATATGAAGTCATTATCTGTCATGCACCAACATGGCACGATGCATTCCAAAAGACAACAGACGAGCAAGTGCGATAGTAACCTCGGGGAACTAGTAGCTTTGGTATCATTCTCGGAATATGGAATGTTTGGGCAATGCCTTTTCAGGAACTGTCCTACACAAGGGCCATAGCTTTGAGGGTAGTTCTTGGAAGTAGCAAATTTTGTGTGAGATGCATTTGGCGTATTGAACAATTGACACCTGTAGCGATACAGAACCATGTTTTTCACTGGTTACGTAAATATTCTCCCCTTTTTCTTTAAAACATATCTCATTTTTAGAACGTATATATACGGCCACACCTGTCACGGCTGTGTTCTTATCAGAAAGCTTCTTTTTCTGAGCGTGTGTTTCTGGTTTATAGCAGTGATAAGTGGCATGCCAATATTTGTGTTATTGCATGTAAAGAGTTTTTTAATACTTGTTGTTCGTCGCTGATGTTCTTTTGGATAAGAATATACATAGATCAGGGCAATCTCTGAGATGGACAAAGACCGGAATGGGAAGCTGAGTTTGAAGATATTAACTACTTCGACTAGTTCAAACTGGAGATTCACAGGGATATACTAGTACTTCAAATGCAGTTAGTTTACGCTCAACTACATTGATTCATTGTCAGAGCATTGAACTTATTTTATGAACAAAGTAATGGTATTTATCTTGAATAACAGTGACACAATTCGTTGGGAAAGTACACCATCAAGCTCCGGATTCAAGTCGAATGATATTTTTTTTGGAGGGCGATCTTTCCTTACTGGGAAATCGGTACCTGTTTTTCCAGTTGACCGGCGCGGATACTATGACAGCAAACAATAGGCTGTATTATAACTTAGAGTTCCAGTTTGACATGAACATATATATAATGTCGTACGATTTGTTTGCTTGCGTTGCTTGTGCATTGCAAACCATGCTTTATTTAAGCATCGGTTAAATTATAGTTTCTCTCTCTTTCTTTCTTTTTTGTTTTGCTTTCTATCTCTAAGTTTCACGGGCAAAAAGGATGAAGTAAGTTTATCAACCTGAAATAGATACTTAGAGGTTACCAACAACTCGTTAGCTTGGCAGAATCAGCTCAAATGGTCTTAGATTGGCTTCATTTATCGAAGCCTTCTAAAGTTCCTGCTTGGGGCTGCGTGGCTACTGCTATTCTCGGTTTACTAGTATACGAGCAGCTGGATTATCGCCGGAAAAAGGGTCCGTTACCTGGCCCATCCTTCAAAATCCCTATCATTGGCTCGATGATGGATTCCATGTGCCCGACATTTGAAAAATATCACGACAAGTGGGAGAGTGGTGAGCTTTCTTGTGTTAGTGTATTCAACAGGTATGAGCAATGGCAATTCGATGAACTCTTCTAAGCGAAATCTATCACCAAGATTTATCGTGATTGCATCAACGTGTGAATTAAGCCGTAAAGTTTTGAACGCGCCTCACGAATACGTGGAACCTGCTGTTGTAGATTCGATGAAATACATCCTTTGTCCTGATAATTGGGTATTCCTGCAAGGCAAAGCCCACAGAGTATACCGCAAAGGTCTCAATCACTTATTCCAAAGAAAAGCGCTTGGGTACGAGATATCTCACCGTTCTCCTTGCGCACGATCATCTGATATATTTCATTTCTTAGTACTTATCTTCCTATCCAGCAAAAAGTCTACCAGAAACATTTTGCGCAGTGGCTGGCGCTCAACGGGAAGGTCGAAGAGTACCAATGGCAATTTCGATATCTGAATCTCGATTCCTCCCTGCGGGTGTTCATCGGTAACTTCATGTCAGATGCAGTGGTCCATCAAATTTATGAGGAATACAACAACATTACCGCTGCGTTGGAGTTGGTCAATTTCCCACTCCCACTCCCTGGGACCAATGTATATAAAGCAATTCAGTCACGAAAATTCATCGTCAAATGGTTTTTGGCCAGTGTAAAAGATGGCCGTGAGCGAATGGCAAACGGAGGTGAGATCACCTGCTTAATGGATGCATGGCTGGTGTCCATGAAGGAGGCCGAAGAAGAAGCAGAGCGACTGAAAAAGCCCGCACCACGGAGCTTTACAGACCGTGAGATCGCATTGACTATCATCACCTTTCTGTTTGCAAGTCAGGATGCTACTTCCTCAGCTCTAACTTGGGCATTCCAACTCCTGGCAGATCATCCCGATGTTCTTGAAAAAGTACGTCAGGAGCAGGCTACGCTTGATACAAAGGACATCACGTTGGAACGAATGGATAAATCTGTCTACTTACGCCAGGTAGTCAAAGAAATCCTCCGACTACGTCCACCGGTGTTGATGGGTACATGGACAACTAAATGCGAGGTGATCATACTGTTACTTATGCATACGATCTTTTACTTCTTTTTCAGTTCCATATCGAACAATCAAAGATTGGCCAATTACTGAGTATTATACCGTACCCAAAAACTGTAAGTCATAGGGCACTGAACCGTAAAATAGCAACAGTCTGGCTGAATAGAGGCTTCCTTTGTAGCAATGATTATCCCTACCACCTACCCCAGTCTTCACGACCCGAACGCCTATCCAGACCAAGATAAGTTTGATCCTGATCGCTGGGGACCTGATGGTATAGCCGAGAAGCATCCACAGAACTTTTTATGCTTTGGTCTTGGTCCGCATCATTGTATCGGCAAGGAATATGCAATTATGCACTTAATGTCAACAATTGCTCAAGCATGTCTCCAGCTGGATTGGATCCATCACCGCACGGACAGAAGCGATCACATATCTCTCTTCGCAACCACCTATCCCACGGATGGCTGTCTGTTAAGCTTCAGTCCAAGAAAAACTGCATAATTTCTTCATACTGTACCTTTCTACTTGTTATTTAATGAGCAATTTTTTTTATACATAGCCATCCTGCGTGGCAGTTCTTATCACTATCAGGGTTTTTCTTTGTTCTCTCTTTCTAGAAGCAGTTTTCAATGGACTAGGCTTTATTAAGCAACGGATCATCCTTCACGAACCAGAATAGTTCAACCACGAGCAGCAAAAACTTTTGTTTTTCTGACCAATGGCAGTTTTGATCCAACATTAGTCATCCAATACTGCTCTAATGATGCCGATGCCGCGTTTCAATGGCGTTCTCATTTGGTATTATAACTCTAGCATGCATTCTTAACGGAAAGTCTTTTGTATTAGCTTTAATATAGATAACCTAGCATAATACCACTAAAATCTGTATGCACTAACGTAGCGTAGGAAATGACGTCTCTTGAAAAACCTGACGTTTTGATTTCTAATATGACGGAGTCGTTATCCTGTGTATGTCGATTTGCACCAAATATGGGTGTTTCCGTTGAGGCTGTGGCAAACTCCGATACCGCGCCACATCCTAAAGAGTCATCATCCCTCACCAGTGTCTCGATATGTCTTATATTTTACGAATATCTGCTATACAGAAGTACGATAGCAAGGCCTTAAATTTAATTCAAACAGAAACCAACTGCTTCTGATAGAAAGCTCGATTTGTAGGATGATTGGCATAAACCGAAGACATGAAAAAGCAAAGACGAGTCAAAGAGTTGTTGATGTGTTGGCCGTTTCCAAGAGTAAAGCCCGCCTCTGCTGAGCAACTCTGGGCGTGTCTTTTAAAGTTTTCTTGTGGTATTTTTTTTTTGGATATGTTTTTCTTTTTACCAGAGCTGTCTTTGCATTAACTTTTTCCCGCTGGCCGTATAATACCATTCATGCCTCGTCCTCAAAGTGAAATATGGCAATATTTTACCATTCACGAGAATACGAAAGGAAAAGGGGCCAAGGCACGGTGTTCCTTCTGTGGACATGAGCAGGCATGTGGTGTTACTCGCTTACATCAGCATCTCTTGCGGAAATGTCCCGAGATTCCATTGCAGTTACGAGATGAGCTGCGGCAAAAAGAACAGGAACGCAACCATGCTCAGTCAATTCTCCCTGTCGGCATAGCTGCTAGCACAGCAGCAATGAACGACCTGGAAAACTCTTTAGACTACGCAGCACGCGTGTTGCACACCCCGGTCGCTTTGCATGATCGATCTGCAACGACGACAGCAACCAACACAACAACAACAACGACAACAGCACGACAATCAATCAGTATTGCATCATCCTCAGCGTCATCTATCGAACGACCACCAAGACAGGCATTTCTGGATTGGCATTTGGCACGAGCCATGTTTGCTGCTGATATACCATTTGATGCCATCGAACACCCCTTGTTCATTGATTTCCTGAAACGACTGCAGCCTGAATACGTGCCACCAAAGAAAAGTCGGTTACAGCAGTTTCTGCTAAAGGAGCAACACTGGGATCTGATCAAATGGGGTAACACGGATTCTACCTCGAATCCGCCAGCAACACAGCATCAGAGGCATCATTCTTCTTCGCCCGGGCGATCTGACCAACTCAATCAACATAACCAAGATAACTACTCCCTTTCTATCACTGCAGACATGCAAGGTGCTTTATAGCCGGATGATGACTGGACTACGTGATTTTCTTTCTTTTAAAAAATGTTTCGCAAGAAAACATTTTGAAGGTGATCAGCGATGGTTGTTTCGTCCAAAGAAAGAAAACATATGGACGCAGTTAAATATGTTCATTGATTAGCGCTTCCCGTTGCACCGGGAGATTGTAGCGGGAAGCAACATAAAAAAAATTCTGGACCCGCGTGGCTAAAACCAATGTTACGTATTCACGTCATTCACATGGCGAGTTGGACACTAGAAAAGGGAAAAGCTACTTGATGGTTTTTTCACCCAAAACTTACAGCAGCAAGTTGCACATTGATTATGCGTGGCTGCGTACGTAGGTTGGCCAATTGAAACTTCTAGAGACTTGAAAAATTCTGAGATAGTCTTCCCTTTCCGTCATTATCTTGTTGCTGACAAAGCGGGGCAAGAAAACGATGCATAGCTAATTTGATATTGCTTGTAAGCGAGCTACGAACTCTCAACTCTGGTATATTGACGTACGATTGCTGGACATTGCTATCTTGCCAATATCAAACGTAACATTTTGACTACACTTTCTTTATAATATAAAGATTCTTTATGCTTGCATATTTAGAATTTGCAGACACAGTAGGATATGGTTAGAGATACCATACATTAGGTACATCGCGGTATTGGCAATCGTTTGATGGGAAGTAAAAGGTTTGCTAGGGGAATCTGCTGAATACGAACTTTTCATATCCCGTTTCAGTTCGCTTGTGCAGAAAGAGTGCGTTTTCTAGGCGTTCCTGACATATTAATCCTTCGTCACTTTTTAACAAGCGGTATTATTTTGATGTCTGTTTGCTAGTTGGCAACAGATCGTTTTCAAGCTGCACTCATAGCAAAAGCGTATGACTCGGATGCAAGCATTCTACCTAGCCTTTCTCTTACACAAAAAGCTTGCTCAAACACGTCTGCTTTATATACCTCACTGATTGCAGCTGCTTACACCGGTAGCAGAGCTTTATCACGTCATTATCAACCGCACGAGCCACATCAGGAACAGTGTCTTAAGGTTATGAAAAAGTTATCTTGTTCTTTTCACGTTGAGAACGCGTCGAAGCCTAACCTAAAACTGTTGGATTTTTGGGAACTGACAGTATTTACGGCCTATGACATGATCTAGTATGTTCTACCGAGCCACATATGGTGGCTATTAATTGGTGTTCACTTGTAATTCATCGCAAAAGTAAAAACAAAGGTACAATTTCGGAGAACAAATATAATATTTACTTTTGATTTCATGGTTGAGTTGCACGATCGATGAGTGATCAGTCGCCAAGTACTCATTCTCACCCTAATGCACTTGATTCGTTCCAACAACAACAGAATAGCCAAGACGTCGATGACAATGACGATGATTTTCAGCAGCAAACCTTCGTGAGACGAGACATTCAACGGAAACAGCAGCAGCAATCTGAATCAGAGGATGAAAATGAGGAAGAAGCTACCAAAGAAACGTACATTTGCTCCTTATGCAATGAGCCTTGGACGGTAGGAGGGCCTCATCAAATTGCTAGCTTAAAATGTGGGCATCTCTTTGGCTACAGGTGACTTTCTGTGGGATCAAGCTCGGCCAACTCTAAACAAGGGAAATTTTGTAGCTGTATCTTACGAGGCATTGCAAGGGCGACTCGTCAGGGAGCTAAGCTCAAACTATCGATGGATAACGTGGAAATCAAAGCCAAATGTCCCGTTTGCGGGTAAACAAGAGACCGAACACACAGATGTGTAGGATAAACTAAGCCGGATTCCCCCATAGCCAACCAACTACCAAGCATCAAGTGAGAAAGTTAACTGCCCCTAAAATGATCAGTCAGAAGTCAGACATACAGCAAAAGTTGAAGCAAGATATCCAAGTAGCGAAGCAAAAGATAGCTAAACAAGAAGAGATCATAGCAGATGTCAGTGAACAATTGGTGTACTATCGACAGCAACTTACTGCTATGTCTTCAGAGGTAGCTTCTATGAAAAAGGTGCATATTGTATACGAAGTAGATACAATTGTCTCATCCTCTTTTTTGCTCTTTTTAAAGACACTGGAGCAAGAAGATCTATGACTAGAGACCTAACGAGACAGGTTCCTGAAAAAGGGGGAGAGAGATCAAGATCGCTATTGTGCTTAGGATCGATCTCAACACTATTCCGCCGTGCGCAGTGAGCCGTTGTCTGGGCACACCATGTGTATAGGATTGATCTGGATGTTTAGCAAAAGTAGATATTTTACGGGTCTAGGAAAACAAATTGACAGGTATAATTATGTTTAGACGTCATGGCTCTCAGTAAGACATCCTATCTTGGTAAAGATTGACAAATATGAGTTATAGCTTATCTTTAAGAAATATTCTGTAGCAAATCATTTTATGCACTTTTAGTGTATTATGATATAAGCACTTCCGATGAGTATGTGTATACTTAACCACATTTTCTCCTTTTCGAGGTCATACAACGGTAGAAAATGGCGTCTGTTAAGTCCAGTGGCCTGATTAAGGTGCCGAGAAAAGTCGTATTGCATATCTAAGCAATGTGTGGCAATGGTTATCCTCTTTAAATTTGTACCACCATCCGGTCATTATAGCAGTTAATTGTGAATATCTTTTGTTTGATAGATCTGCATATGGGTGTATCACCAAAAAACAAGATATAGATGAACGATAGAAGATAGTCGGCTTCCTCTTTTTCTTCGTTTCTGAGTCCAACCCGGAGTTCAGTGCATCATACTAGAACCTTTTCGTTGTGACACCTAATGCAACAATACCAATTTTGTTCATCCTCTACCAAGCCTTTTTTAGTAGAGGACCCTTCAGCGTTTTGGGCTTTTTTTTTCTATTACCGCTCTTTCGTTTTCATCCTTCTTTTATTCCCACACTTTTTGTTTATCTCGCTCTTTCACCTCTTTTCATATTATAGAATGGTCCCAGCTCCAGCAACGCAGTCGATTGCTGACCTCACTACGAGATTCCATAAGACACAGGGTGACGTGCCGCCACATCTTATAGGCGCATCTACTACAGTCGTAGGCAACAATCTATACCTGTTCGGAGGCAGACTGAAGGCTTCACGGCAGATATCCAACAAGTTATTTGTACTCTCACTGAAAACATATACTTGGAGATGTGTAACACCAAAGAACGAACAGCCAATTCCACGTTATTTTCATTCAGCTGATCATCACAACCATCGAATTTATTTCTTCGGAGGTATGAGTTGCAGCAAATATACATCAAATGGGCTTCAGGCACTTGGCGATCTATTTGTATTGAATATTGCGGACAAGGATGACCTTTTCTGGGAATACCCCACTTCGGCAGCGAACCTTCCGTTAGCGCGCTATGCTCACTTGTCGAGCATTGCTGACAACAATCTGGTTATCATCGGAGGTCAAGATATTAATAACGAATATATTGCAGAGGTCAATGTCTTTGATTGTGACAAGCAGAAATGGAGTCGTTCGTTTCCTACTCGTTCGTTTTACGGTGCCTATCGATCCGCCGCTGTGGCTGTCACCCCTTTGGCCCCAACTCCGCCCACCGTTACTGACGTGACGAGTTCGGGGTTCCTTTTACCAGAGGAGGATGAAGAATCGTCCCCGATAAAAGCACCATCAGCAGTTTATATGTATTCAAACTACAATGTAGAGGATCGACCGCGGCAGCTGCATGTACTGAATATGTCTTCCGATAATTCGGCTGATGTCGTTGATCGGTCCAATCAATTTTTAGGCAATGTTGTGCCCCCTCACTTACGCTTTCCGACCTCGTACATATGCGGGCAATTTATGATCGTGGCAGGCCCTTGCATCACATCAACTGTAAACCAGTTTCACATATGGGCGCTTAACTTGGTCACCATGGCATGGACGCGTGTCGATGCGGGTCCCGCACTAGCCAAGGGTTCCTGGCTTCGTGGGGCACTTTGTGAGATGACAAATCGGTTCCTTGTGTTTGGAAACCCTCATCGTTCAATCCAAGAAGACTACACACACAGACTGGTCAGTTACGAATATGTAGTCAGCGTGGATACAGAGGTCTTTGGCATCTACCGAGCACCAGCTACATCCTATGGCGCAGCAGCTCAAGGCCTAGGTCTCTCTATTCTCAACGATGCGTCCCTATGCGACTTAACAATTATCACCACAGACCATCAATCCATACCCGTTAACTCTGCTGTCCTTGCCCAACGATGGCCATCTGTCCGAAAGATCTTACGACCCCTCTGCTCCCCCGAAAACGTCGATCCAACAATCGAAACATCACACCAGCTGACATTCCCCGATACACACGCCGTTTTAATCGCCTTTCTTCAATTTATCTACACTGATCACCTTTTAACAGCCCAGCAACACCAACCGCAGATTTTATCACGTTTGTTACTCCTTGCCGATCTATTTGGTATCGGTCGCCTCAAGGAATTGACAGTGCATGCACTGCATCAGATGCTCAACATGTCCACTGCATCGATGATCTACGAAACTGCAGCTCTATCCAACTGTCTCTCGCTTCAGATCCGCGCTCTTCGAGTCTTAATCAACGCAAAGAAGATGTTGCAACGCAAGCAACAGCAGCAACAACAGCAGCAACAACAACAGCAGCAGCAGCAGCAGTCTCATAGATTATTACATACAGATAGACCGTTATCACCACATCAACACATAGAAACCTATGGCACGGTCCGATCCAATGCAACTACCGCATCACCTCATCAACCTTTATCTAAATTATTGCAGCAGTATGATATAAATCTGGACCATGTCGATAACGATAGCGCACATCTCTCAACACCATTATCGCAGAGAAATTTAGGAACATCGCCCACTTACGATCACACTGCGCTGAGCCCCTCGCAGTCATTGTCTTCTTCCATTCATACTGAGTCGGATCCTGGTCGATCCTTTTCAGTATCGTCTTCTGCCGCATCTAGCATCAAGACTCCGACAACCTCCCAACACTTAGAGCTGCCCAACAAGCAACTCCGGTCTGGTCCCACTTTCTGGCTCCCTACTTCTTCCAAAAAGAAATCAAACAAACCAGCAATAGGCAGCCCACCCTCGCGGTCCAAATGGCGACCTGTTGAATATAGAACGCCTCATTTGTTGAACACATATAATTGATCAACTACCGCTTAGAAGCAAAGTTATCTATATACTTAAAAGAAAATAAAAACTTGCACTGTCTGGGGCTGGATCCCATGTCAACTAAGCAAACAACCTCGCAACTAGATGTGTAACGTTTGTTTGATTCGCCACGTGGAACGTGGCAAACTTTGTCCTGCATATCGACAAAACCAAGTCCGATTTTGGGCTGTAGCCTTTGCTAGTTTTCCTTTTATGGGTAGTCATTAAATTGCTATGCAGCAAAGAAAAAAAACTGAGAGAGTTACACTTTCAAACTGTTTCGCGCGTCTGTGGTTACAGTGCGTTGCTTACTGAGCTGTATTGCATGCGCTGACATAAGCAGGAAATGTGATCACTTCCTCCGACAGGGGACGCACTTTGAAGTGCTTCAAAGGGGAGCTTCATTCTTTTAATAGCTCCAAAAAAAATTACTGTGGGAAGAAGCCAAGGAGTCCTTAGTTTAGTGTACATATCTGCATTAATTCCATGGAAAATTCTAACGTCAATCATATCTTCTATCCTTTTAAAGTGGATTCATAATCTTAAAAGGTACGATCAATCTTTGCACAGCCCCTCACCCGGACACAAAAAATGGTGGAAAGGATAAACGTGGCAAGTGGCTATGTCATGCTTAGTGAACAAAGCCTCCTGCATCTGTGCAAAAATTGACAGAGATCCACGGTAACTTACCACAAACAGTATCTCATACTGCAAATTAAAAAAAAAACAAAATCAACTATTCAAACACAAAATGTTATATGACAAACTCAATCAGAGTACCACTCCATTCATACCACCCGTTCAACGTCGATACATGAAATTCAAAGAAAGAATACAGGAGCAATAACAATATTTGTATTTCTCCTGGTATCCCTAGTTTAAACTTTTGGCAGAATAAAACATTTGATTATTCACAATCGTGAAAGATAAACTTTGCAACGCGTTGTACATGATAAAATGGTACAACGGTGACATTGTTGCACTACAAGGCAATAGGTTTGATAACCGGTTATAATTTAACAAATAGACTTATCAATATGCTTTCTCAGGCGTATTATAACCGAAACCACAATCTACAGTTCGATACTGACAATATTAGTCACTAACCGAAAATATTTAATAAGTTTAGCAGGGATAATAACTCTGCACCATGCCTATAAAGCATTCAATTTCTATCGATGCAGTGAATAGAAATACGTTCGCCTAAAATTACTTTATCTTGTATTTGCAAAGTACATCGGATACATAGATATATATTAATAAGAAGGTGGAGGATAACCGCCATGATAGCTGCCAGACGGCGGTTGTGTCGGTGGCGGATAGCTGCCATAGCCATGCCTACCTTGCGCTGCCCCACTTCCTGGCATAGACATTGGTGGGATATTAGGCTGTTGTGGTTGCGGAGGGCGATAAAATCCACCAACATGCTGTTGTTGGGGCGGATAGCCAGGTTGAGGTGCAGGAGGATATCCTTCTCCGGGAAAGCTCTGGTTGTGCATACCAGCCGGTTGTGGGGATGAGGAAGGATAATCGTAACCTGTCGGATATTGGGACGGTGGTGGTGGAGGATATCCCGCAGTGCTGCCATAACCGGGCGTGGGATTTGGCAACTGTACGGGAGGATACCCACCAACGTTGCTATAACCAGTCGAGGAGTTGGGCGACGGTGCAGGGGGATAACCTAGAGTTGGTCCACTGTTTGCAATTGGACTTTGATGTGGCTTTGGAAGTGGTGGTGGGTAAGATGAGGTTGGCACTGACTGTGATGGTGTAGGATGTGTTGCTTGAGGCTGTAGTCCCGGCTGCGTATGCGATGGCGCAGGGTAACCCGAAATTGGGGCCTGCGCTGGAGACGGTGTTGTATCTACGTTTGATCCAACGCCGACTACTTTGATATTGTCTGGTAATTTAGTCAGTTCTGGTGGTACGCCCACTTCAGCACCATAGCCCAGTCGTGGCTGACCAAAGCTTTCTTTCTTATGCAGCGGGATGGAAGTGGTGGCCATATTAAGAGCATGTTCAAACTGATGGTATGGTTCAAAATACCACAGCTGGTTCATGTTGTCGGTTTCCTTGCGTTTATACAAGAGAACCTGAGCACCTCCCTTCTCACTATCTCCCTATCCATAAATATATCCGCTCAGTTGCCTGACAAACCTCCTCGTAATCTACCTTAATATCCAAAACCATGCTTGGATATACTTTAGAGCAAATGGATCCACGGTCATATATCCACTACAATAGTTTGCCGTATCGTTTTGGTAAACGCGAATGGATCCTAATGGGTTAAGTACGTACCTCTTGCGATTGGCTGCTTTCTTTTCGTTTGTTCTGTACAATCACCTTATCTTTCTTGAAAGCGCCTGATAATAGGTTTATACCTGCTGTTATCGTGTTTTTTTTCTTACTTGACCGAATATCTAATACTAAATTACATTGATTCATAGTAAATATCTCTGCTTTCACGTATCCAACCGTTCCAACTCACCATGACCAGACTTCTTATTCACAATACGACCATTATCAAATGTCCATAATCTTGAGAAAACCGTAAGCAATCCTTATACATGTAACAAGATATATTTACTGATTATCGCTGTCTTGAAACTTTTGTGGCCAAACAATGATGTTGGCATCTTCCTGTACCAAATTTTATAAACACATGGACTGATGCCAACGAAAATGGCAAGTACTTACCTTTGTCTGTCCATCGTACACATCTAGCGCAAATCCGTGCTTATTCGAAAGGATGTAAAAGTAGCCAGGTGGAAACATTGTTAAGGACCAAAATCGGGTTAGTAAACTGCGAGAGGGCGTTTAGTTCGGGCTCAGAGTCACGGGCGGCGGCTGAAACTGAGTGAGAGTGGATGGACGATAATCATTTGATAGGTCATACCGCTGGTTAATGCGTTTACGAACCAACGCTGAAAAACTTGCAGTTTGCAAGGTAATCTGCGCCAGCAAATGACTAAGTTTTGCGCTAAAAGTGGTAAATGTCTCGCTAGTATATTACCGTAACAGAATACTCAAGGTTGAAAGTACTACTACCGTGGTTGTGTGTAAGAGCATTTTATGAGGTATTCTAGGGTTGAAGATAGTTAATGAGAAGAGTTAAAAAATAGAATAAGCTAAAAAAACGCGTAACGCGTAAAACCTTACCGGTCTATTTACAACAAATGATAATGCTTGCCGTGAGTGTTGTGTACTGTTACTGCCAGCTAGATGAGAAGCTATATATGAAGATGGAAAGACAACCAGATTGTCATATTTTAGTCAAGAAGCAAGAAAAAAAGAACTTCAAAGGGAAAGCTGCCTGGCGTAGTAAAAGAGAAAGGAAAAGAAAGAAAGGTTCCAGAGTCTAAAAGATTTTGGCAGGAAATCATCCCCTTTTGACAACAATTGATTTTCGGTATATCGGCGCTGTGTGTTCCGCTCTCTAGCGGTATCAATATCATAAGCACTCTTAGAAGTCAGGTCAAACTACGGTTGTCATACCGCAAGACGATCCTCTGGAGCAACATAAAGTTTATCATTTTATATTATGCTAATAACTATAAATTACGAAAGATACGCATTCTAAGACATTACTCTCGTTTCTACAAGAAGCAAAAAAAAAAAAAAAAAGACCTATAGGAGGTATTTTTAGGCAGTAACGTGAGATGCAGACCATGCTGCATCAGCAACAATACCAGACCATAGCAGAGCGCCTGTCCAAGTATTGCTTTTGAATTTAGCCCAACAGTCCGCAGGTTGATCGTACTTGACTGTGCGGAGTTGCCATGCTAGATGAGCTGCTGTCCCAGCCACACTCAAAGCATAGAATGGCAAACCTTGACCATTCATATATCCTGCCAATGCAGTCATAGACACAAATGTCGCCGAGAAACCAGTGAGCCATTGGGTCGTCTTGTCTCCAAAACGAAGTGCAGTCGATTTGACTCCCACTTTAACATCATCCTTTTTGTCTTGATGAGCATAGATCGTGTCGTAAACCAAGGTCCAAGCGACTCCGCCAACATACAACGGACCCGCAACGGTAAGATCCAAAGAACCAGTCATGGCAGACCAACCAAGCAATGCTCCCCAGTTGAATGCTAAACCAAGCACAACTTGTGGCCAATATGTTACGCGTTTCATTAGTGGGTAAGTGACAACAAGTGATAAGGACGATGCACCAAGTAAAATGCTATACATGTTAAGTTGCGTCAATATCCCGAGGCCAACGGTCAATTGCCCCGCAAGAAACGCGATTCCTGCTTTAGGAGTGATCACACCAGCAGCAATAGGGCGCACCTTTGTTCGCTCCACCTATCCAGTCGCTGATGAGTAAACTCCTTGTTAATATGATAAATAAACCTTATTATCAATATCACGATCCCAAAGATCGTTGATCGTACATCCTGCACCACGCATGGTGAGTGCACCCAGGCCAAACAGACCTAACATCGATGCGGTCTGAGTGAGAGGAATGCTATCGTGAAAGGCTGCCATAGAAATACTCCAAACTGGCAGAGAGAAAAACGAATTCAGCAAATTATTGACTATTTTGTCCGCCATTGTATTTACCACAAGGCCAGTATAACAACCAGGTGCCAATCGGTTTATCAAGCCGGAGCAGATACACGTATGGAGCAACTTTTGCAGGCAGTTTATCGATCCAGTTATTGTATACGGGTCTGTTTGATTCCTCCGTTGTAATGGTAGTCGTGGAAGAAGTCCATGCTTTCTGGAATGCAGTAATTGCGAGTGACTTGGCTGTTGTTGTCTTTTGTTGGAGCAATGGCCTTACAACAGCTGCCTTTGTTGCTTTATTCCATCGTAGGGAAGCTGTATTCAGCACTGACAGTCTACGAAATCCCTGCGTACG
Source organism: Apophysomyces trapeziformis B9324 (assembly GCA_000696975.1). Classification (NCBI taxonomy): domain Eukaryota; kingdom Fungi; phylum Mucoromycota; class Mucoromycetes; order Mucorales; family Mucoraceae; genus Apophysomyces; species Apophysomyces trapeziformis. The sequence continues at coordinate 45,120 of JNDP01001332.1, forward strand.
TTGCAGAGTGTTGGCATATCGACAGGTTGCAAAGAATGCGGCTGACATGATCACTCGAAAGGCAACCCTGGGAATTGGCTCGCGAAAAAGAAAAAGACGCGGGAAATTATTCATCCTTTGATTAGCGCGAAGGAATCAAGCCATCCGGTGTTGCGAACCAAACTCTTCATCTATTGCCGCATCAAGGGTAGGAACGAGTACCACAGATGATAGCTTGTTTAGAATTAATCCCCTTGCAGCAGTGGCTCTCCCACAACTGTGACATGGGTATTACTGCACAGTCATGTATATATTCGATTAGAACCGTGGCTTCTCCAAATGCTATTTGTAGATGAATTTGGTGGTCAATCAGCAGGATCAAAATTACTATATCACCTTAGCAAAAAGTCGTAACCAGTTGCTGCCAAACAGTAAGAGGGCATCAACATATTCGGACAAAGCTTCTAAACAATTTTCCTATACTAACCGCTACCTTCATTACTCGGTTAATTTCGTCTTGGATATTCTGACTATAAATTCCTAATCCAAAATGTACATATTGATGTTTCTGTAATATCCGTAATTCAACATATCTCTCAGCAATAGAAGAAATCTTGCTCGAAAAGTTCAGCGTGAGGAATTAAAAAAAAAAATTCAGGACAGATGCATGGAAGTAGCCAATCACAGGCACAATAACCAAGTGAAAACTCAGTCAACAGCCGTGTTCATTGACGCGTGTAACATTCACCTCCTTATCCTTTTTTTTTCTGCTCCATATTATCGCTCATGAACGAACTCCAGTCCCCTACAGATGTGCGAAACCGTAGTGGAAGTCGTGATGTATCCTATAGAGGCTACAGCCCAGCTAATTCTAGCCCGATGACACTCTTTGACGGTGATAGTCCCTCACGCTATCCCACCAGGTATATGGAACGATATCGGTCAATCATCCGTGAATCGCCACCTGAGAATCTACATATGAGCACGCCTATCGACGACAGATCACGTTCAACTATCTTTTCTAATCAGAGAAGAGAAACTAAAAGCCCAGCTAGTCCGGAACCTTACAAAAGCCCTGCCACCAGCACTTCGATTTATGACCGAGCTGTAAAAACTTTGTATAGTCCTGCAGTTCATAACCATATTGCCACAACCTCGTACACTAGGAAAGACAGAAACTTTTACACCTCTGCTGTAGAAGCTGGGACATCACGTGAAAGAACGGTCAGAAATACAAGTGGATCTGATGTGGATAAGAGCTCGCCTGCATCGGCTCGCAGACCATCAGAAACAAAGCCTTCTCTTAATGCGGAATCAAGAAAAGAGAAAGCGGGAAATGATTCGTACCTAAGCAACGAAGATCGCCGTGACTCCGGGCTACACAGGAGCAGCTCTGCTACCACAGAAACATACGGACGAACAACGAAAATCACGAGCAGCCCTGTGGGCACAAATGAATTAATTACAGCATCGTCCATTAGGGCTAGCAAAGCTTCCTACGATAGGGAAGCGCAGCCAAAAATTATTGAAGAGGCTCGTGGAAAGCAGAATGAAGACCCGCACGACACCAGTTTAAACGAAAATGTAACTGATTCGAAAGGTGACAAGTCATATACACATAAATCACCTGACGCCACCATAATACATCACACAGCATCCAAATTACGTACTTCTACCAGTACAGATCTTCTTTCCAACCGTACCAACAAAACGAAGTCAGAAGATTCTGAATTGTCGCGAACACAGCATCCACGCCGAAACCATAGACCAGTGGGCGAATTACCTCATTACATGTTATCAACCTTATCTTACAAGAGCCGTCTCAGGGAACAGCAGCTGCAGCAGCACGGTCCAACAAGGACAGGAGGAATTAAGGTAAGTATCAGTAAAGTGGATTCATCAAGCTAAATATTCCGCAGAAACGCGTTGGCACATCCAAAGTGCCAAGATTTCAGGTAACCACACGTACAAATGCTGTGGAGGAGATCCGTCGAGAGATGACTCCAGACGATGTATTTATCTCGATTGCGGCAAGAACCAAGTTATTTGAACAAGGCTTAGGAAACGGCGTAGTGCCCGCACCCAAGGTGATTGAAAAACGCGAATCAACCGTAAGCGGGAAGGTTCCAGCTTGTTGGTTTTATTTACGTTGAATTAGCCTCCTCAGCGAAACGTAACCCCCAGACCTACTCGACCAAGGTCCCCAAAGCTTTTGACTCGCCAACGATCATTATTATCGAGGTATAGTATAGAAAAACGACATTTTCATGCTCTCATGTGATTTACGAGACTGACATTCATTGTTTCTTAGTCAAAGACATAACGACCATCACGATCATGTAAGGGAACTTGCTTAGGTGGGAGAAGTGACTAAAAGGTTGAAATAGCATGTACCTTCCCCCCAAAACTATACTTTAAAACCATCTGAATCCCACTCTTCCCAAAATTCGGACCGCAAAAGTACTAAACCCACACTGTCCACACAGCTAAAGAAGACGGAACACAAGAGTATTCCCGAAATGAGGCCAAAGCGAAAGCACACTTCTTCAGAGGAGTTGCCAAAAACAAAGAGACAAAGACCGAACCAGCCACTCAAAGTAAAGGTAAATTATGGGGATCTCTTTCCAAAGACAGGTATTAAATATGCTCGAAATAGCCTTTCCACTTCGCAACTGATGAGCGAGTACGACGTCGGCATAAGGAAGCATTCCGTGAAAAACTCGATTTGTGGAAGGACCGAGAAACACTATCATAAACACAAGCTATTATATCTGAAAAATAATCTATTGTTTGTAAAAAAAGAAATCCCAATATTGTCCACACTTACTATTGATGTTTCGAGGTTGATGAGCTGCAGTTGGCCTTACTACTAAAACAACAATGAAACTATGGTATGGCTAATCTGATTTTCAATTTTCCCCTCGTAGCTGCTAGTTTGATGTAGCGGGAGTACGGACCTATTATGAAAAGCAGAACAACCGTAAAACGTCAAAACAGGAAGCTTTAACACTGCAAACCATTGCATATGTTACAATAGTACTTTAATTTTGTTTTGCTGTAGCAATCTTTCTTCTACCATAGCATGCCTCATATCGTTATGATGATCTTTAGGTTTGATCGGCAGATTGCATGAGTTGACTTCTTTAAGCAAGAAGTTCTCATTTCCAACTCCGCTTTCGAATTTTTTTTTTCTTCGTGCTTCTCGAGGTTTCTTCGACAAAACAACCATGGCAGACGTCTTGACTAATCACGCGAAACCTTCCACTGATGCTACAATTACGGTGAGATGCATCAAGTCATTCGAATACCGCACATGCAAGAATTTAGTGTTACAGCATTTAAATCTTGACAATACCACGGTTGGAGAACTGAAATCGCTTGTCCGCGAAAGTACGATCTGTGGAGCGCCTGTGTGTCAAGTACTGACTGAATGTTTCAAATAGAAATCCGTACCACTTCTGGATGGAAACCATATCACAACGTAGATTTCGGCAAGTAAATTATTTTTCTTCTAGCGCATATGTTTGACGATTGAATGACAGACACTTTGAAGCTCTACACCGTCGCGCATGGTCATAAGGTCAGATTGAATCGTAAAGTTAGCAACCGATCTAAGCGTATCCATTAGACACAGAACTTGATTATCAACATGGAAGATGACGAAAAGCTGATTCTTACTGATGAGTCTGCCACCTTGTCTTGGATCGGCATTGGTAATAGATACGTCAGTTATCGTTGAGATTAACTTTGTCAATTTAGAAAACGAAACTGAACTTTCATTCTTTAACCGCGACATGTACGAGACTTTCAAGAAAAATCCTGATATGAAGTGGTAGTCCATAATGTCTCGATTATATCTTCCACGATGCAAATAGTCATGGTTCAAAGATAATAAGGAATAGATATCTTAGCATAAACTAATACAATTCATTGCCCAATTTCGTTGGCAAAAGTACGTAAACCACTAACCTTTCCCAGAAAGGATTCAGCGTGTATGCGATGTGTGTCAAAATCATCCGAATTCATGGCTGATGTTCCTGTTGCTGTTTTAATATCATATGTTAGTCACTCAGTGATGTTCTGTGCCATAACTTGGGTGCATCTATGCATTACCACTCGTTGAGATAACTTTTGTGACCTTTTTTTTAACAAAAATATTATCCTCTGTGTACAAACAGCGAGCAAGTACTATATGCATATTTCGGAAATACCCTTAGTGGTCGATGCCATAACAGCTTGCACAAGACATCCGCAAATCAAAGCAATGCCAGTGACAGACCATTATATGGTCTTGTTTCTTTGGGTAGTACACGTTGCAATTAAAATGTTCTGCGCCGGGATAGAATTTTAGTAATAGAGACAATTTAGGTGAATTGGCGCATACTGCTTTACTGTTTGCTGCATATTAAACGAGCTGTATTTGGTTATATAGGTAGTTCGTGCTGTGCATGAGATAGATAAATATTGTGTTTTGCTACAAAAGCAGATGCGTGTATTTTGAAGATCGTTCCATTGTGGAAAGCAAAAGACCGGTGGATTCGGCGCCGGGGGGTCTCATCCGCTGTGGTTCCACTTTCAGCCATCTGATTGGATAAAAGGACTCAATCAAGCTGGTCCATCTTTTGGCAACACCCTCATTTCCAACTCCTTTTCTTTGCTTCGTTTTCCTATCATGTCCTCTCCCCAGCAATCCACAAGAGCAGAATTACCAGATACAGAGAAAGAATTACCACCTCAGTCTGTTCCTCATGACAAAGACATTACAGCCAAGGATATTGCTAACTTGTATTCCCGTCTACAAGCCGTCATTGACAAAGTGCACTCGCCAAACGAGCCAGTAAACCCAGAAGCCAAATTCATTCCTCTACCACCATCCCTTCCCTTGTCTCCAAGTTCTTCATCCCCTCTACCTTTCCATTTCCCGTTGCAAAAGGTCACAACCCCAAGACTGAGTGACGAAACAATACACGAGGAGACGGGGAGTGCCACGAGGTCTGTAGTGGACTGTCCCTGTCACCATATCCTCGTGTCCAAGGACTCGAAACACTGCGCATTGTGTGACCGTGTAATACCCATTATGGAGCAGCTTCACAATGAACGGGATGCACACGAACAGGAAATTAAGTCTCTCCAACAAAAACTATCAGAAGAGCAAGCAAGAATCAATCAACAGTTAGAGGAAATTAGTCAACTGAATACCAAGATCGAACATGTGGAACAACGACTAGATGAGAAATCGGAGGAGTTTCAGGCTTTACAAAATGATATGGAATTATTAAACGACAAATATGTGGATGAAATTGAACGTGTTGCCGAAATACAGCATTCCAAGGATATGGTAGAAAGCGAGCTTGAAGATCTTTCACGGCGATTGTTTGAAGAAGCAAATGGAATGGTAGCTAACGAAAAACGAGAAAAATATAACCTCGAGATTGCGCAAAAGCATCTCGAGAACCAACTTAAAGAGACTCAGGAGCGTTTGGCGGCTGAACAAATGCAACTAAAAGAACTGCGACAAAAAATGAGTGAAATGCAATCTCAGCAATCGTACAAACATGGCCAGACTACGGATGAAGCAATCGGTGATGAATCAGGACTCAGCGAAACAGAACAGCGGGCTGTCAAGGATCTGGCGAGTCTATTTTCAGAACGGTTGGCCTTGAAGGATTTGGATCCAAAGGAGGCCATTGGCGTCGATGAGATGATGCTGGATGAATTCAAGGAGTTCATTACGTTTGGCACATCGATCCCACTAAAGAAATTACACACTATCCCATTTATGAAAAATTGCCAGACAGAGGATGTGGAACCATGTTTAAGATTTGGACCTAATTCACGCCTATCAGCCCGGAAAATTAATGATGCAATTGTGATGAATACTTGCTACATTGAAGAAGCACCGCCAGGCTATGCAGAGGAGCAAGCAAAACGATCAACAGAGATACCACTCAAAATATCGGCATCGAAGACTATGATATGGGAGAGATTCAGCAGTGCTAACAGTCAAGGCACCCCGTTTATTGGATGCCAAGCGTGCGGTCGCAATAACAACTCACCACTACCTTACCGGTTTCGCATATCCTACTTTGATGACTGGGCATGCATTGATCGTTACTGTCGTGACAGACTAGTTGCTGTTTGCGAATATTATGTATTCATTCGCAACGTCCGTCAAGGATATTATAGCAGTCGTACCATTCCAGATCTTTATCAAGAAGCAATGCGGTTACGACTGCAGATGTTCTATGCAAGGTAAGGTAACACAAATTGAATAATGAAAGGTTGATTAAATCTTGTTTAGAATGGGGGCATTACCTTGGACGTTGCGCAACGCGGGGGTAAAAAACGATGCAGTTGGTACAGCATCACCGCCGAATGTGCTAGTACCACCGCCGGTCAGCGAATCTTCTCCTCTTCCTCGGACCAACAGCGTACGGCAACAGCCCATGAGACGAAGCGTTGATGATAAAACGCTAGGATCAACGAGTGTTGAGGGGAAAGTTAGTGATACTTTGAACGCGTTAGACGGCGAAAAGGAGGAGAAGCAGTCGAATGAAACCACGGAAACTGAAGCAGCCTAATTCGTACGCTCGTTCTTTTTGCACTTCAAGGATTCCCTGCAGAATTATATATCTGCCCAGATCAGAGTTATATGCCCAAGCTTCGAAAACCAATCTATGCCTACTATCAACCTAAGCAACAATTACTCGCCGATTGATAAAATTTGCATACTCTCCTTTGGTTGATACGAACTCATTCAGACTATTTCCAAAATACTTACTACTCTTTACCTAATACAATTCCTGCACGGAAAAATGCATTGCGATTACCATACGCTGTAGTTACCTTTTACCGTTTTGGCAAGTTATGGGACGCGTGGCTTATAAATAGAAGTTTGCACGGTTTTCGGTCAAAAAGTGGAAGAAATAAGCATCAATTTTCCCGTTTGATGTGGAATTGTCTTTTTTTTTTTTTTTTTAGCAGAGCCATTTGCACTAGAACCGTTTGCATTAATGTCACTGTATGAAATCCTTCATTATGATTGGTCGACTAATCGCAACCTTCTGAACTGTGCGCAGACTTTTTTTTTCGCTGTTGCTCTTTTAAGCTCAACGAGAAGTCAATTCATTTTATTTATTCGCCATGGCATGGGGAGGCAATGACAAAGGGGTTGAGAAGTGGATCAAACAGCTTAATGAAAACGATCCCAAATTAACGACTCTTCATATTCTCAGTTTTCGACGCGTATCACCAGCTGATCTGAAAGCGATCTTCGTGGCACTTGCACATAACACCACATTAAAGGAGCTCTACTGTTCCGGCCACGCTCTGGATCTAGCTGCAGCTGAACAGCTTTCGGAAGCTTTGACACTAAATGACACATTGGAATCGCTCAACATCGGTAACAATGAGCTTGGAAAGAATGACGACATAGTGGCTATCCTTTGCGAAGGCCTTGCTGTGAATGAGGGTCTACTGACCCTTGATTGGGAGAACAAAGGACTCAACAAGTCCTCTATGCAAGCTTTGGCGAAATGTTTGAAGAAGAACACGGTTCTGAAAAATCTAAATTTGTCGCGAAACGAGTTGGATGACGACGCAATACAAACACTTGTCTCGGCTCTCCAAGAGAATGAGACCTTACATAACCTGAATCTGTCGATGAATGCCATTGGACCAGCAGGTGCACAACACTTGGCATCTTACATTGCCGGCAATTGCCATTTAACAGAGCTTGATGTCTCTGACAATGCGTTGATGGAGGGTGGCGAGACACTCGGGGCGTCCTTGTCGAACAACAAGTCAATCGAAACCTTGAAGATGACCGGGGTGACGAGTAAGCTGGAGGATCTTCAGTTACCATCTGCGGTTGGGACTGACAGTCAGGCTACGGATGCCAAGGCAGATGAGTCCCAATCTGCCCATGGGAACGCGATTGCAAAAGCTATCGCAAAAGCTTTAAGCGGTAACCGCAGTCTCAAGCATTTGTGGCTCGACCATAATCAGATCCAATCGGTATCGCTGGTCACTTTAGCATCGATGCTTCCGAAATCGGAGCTGATCGAGCTGAGGCTGCGCAACAACCGTATTGATAACGAAGGTGCAAAGGCATTGGCACAATCCCCAGGAAAACTTCGGCATGTAGAATTGGGCGAAAATGCGATCGGAAGTGAGGGTCTAGGCGCGTTACTTGATACCAGTCTTGAATATGTTGGCTTGTTTAACAACAAAGTGGGGGGATTTGGTGCTGAACCAGAAAGAATCCCGGATCTCAGTAATAGCAAGGTGCAGACGTTGGATATTGGATGCAATGGTGTGACATTGGAGGATGTCAATGCTATGATCGAGCTTTTGCTTGCAGGCGGAGTACCTGACCTTAAACTTCTGGAGATGGGAGGTAATGCCGAGGACAAGGAGATGGACGGATGGGAAAAGTCTATTGAACGATTACAACGCGAGAAGCCTGAAATCGAAGTTGCATGGAAGCGGCTGAGAAGCGGCGAGATGGCCCAGTAAAATGCAATAAATGAGTACAATAGAAAAGTTCCCGTTGATCGCTGTTGTATTCTTATTGAGTCATTTTTTTATCTCCTCCATCTACTGTATCTACATTGACTGCGTTTTTGCGCTTACCCTTGACAATGACAAACATGGCCCAGTAAGATCACCGAAAATGGATTACCAAACAAATGCATTGCCTTAAAAAATTGAACCATAAATGGCGCCATGCAATACAATTGACTTTACGGTTACACAGTTTCTCTAACCTTTTAATCCTTGGGACTTCTCACGTTTAAAAGAGCGAATCCCGGTTTTCATTTTCGCCTTTTTTTTTCTTTGTCTTTGGTAAAAAAAAATATGTGGCTGTCTTACAATTTCCGTCGACTTAAAGATCATCTTACTATTCAAGAGGCAAAAACATAGAGTAGATGAAACAATAACATAGATTCCTTACTTCGGAATATTAGGTGTCTGGTAGCCTTGGTGATTTAGGTACCTTGTTACCTGTCATGATATCTCTGGCTGTGGCAGGCCAGATCAATCTCACAAGCACACTTTGGTTTGCGGGTATTTGGAATATCCTATCTGGTTTGTTGTTTCAAGTACCTGTATGTGTTCAGCCCATGAAAGGTAAATCTCCGGAGACGATCGACTTTAAGCAAGTTGCCTTTCTTTTTTTCTTCCTAACCTTCTATTTTTCCTTCTTTGTTAGCAATTGCCGCTGTGGTACTTTCCAGTAATATGACGCTTGCAGAAAATATGTCGGCAGGACTAGGTAACCGTCTGTTTACGCTTGCGACAGAGAAAAAGCTTACTGAAAGAGAGAAAAAAAAAAAAAAAAAGGTTGTTCTACCATCGTTTTCTTCCTGGGCATTACCCGCACGATCCATATTGTGGACAACTATACCCCAAGAGCCGTCATTCGAGGTAAAAGCAAAACAAGAAAAAGGAAAAATAGGCAGTTGTAACGTACATGGGAACGAAATGGGTACAAGAATGATATTAACTATGATTTTCAAACACGAAAGGACTACAGCTAGGTACAGGCATGCAACTGATCAAGAAGGCCTTCCCCTTGGTCAGTAAATTACAATGGCAAATTACGGCCGCCAACTGGGCAGACAATTATCCTTGGGTTTTACTGTCCACCGTGTTTGTGTTTGCTTGTTACCGGACACGGGTGCCTAGTGCATTGATCTTATTTTTGATTGGTTTACTGTTTGCCTTGATCCGCATGTTCGTCACTGACAAAAATTTGCCCTTACCTCATCCGGTCGCTGGCGGACATTACCCCGATACCATCGTACGCCCCACCCCTGAAGAATTCCGCACTGGCTTTGTAAGCGCTGGTCTCGGTCAGATCCCTTTGACAACATTGAACTCGGTCATTGCTCTGTGTGCCCTCATTGACGACTTATTCCCGGAAAAACATGCCAGCACGGCTACAGTGGCGGTGAGTGTCGGTGCAATGAACCTGATCGGCTGCTGGTTTGGTGCGATGCCCGTTTGGTAAGCTTCCTTTCTCTTTTGTTTTGGAAGCTCAGCTAAACAAAGTAAAACTTTTCTTTTTTTTTTTTCTTTCCCTTCTTTGTAGCCATGGCGCTGGTGGGCTTGCAGGTCAATACCGCTTTGGCGCACGATCCGAGCTCTCGGTTATACTTCTAGGGACATGCAAGTTACTGCTTGGTATTATCTTTGGGAGTTCATTAGTAGGCTTATTGGAATTATTTCCCAACTCGATCCTAGCTGTCATGCTGTTTGTATCTGGCGTGGAGGTAAGGTTTTAAGTCCATGATGCTTTGTAATTAGCATTATCTATTCTTATGCCTTGACCATTCTCTAGCTGGCCTCCGCAGCTCGAGCTATTACCTTCACTGAAGGCAACATAGAAGTTCAAAAAGACGCCTGGACGCTGATGATGACGACGGCTGGTGCTCTTGTAGCGTTTGGAAATGATGGTATCGGATTTTTGACTGGTTTAGTCGTAGCCATTCTCCTGGCTTTGCAACGACTTGGTGTTCGTGTCTGGTGTGTTCACACCATCCAGGCGATCAAAGAGCTTCCCCAGAAGTGGCGAGATCAGCAAACGCTACAGCAAAAAAGGCTTCCTACGCACTCTGAGCCAGCATCAGAACGAGATGTTCCCGAGAGCAGCGGCGCCTCTATTAATTCTACAAAGCCTTACGCTACTCGCTAAACAGAGAAAAGTACATCTTAACTTATTCTCCTAAAGCTTTTTTTTCTTATTCATTAATAAAACACTAATTTTACAAAACAAACGAAAAAATGGCCTCCATTTCTTCTATTGTTCGTGGTAATATCCTATCTGGCGCGTCATATTCGTTCTTTGGATCTTCTATTGCCTTGCTAATTCGTCGGTATGTGTCTAGCAGTATACGGATCGCACCCTCCTGAACCTGTCGGCAATGCTGCGATACACTCAACCGCTGCAGTTGAGCAGGCACATCGGCACTGATAGACACCAAAAATGAATCAAATTTTGACATTCTTGCCGTCAAGGATTGGGCATCCATCTCGGGAACAGCGGACAGGGGTATCTATACACGGAGTAAGGATGTAAGAAATCTCATCTCGATTGCATTTACCTTTGGATCCTTGTCTAACAATGCATCTTGGATCTTGGCAAGACCAGACTGCTCTAAAAGTGAGTCATACTGTAAACAGAAAAGAAAGCTTAGGGTTATTGTCCGGTAATTTGAGCATGATGCTTACATGCTCCGATGCGACCGAGTTGAGTAAGTCCTCGATTTGTGCTGTAATAGATTCTCTTTTTTTGGACGTGAAAGAATAGGGCACCATCACCGACTAGTAGAATCCATGTTTAGCTGGTCAGGATGATAAAGAGTAAACGTCTCACCTGAATATATTGCATACAGTTGATCAGGTATATATCGTGCTCAATTTTGGCGAATCCAGAGACTGCCAACTCACTGGTTCGCAGTAATGGATCAATGATGGCGTCCAGGGTTGCACCAAAATTGAATTCGGGAAATCCACCGGTGCTGTTTGTTGCAACGATAAGTGAGGAGTCGTAAGAGGCTAATATTTCTTTCTAGAGAATCGGCATAAGAGAAGTTCGCCTAATTCAACTAATTACAAGTTGTAACGTCATTTCTCGCACAACGGGTGAAACGGTCAATTCTTTGGATGGTGGCTAAGGACGAAATAGTTTTAGTATGGCCGCAGAACAGAAAGAAACTTCACAAAACGCTAGTACCTCTGCTGCTTGAAGAATACGTTCCGCCTGTGCACTGAGAGTCTTAAAGAAGTACTGATATGCCATTTCGGTGATTCTAGAATAGTCGTGTCAGTGTGTGTTTTATGACATAATAGAGCTGAAATTTACTCGTAGAGAGAAACGGCTAGTGCTGCGTTTTTTCGCAAAAGACTGCTTATAGTGATAGTATAAAACTGGACCAAATTCGCCACCCGGTAGGAGGTGATGGCGCCATGTTGCAGTACAAGCACCTGCTCCATACGAGACTATGGTAAAGTCAGTATCAACCACTTTTCTAATACAACAACCTTCAATGGTCTGCAAGCTCCTTCCATGGCGCAGTCCATGAGATCCTCAATAGCATCCCGAACTAAACCGTTTTTGGGTGATTCGCCATATTGACTACCGCTTAAGGAAGGCGAATCTTCATTTTACGAAGCAGGAAGTCAATGATCCGTGTGTATCCCTGTCTCGCTAAATTTACCTTTATTGGTGGTTGTCTGAAATAATGCCTCCAGCATCTCTTTTTCACTTGCACATGCTTGATGTACCCAAGCTAACATATCTCCAATGTATCTTAGCGAATCATGAGCTTGTAATTCAATAGGTCGTGATGACGGTCCTCCTCGGGTCAAAGCTGTAATAAAAGCACGAGCGACAGCATCCCGTCTTACTGCCGCAATCTCATCCATGATCGTCCTATTACCATGCTTAAACCTACACCCTTAAGTTCCAAAGAGATACGTACTGGAACAGAACTGGCCGATGTTTCAACGCATTGAGGGCTTTTATAATGGGCTTCCCGACGTCAATACTATCTCCACCGAATGCTACACGGCATTCATGCTGAGTCCACCGATACAGCTTCTCGTAAGCTGCTTCTTGGTAAACTGTCATCGATTGCATGATTTGTTCTCTGTTCGTCCTTTTGTAAGCAACTTCCATCCTCATACCAACGGTCAAAGACTCTTACCCAGCTTGCTGGTGATTGGTCATTAGAAGTAACTGACAATCGTTGTAGACTTGCTGCAAGTGAGATAAAGCATCGAAAAACCCTTCGTTAACAGAAACAGAGGAAGATCGCAAGATCTTAATTTCTTCATCGCTAAGAGTAAACTTCTCCAGGAAGCTATCAACAATCAAGATACGCGTCGCACATGCTGAACTGTAATCCAGTCATCGCGTTAATTATGCATGTTCGATATGATCCCTGTTTCCATTGCTACCTCTGGTTATGCAAGGTATTCGCCTGTTCCATCATCAAGGAAGTCTGTGTTTGGGTCTTATCCAATCGTTGTTTCATATCTCTGCATGCATCATTCATTTGCTCCACTTCTGTTTCCAGCACTTCAAGTTCCTGCCATAGTTTGAGTCACAATTACCACAAGCGTTTTATAGCAACCTTAACAACTTTTCCATAGGCTTCTAGGAACTTTATATTTGCTTCTATCTCTCTTTTCTCGATTGAACCTCGTAAATTGCGTCTTAGTTCAGTCTCATCCAGATCAGGAATGTCGGAGAGGGCCGTCAGTGCCGTCTTTATACGCGTAACTTCCGACACCGATGAGTTCAAAACCTTATTCAACTTGGCAACAAGCGATTTGTTCGGCTTGTTCGATATGGATTGTGGTAATGCATCAGCGAATAATGGCGTGTCTGGTTGTGCCATTGGTTCTGAGGGTATTGCACAAGTAAGCAGCGTAGGAAATTGAATTTCTCCGTTTGAAGATATTGGCGTTGACTGCATTCCCGTCACGGGCAAATCTCGTTGCCCGCAAGTTGACCTGGCATTAAACTGCTTGAGATATTAAGCCTGAATCAGCTTCCATTTGTTCGGAAAAAAAATCGATCTTTGCGCCGCGTTATTCTAATTCATTGTTTATTGGAAGTTAGATGCACACGGCGTTATTACGGTTTTTACGTTGATAGAACATACGTTTGTATAGAACAAACACTCCTTGCGTTCTGAGATATGAAAGATCTTCATTTAAATAAGTTATTATATCAATTCTCTAAACGATCTAATGTGCAAGCTTAATGAATCGGATATTACAGAAAAAAGCAGCGAGGATTTTCAATCGCATAGGCATCATCATCCGTTACAGCGGTTATCGAAATTTTTGGATTCAGCAGCCGATTACGGCATATTTCTATTGTGTGTGTGTGCGCGAGACGTGTGGTGCGGCTAGCTTGCGTGCCTGAAAACAGATCGTTTTCCTAGATCGTCAGAGACTACTTTTAACCTTAGACCATGGCAGCTGCCTCCAACCTTCTATCCTCCTTAAAAGACTTCTCACAATGCAACGATTCTTTAACGACTCTAGTCCGATCCTTATTGTTAGAACCTTTTCAACCTGACATGTCGCAGCCAGAGTCTTCGCGTCAAGCGAGAAAGCCATCGCGTCAAGAATTCAAACTACAAGCTACCAAATTAGCACCCTTAGCAGCTCGAATCGTCAATCAGAATATTGAATCGCTCAGTAGAATCAAGCAAGCCAGCAACAGCAAAGAAACAATACCCAATCGCACGGCTGCGATCAACTGTCTAGTAGACAGCGCATTTTACGCCACAGCAGCTTTAAAGCATATGAAGGCTTACACAAAGCTCAAACCCTTGGATATTGAAAAGACTACGTCCAATTTAATATGTAAAATAGTCGAAGTGGGAGAGGTAATTGTTTTGAGCTATTGAAATACAATTGTCATATCTTATTTCTTTAGTATGGGCGCGCTTTGGAAGAGTTGCGTAAATTCAGAGCAAGCCTTACAAAAATTGTTGCCAGTCCGTCAGAGCCGTTCTTATCACCTAGCCTTTCGCCAGACCATAAATGCCTTGGTCTCACTCGAGAGCAGAATGCACCGATCCATCCATTCAGCACTATCCCGTTATTGACAACTCGGCAGCCTACTTTTTCACGCCATGAAAATGATACGCTCCAGAAATACGGAGAATTGTTAACGTTTCCATTGGACACCAGAATAACTGATTCTGCTATGATCCTGCTCATACTGGCTTACCAGGCGAACGTAATTCGTTGCTGGTCTGACATCGATGGAAGCGCCTTGCTAAGGGTAAAGGATAAAGAAGAACCTGGCAATTTAATAAACCTTCTTCACAGCATCTACCGTATTACATTAACAAACCAGGGAGTTTTTTTGAATGGTGTAAACATCTAATGAGCATTGATGCACAAACAGCCAGAAAGCAGCTGGATTTGTTGCATCGACTATTGATACGCGCGTCTAAAAGGATCCCTTTATCAGGTATGTCAAGACAATCGGCGTATCATACCTGGAGATAACATGAACGTAAATTACAGGCGAAGCAAACTCTTATCGGTTTTACTTACAGTCAATGGCACTAAAAGCAGGCATGCTTGCTGGTATATCTCCATTACCATATTTATGCGACAGTATGGTCCGTAACGGCATTACCTTCGAAAAGCAGGAAACCAAAGGTACAAGTCAAACGGAAATAGATTGATACTGATAAGCATGATGTCATTCATTCAGCAGATAAATACGAACATCTACTGACACTTGTCGGTGACTTTATGGATACACGACAACTAAGTGAGAATGAACTGCATAACGCACGTGAATACTTTATATTATGCGACTTTTATGCATATGTTGCACGAAAGGTATGGTTTTGCGTCGATGATCTTGTGCTGAGTACAAATCATAAAGGCAAACAATTACAACGCATTGACGCTGGCATTGAACCATGTGATGACCCCTTTGAGAAATATCACACGAAAATCTGATGCCTTCAGCTATTTCCACGTCGGCTACGCAGCTCATTGCAGACTATCTTTGGGCTCGGCGCAAATAGACCATGCGATATGTAAAAAAGAATGTAAGTAGCCTGGAATTGCCAAACTGCGTTGCTTATTTTGTCTTTTGGCAGTCTCCAATGACATGATACCAACATTGAAAGAAGCCGCCGATTACCTGAAAATGTTCCCAAAAACATTGGAAGAAGCGAATCTAGAACAAGAGAATAGCAATCGTATCATGTCTACATTATGCAAGAGCATTAATGCGTTTCGTCAAAGTTGCTCGAACTTACATGACATGATTGTTAAAAGCCCTGAAAAGCCAACTATGGATGTAGCTTCCGACGATAACAGCTACGCAACGCCTCCACGGCAGTTGTATAACGGCGAAAAGAAGTTTGGACCGTGGAAAGAGGTAATACAAACAATTGTGCAAGTGCTTGACCCATGCCAAGAATCGCTATCAGCCATCCTATCCACAATAATGAAAGAGGTATTAAACGGATCTAAGTAGTGCACTAATCTGAAGCGCTGTTCAGTCACAGAACGATAATGCCAACCATATGTCGTTAACAAAGAATATCAAACTTGCCTTTGTTGATATCATGCTTCTACTATCAAGAATATATTTCGATGTTGAGCTTTTGCACACACACGAGGAAGCATACAGGTTTCTCTCGGATGCTGAAGTATTTTGCAGGGATTTCCGGTTTCCCTCTGGTTACCGTTGGCTGTCTGCCGAGTACTATGGCATTGGTACTGCAATGGTGACAGCAAACTTTTATTCGAAGGCGACGTACCCACTTCGAAAAGGCTGTATACTGCTAGAAAAAGATGAAGACAGAGCTAGCACGGTTGCTGGTAGACTTCATTTGTGCAAGCGATACGAAACATTAGGAATCTGCTGCCTAAAAAGCAACGAGTTTGAGGTAAACAGTGTTATTATAGAAAACCTGTCCATCTCACCGGTTCAATCTAGGACGGCACCAAGGCATTCCGACTGGCGTTAAAACGGTTGCCAAACACGACTATCGAAATATTCGTTAAGCACGCAGCCAGTGAATCTATATCAGCTCTTGCACAACAAAATCCTTTAATCCCAAAGTTAATTGACCGTTTCTTACGATCATCTATCGTGGCAGCTGACCAGGATGTGACATTCGCAAGTGACATCATGGATACCACTACTCTCAGTTCAACACAACTGTCCGTCCTATTGGAATGCGAACTTAAAGTCCTTCATGCCTTATCTGCCAAGATGGACCTCACCAGACAGCAGTCGAAGCTAGTTAATATTCTACTACACCATTATACTTGTAAAAGTTATCCTATTCGTCGTGCCAGGTACGCTCATTGCCTTTAGAATCATTTGCAAGGTCTTACTTTGGATGGGCTATAACAGGACTTTACTCGATAAAGTTCGCATTGAGCGATCAAAACGTCTGGCCCCAGATACTGCTATAAGGTCAGCCCTGGAATCTGCTATGGAAGCCAAAAATTTGCTTACCTCAAAAGTATATATGCTCTGAAATCAAAAGAGGTCTGTACTTATTTCAGTGATTTAGGTTTTTGGCGAGGACTCCAACCTTGTTCATTGTCGACAGCATTATCTCGCTCTCGCCAACTCTTGGATAGCGATTTGCAGCCATGAGCTTAATAGAGATGCTATTCATATGTTCGGTTCTGCTATTGAGCTATGGAGATCCCTTTTGGCCGATATTAGGCCGTTTTATGAAGCTTCTCCCTCAAAGGAGAAGATTCAGCTAGTACACAGAAACGTTGACGATATTGAAGGACTATATGATCATCTTCGTATCCTTTTATTGACTACAACGTTCCATATTTGATGTTTGTAACAATCTGCTGATATCCATAACTCGCTGCATTTATTTAGGAATGCTTTCGGACCTGTTTGGAGTCCATCAGCGGCTAACGTACCAGATAAATACTTTAAGATTAATGCTGAAGCTCAATAACGGGTTGCGGGCAAGCGATATTGACAAGACTTCTGGTATGATGTGCTAACTATAGTACCACGCTAAAGTTCTTGTTTTATAGCATGCATCCACATATATGCCAAGTTAGGGAAGATATACAGCGAGCGTGGATATGTTGGCAAAGCATCGCTCGAATTTTCGCGGGCAAAATCACTTATCCAGACAAAACCATGTTCGGTAGAATCGGAACTTACCTATCTGGTTCTACACGCACAGGATCTCGCGCGTGCGCCAAATACAACGAAAAAGTGAGCATTTTCTTTCCAGCTTTTACATGTGGTATCTCACACTACAGTAGAAGTCAGCAAATTTTGCGAGTAGCAAAGAAACTATGGGATTTTGACGATGAAGGATCGGAACGGCGTCCTATTCGCTCCGCAAGGCTACGTCTCACGAAGATGTTGACATTGGCAGATGCTTATCTGGTTCGGTCACTGATTGCGTTGAATAATGTACGTGTAATTGCTTTAACTGAGCATCATCTGATGAAATACCCCTTGTAGGACACGCTTATTGCAGCAATTGATGACTGCAAAACAGCTCTTCGGACGCTAAACAGATGTACAACACTTATCCAAAACAAGATTTCAAGCCGCCGAGAGGACACAGCAGTGCAAGATCCTTTTGGATCTAAGCCTATCGGAAACGAAAATGATATAAAACAACTTACACAAAATGACAAAAGTGCAGCTACCGATATTGCATTCAGAGAAGCTCAATGGGGTATTTCCCAGGTACATCACAATAGCTGAAAGTAATTTTTTTTCTGATAAACTGGATACAGAAAATCAGCGCCTGTCTGCGGCATCTTGGACGCCTCCATATGATCCATGGTACATGGAAAGAAGCTCAATACTGCTTTGAACAAGGTCGATTACTTGGGACCAAAATTCAGTCCAAAATTATGATTTATCGCTTCCTGATTGATCTCAGCGATCTACAAGCACGTAGTGGCTGTTTGGAAAAATGTTTAACAAGTTTAGAGGAAGCAAAATCAATCCGGCCCGAAGTAAGTGCACGATAGATATCTGTCCTTTTACTGAAGTCATATTTGCAAGGGAGAAGAATTCTTATATGAAGAAGCAATTTTGCAAAGCGTGATAGGCTTTGTCAAGATGAAACAAAATGATCTAGATTCCGCTATTGAGATATATGGGAATGTCCACCAGCTATTTGAAAGCATAATGGAAAGCAAATTCATCGAAGGATTAGATTGCATTGGAAGAAGGTTGATTCTTTTTGTCCACAATGACTTTTGATTAACTGTTTTCGCTCTTATAGTGATAAAGACCGGAGCTCCACGTTGAAATCTTCAGGTAAACCCAAGTTAAGGAAGTTATACCTTATCAATTAAACAAGGAATACTTCGAATTACAGACTTTTCGCATTACAACTGCTGGCCGTTGAGAGAAATGCAAGGATGTAACGATATGCAAAAAGGTAAAAACGAGATATTGTTTCCTAGACTCAAACTTTACTCTTATAGCTCAAGCATTGGCTCAAAATGGTTTGGCCAGTTCAGGGTGGGAGTTAGTCAATAGTATCCAAGAGGCCGCTGCCACAAATGCTGATTTGGTACTGATATATAACACGAAATGGTAGATTTATTTAACGTGCTCCGAGTATAGACGGAATTAAGTGCAATATCTTCATTCATTCGTCATATGATGGCTTGCGATGAGCTGAGCCAATATGCCGGTATTGGAAGAGTGCCTCATGAAGGTGATATGCGCAATAACAGCAACGATTATAATACTGAACTATATACGCAGCGTTGGTACTTCCGTTGCTTAAATTGCAACAACGTCATGATTACCACAAGTTACAACATGCAGATACTTCCCAAGCCTTAATGGATATGCTGCAAAGGTATCAACAAGGTGCTATGGTATCCAGGGTCGATGTGTTGCAAAAGCTCTGTGTGGAAATGGGATTCTGGGTATTCTTTCAGCACTATCTTGCGCATGATCGTACATTTGGGGCCGAGTATGTAACGCTCTGCGCATATTATCTTGGTAAGCTTGCTATACGTAGATTTGCTTTATCGATTGACTTTCAAATTGCACGTAAGAAATGTCAAAAGGCACCAATATCCGGCGAGAAATGCAGTTTTGCTTAGAGCAAAAGCTAAGTCTACCAGGAGCGAAACAATGTCTTGGCGGAAATGAGTGGCCGACAGAATTTTCGAGCCAAGATGAGTTCATAATGGATATTGACAGCACCGACCTATTTTCGGAGGATCCAGATTGGATACAGCCTCATTTACAGAGCCTCCATGGGATGTATCGTGGAGAACACCGACTTGATAGCTCCAGCTTTCAAAAGACATTCGTAGATATTCTTCCAGAATCCTGGACTGTTTGTTCTGTAACAATGGATCCGCATAACAATGACCTTTATATTTCCCGTATGCGATCTAAAGAAATGCCGTTTGTGGTCAAGCTTCCACTGGACCGTGTTATACACCGTCAAACCACACATGAGGTGCTACAATATAATGACGCAGTTACCGAAATAAGAGACATTATACGCCTGAGCGACGAAACAATCCATGGTGGGAAAAAGAATTTAGACCAGCAAGAAATCAACGATTGGTGGATGACGCGTATGCAACTGGATCGGCGCTTGAAGAAACTTCTTGAACGGATTGAAAACAATTGGTTTAGTGGCTTTAGGGTAAGTAAAATGTATAGTTGAATACATAGCTGATCAATTTCTAGGGTTTACTATGCGGAAACTACAACGAACATAAAAATGAACTGACTAAATTTCAAAAACTGGTTACTACGGTAATTAGTAGCGCTGTTTCCGAGCCTGTCAGCGTCTCTATGGATGTATGCCGAATGATGCTCAGACTGGGCCCTGACCCACGAAGTCGGGATGTTGAAGATGTTATCTACTTTCTCACCACAACATATAAAAATTACAATATGGCTTTCAACGTTTCTGCTACTGATATCGAGAAGGTACGCTTCTAAGCACCAACGCTGCGCGCGTGAAACTAATTGCCTTTAAATGGATAGCTGACCGACCGTATACGCTCTGCGATTAGTGCCTATCACTCTTGTGCACGAAAAGCTGGTATTGACACGATGATACCCAAACCGGGCGATCATGTCATATTGATCCTCGATAAATTCACGCATATGTTTCCCTGGGAAAGTGTGCCGGTAATGAGACCACAAGCGGTGTCAAGATTGCCATGCATTTCCTTTTTACGTGATCGTATTGCATATGGTCGCGCTTTGGCCCGAGGCGCTGATAGTGGGCAATGGAAAGATATCGAAGTTGATAGACAAAGCGCATACTATATTCTCAATCCAGGCGGCGACCTTATGAACACGCAGAGGGAGTTTGAATCGACTTTCCTAAGGTAACAGGACCAATATTATCTAACTGTAACACTGAATGAATCGTTGCAGCATGCCAGGCTGGAGTGGAATAATTCATGAAAAACCTAGCGAGATGCTATGCCAGCAAGCGCTAATGTCAAAAGAGCTGTATTTGTAAGGCATTACTGTACATCGTTATATCAAAACCATTAACTTTCTTTTTCTAAAGGTATTTTGGGCATAGCGCAGGCCAGTCCTTTTTGCGTGGTCAGCATATTCGGCAACTTAAACGATGCTCCGTGGCACTTCTGGTGGGGTGTAGTAGTGGTGCATTGGATTCTCAAGGCGACTATGATCCTAGCGGCTATGTAATGAATTTCCTGCTCGGTGGAAGGTACATCAAAATAACTTTTCCTGTTGGCACTCAACGAGTCAATTTTTGTAGTGCATGTGTTGTAGCCAATTTGTGGGATGTAACAGACAAGAGTATCGATAAGGTCTCGAGAAAAATCATGTCAACCTGGGGATTGCTAGGACAAACAAGTTGCTCTCAAACGAAATCTCTTGTTGAATCTGTGACAGCATCTCGAGATGAATGCAATCTGCCTTATTTGATAGGTAAGAAAAGTATTTCCATTTGGTTTATGTATGAAAAGCAATAATTCATAACTTTTTTTTCTAAAAAAAATTGTAGGTGCTGCACCCGTAGTTTATGGAGTGCCTGTATATTTAAAACCACTGTAAATATAAACTAATATAAGCACTGGAACATAGACCGTTCTAGACAACATAAGAATCTTTTACTTCAATAATCGATACTTGTGTTCTCTGCATAGAGGTTACGTTTCCTCTAACCGGGTTACTTTTGTGTGGCTTTTGTTTTTCAGAACTCAGAGATACAATACAGGCTAGAATCTCCAAAACTTTAATACTCTAAAGGGAATCATTGGCTATGTTAAAGTGGCTGCCAACAAAAGTTTGCCATCAGATAAAATGAGAGGTAATAATACATGGCTGTGCACTACAGGGAAATAGAGGTCTTGGAAAATTTTTGCATCAACTAACCAGGCGTATATAAGGAGGCGATTATGAACATGCTAAAACTTCTTGATTGATCCATAGTAAAGTCATAGCTTACTATTCTGTTTTCCCCCATACTCTACCAATGACCCCTTTCTTTTGGTGCTAACTTGTCTCCAATATATTGCTTTGATTTCAGTATTTTCGCTCTTGGTCTTGCTGTCGTGTTCTAAATCTTACTTCTTTGTTTGGAGTAAGCAACTGCGCACATCCATGTAAAACGTAGCATTTAACACAACGTATATATCATATGCGTGTATAATCCTTCCTATAAGATTGACCTAGTCGGACGAATATCCCATCACTGCCAACCAGTAACACAGAAAACAACATATTTACCGTGTTTTTCCTATTTGTTTGCGCATTTCTATTTGTTATTTGCGGTCAGACTACCCTTCTTTGTGTAAAGTCGTGTCCATGTTCACAATCACTGAGATGGTTTGTTTCAAACCACAGCAAGACGAGTTTATCTAACGAAGTGGTCCTCTATTTTTGCATCTAAGGAAAAAGGTCTCAGAGTGTCTGATCCATCCTTGGCAGTTCGAACGCTTTACTTTTCGCGCTGCTTGAACAATACGCTCTTGAAGGTTATCATCAACTCGTAAGGGCTCCCTTCTTACCCCAGCCTTCACCTTGGCCCAAAACTCTTCTATTGGGTTGAACAAGGGCGACTAGGGAGGAAGATAGAGACATTAGTATCCTCTTTCTTCAACCAACTGCTTAACCTTGACTGGTGTATGGATAGCTGCATTATCCATGACAAGATACTAACCGTTCATTCCGTGTCGATCCAATCTTTTGTGATTGCCTAATAGACAAAGTTTCTTGGCAGGCAGAAGCTCGTACACAACATTGTTTGACAAACACACAAATAGCCCGCCTTTTCTTTACTGCCACTTAAAGATTTCCATTTTGATGGCCCAGTTCTTTTCCTCTCTTCTTCTTCTACTTTCTTCTTATGACGTCAACCACATTTCTGTATTTGCAATAATGGACATCAATAACTCTAGTTCTCTCTCAAATGACATAACCAAAGCAATGCCAAGTCAACCCCCTAAGATACCCGAAACAGAGCTCTGATTTAGAAAAGAGGTGCAGTAGTTGGTATTCGAAGATAACGAAACTCACTGTTAATGGAAACACGTTACCTTTGACGGTACACATGTTATCAAGATATTCCATCAACGCTCATTATATTGATAATATGCATACCTTATACCTTTGGTAAGCATCGATCTTCTAAGCAGATGACAAGAAAGTAATATTTTTATCCTTTGACAGAATCCATTCCTTGTCAATATCGTTTGTGTAAGAATTATGCTTAACATGAAGCAATAATCCCGTCCAAAATTTCAACCTTATTTCAGATGATTTTTTATTATCTATTAGATCCTCTTTTCATCAATCTCTTGTATAAAGCTTTTTAGAGAAGTCTGAAGGTTATATGGGGTACACAATTTTTTAATTTCTGTTCTTTGTTTTCCTTAGTATATGCTAGACTTGTTATTGATAAACAAACAAGGGACTTTATGTCTTATTTTAGATCCGAAATGCTTGACGACAAATTCTTGCTCTAATCCTGAAGAGATCCATGTCTTCTGGTAAGGTCCTATCTTAAAAAGCAGAGTTCGGGTTGTTGTTAGTTCAGTAACTGTCTTCTTAGTTTCCTCTCTTCTGATATTCTGGCTTGCTTCTAGTTTTTAGCTCATTGTCAGATGCATGAGAGTCTTTGTTACAAACTATAGTCTAACCCCGTTAATTGTTTCCCATTATGATATAGCTAGATCCAACAAAAGCAGTATTTAAAGGAAACTTATATTTTTTTTCAGTTACTCTCTGTTTCAAACATCGCATCCGAGATTTTCTTTTTTTTCCTCTCTCTGATCTATCTTCTTCGTACTCTTTGACTTTCTATCGACATAGTCCTTCTGTTTTCTCGTTTTCTCGTTTTTTTTATCTTCTTTAGTTAAAAAAAAACGCTAATATACCATATATCAACCTAATTATATTTGTTGTTTATCTATTTAGCCTGCACGACCTCTGTTCCGAACCGTCACTGGATTTTCAGTGCTCCCTACTTTTGTAAAAGTAAAGTACTTTTTAATGTGTGTACATACAGAACTAAATTTATTCTTTGTTGTGCCTCACTATAAGGCCCGCCATACGCTGTATCGCCTCAAATCCTCTGCAGTGCTACATATAACATGGCCAATTCTACGCCATCATCTTTTCTTCCACCACAACCCACGTGGCCAAGGTGTGGCGTAGGTCCCCGTCCTCACGGCAATACCCTTCGGCGGTAAGTAAAAAAGATGTCAAGCTATCCTTCCATTTACTAACCATGAACGTATTTTACGCTGCACGAATGAATTTTGTGTCCACTGGAGGACCAAGTTGACGTAAGCAAAATATGTTTCCCGCATAATCCATTTACTAACGACGCATATTTATATCCCTTTTAGCGCAAACTTGATCCTTGCATGGACGCAAAATTTATTTAAAGTAGCGTAAAAAATTGTTCAATAAACAATATATCGCAGTACCTGATAAACTAACTTAATCATACAGTTTAGCAAAAATAGGTGCAGTTATCTCCAGCCAACAGGTGCTTCCTGTTGTGAAGGTGAACGATAAGATGGCTGTGATGGAACTGCTTGCGCCTGCTGAGGTGTTGAAGGAACGTAATAATAACGTTGGGATCCTTGAGGCTGAGGCTGAGGCTGAGACTGCGACTGGGACGGTGGGGCGGAAACCCGATAAGAAGATTGGTGTGCCATCGACTGATAGAGAAGCGTACCGGGAGGCGGTGAATTAATAGGCATACTATTAGGATGCTGGATCTGGTGGGGAATGGATGGCTGGGGATAATGCTGGGAATAGTTAGGTGTTGACATTTGTTGCTGTGGCTGCTGCTGCTGCTGCTGCTGTTGTGGCTGTGGTTGTGGTTGTGGCTGTGGTGGGGGTTGGGATGATAGTGCTGGCTGCGGTTGTTGCGGTTGCGGTTGCGGTTGTGGCTGTTGTTGTTGTTGATGCTGCTGCAACGGCTGTTGCTGTGGAGTATACATAACTGGGTGTGCTGTTACATGGTTTACTGAGGGCTGAGGAGCGTTGATCTGTTGTTGCGACTGACCTAACCCAGCATGATGAAGCTTTCTCTCTTCTACAACTGTCTTCTTATTGGATTGGTTGGCGTGTTCCAATTGTGCCTCTTCGAGGAAATCAGCTATAGAAGACTAACTTAGCTTGTTAGGCCTGAGAAGCCAGCGGCACTAACCTAATTCAGCCGTTGACAGCTGCCTGTACGTCTTATCCACTACTTTTTTTTCTTTTACTGTTATATACAACCTATTCCAGGTTCTCTTACCAGCCATTTGAGCTGTATCCTCTTCTGATATTTTCACTCGGTCGGTCGATCGAATGAGATCCGATAAAGCGTCGCGCAGCGATACCAATTGCGATCTTAGATCTTGACTAATAGAAGTCTTCTGTTCTGGAAGAAATGGATGGGTCACCTGAACAAAACCAGGCAACGTTAGTTTGCACTCATTGATTTCATCGATTTTAGCTACCTTGTCGAAAACTGTGATTTTTAAAACGTTGCTTTGCGAGATAGCATGATTGACATCCATATCATCTGCAAAAATATTAGGAGAATTCTAACATATCTTATGGCTTCTAAATTCACCTGTCATACTAATCAAATCACCCTCTAATGCAAATAAGCGGAGTCAGTAAGCAACTACTTGCTCTGCATGAATTCTGGCGTATTGTTACCATCGTCCGTGTATTTTAGCACGATATTTTCAGGGCTCGACAGCTCATCTTTGAATAAGCGGTACATCATTAAACAAAGCCTATAATATTTATAAGCAGGATTAGAATGCTTCTCTGCCAGACAGTGAGTGAGCATTTACTCATCGTAAGTCGGTGCTTGGTTAATAGGTATACGGCGTATGTCATTCCCGCAGCGGCCTAAAAAAAAAAGCTTCGCCGTTAAACAACGGTGGATTTTCTCCTCATAGTACAGAGCTCTACATTTCACAATAATGTCCCCTGTAACAATTTTACGTAGGTTCTTGTAATCGAGTGGAGATTGGCTCATGTCCAGCTTGAAATTCAAGGGAAATTGGTTTCAAGAAGGGAAATCCCTATTCGTAGAACGGGTTTGTCCTCATCGTCACTTAAAACTCAGTGTGATAATTGATTGGATGCTAGCCTTGTTTGTCAAATGGCTCAGCAAGAGGAACGTACACAGTGCACGTTAGGAAACAAGTCGCCAGAACGTAATGGTTTGTTCTTGCTTAAACAATGTACCCAGTTTATCTTCATAATATGGACGAAGGGGACACTGTGAAGTTATCTTCTCAAAGCGTATATCCGGACCATGAGTTAAAAGTACAATGGTCGGACATGTTCTCTATCTTGTCCTGTTTTCCAAGGGTTCAATGAAAGCAGACTGTTGTGTTGTATGAAGCAGCATAGTATGTATTCCATTGAATCCATTTCTAGTGTTTGAAGGAAAACAAGAGGACAGTTATAAGCCTTTATTTTAAGAAAAAAAACTTTCAATAGTCATTGATTGCCACATGACTTATATTCGTCCTGTGATAGGTTGATGTGTTTCTATCGGTCTGGAAGATTCCTGATGGACGAAAGCTTCCGCTAGAGGACACTGCCAGTACGCGTGAGATACCAATGCTAAAAGAAATAAGGGCACGGAAATCGAACTAGGTTACATGACGACTGGTTAGCGCAAAACAGAAATACGATGTAACTGAAACACTTATTGCACTTTGAATAGAAGGCCATAGTTACTCGGAATACTCGTTGAAGAATACAGGCTCTGTGGTCGTTTCGAATCCGTTTTGGCTTGTTGGTAAGAAAGGTCCTCTTGCATAGAAGAGGTAATGAAACTAACCATTCTAGTGGCAGGCATGAATGGTAGCCAGAGCATCACATAGGCGTACTCAGCCAAAATGCTATTTGAAGTTGTGCTATCAAACATTACACTGTCCGTTTTAAGCTTCGACATAAAGCGTACATTGCTTTTTCATAAGCCTACTTTACACCAACAGTTATCAGTATCCTCTTAATCTGGCTACCCCTACACTTCTTTGCCACCCATTTCACTGGCCTCACCTGATACTAGACGCTTAGAGCATTAAAGGGTGAATGCGTAAAAGAATGACTGAAACAAGCTCTTGTCTCCGACCTTAATGCGGAGACTGTCACCGGCATCCCAACAAAAGTACTGTAAATATCATCCTGCTCTACGTAAAACCTACGAGCGGGAACGCATTGCCTACAATGTACACATAGCATTATCTTGGAATAGATTGCTACTGTACACAACAATCCCTGCCAGGAAGGGAAAAAGAGAAAAAGGAGAGCAGTATTCTTCTTAGGTTAATACTATCATTAACACCTGATTTGTCTCTATCCGGAAAAACGATCGGGTGTTCCCCTCATTCTTCCATGAATCTCAAAAGAACATAGCTGTAAACTTGCATATATTCCAACGTTATTCAGTGATGCATTGCTATCCTCTCTCGAACGTATTTCAGGATAAGGTAAGCAGCCTTCGTCTTCAAAAACTAACGACCATCTACCCCAACTAAACCGCGCCCGTGGCAAATTTTGACTTAATCCCTCGGTGTGAATTGATTTTTGGTTTAAAGCCCGCTTTATATGTACAGTCCTTGCATCTGATCAAACGAAGTGCAGTCTTTTCACCGAAACGGTAGGTTACTCTATCAATACTAAAGCTCACTCTGCTGGCGAGTAAAACCTAATAAGCTACTCCTTCCTGGGCTCCCATTTAAGACCATTGTGGCTGTAGTGGCTAATGGAACTGGCTTGGCGAGGGCCAAGCCCTTTACACTTCCGTTTAGGAGCTTCTAGGTGACACAAATCTGGCACAGCAGAAACCCCACTGGTCACACACGCTTCCATCACGTACATACATCCTTCCACGGTTTGCATACCCATCCTTGGCGACATCGGTCAATAAAGAGAAACAAGGAAAGCAAGATGCAGATACCATATAAATGGAAGAAAAAGAGGTTGAAGTAAGAGTTTATTCAGAAAGGACTGATGGATGGCTTGTCGAATTCCGTTCATTCATTTCTGTTCGGTTGAGTTTGCTTCGTGAACAGTTGGTCTTTGTTAAATTTCTTTTTGGATTTTCTCCTTGTACTAGCATAGTTCGTCCAGGACACAGCAGAAACACATACCGGCCAAACTATAGTAATATATACCTGTTAGATTCACGCAACAGCTCATCTATAAAATAGATTTCATTACCATGCCCAACAGCAGCTATTATCTGATTTAGGCTGTTCTTGTTGCACAACAATAGTTTGCGGTGGAGGACTAAGCAGAGTGTGGTTAAGTATCAGGCACTTCTTTTCTCCTTTTCCTTTTGCTTTAGGATGATTAAAACGTTTTGTGATAGTTACGCTGGTTGATAATAGCCGCCACCTGGGGGTGGCGCACCGTAACCACCGGCTTGAGGAGGAGGTGCATAATATTGACCACCCTCGGCTGGAGGAGGAGGGTACGCGTATTGACCGGATGACATGGTTTAAGAAAAAAAGGAGGAAAAAGAAAAAGACGACTACATGTTCAAAACGATATTTATAGTTTTCTTCCTTTGATAAAGTCACTTTCGTGGAACCTGAATGCTTTATTGGCTGCAACGGAAACAACGGAGACCACATGATAGTAGCTTGATTCTGCTTCGGCTAAGTAGGTCTGTTTCTCCATTATCTCTTTGGTTTTGGATTATCAGCCGTTAAAACCAATGAAACAAGCAATGTAAGCTGTATCTTGTTTGATCTGGATGTGGTGCTCTTTTTTGAAAGCCGATCGAAACCGCTTGGGTATTTGACTGTTCAAGGGCTGTATGTAAAATTCTGTTTTTAGAGATACTTTATCTGGTTTATTTGTGTGTGGCGGACGAGACACACAGTTGGATTTGTTGCACCTGGATCGATGCAACACAAAATGTGGTTTCCGGGATAGCAGCAGAAAAAGAAAAAGGCAAGGGACAGATGCAGGTTCGATGAAAATGAATGTCCCATACAATTTTGGATCTAATCTTTATTTGCCGATCAATTGTTCAAGATTAAAAACTAAAAGATGGGTGAAAAAGCAGCTCGGCTGCCAAAACGGGTATGTTGTGGATGCTTAAGTTAAATATGCTGCATTGCGGCGCGCCCGACCCGTCCCCGCATCTCAGGATGTATCTATAGATGGTAAATTGCATCGTCATAACAATGCTTTTTGGCAAGAAGGCAAAAGACTCGGTGTCACTATGAAACAGTATGGTTATAGAAATATAGCTGTCAGGGAAAACCAGAGAAGGAAGGAAAGAATGAAGAAAAATGAAGGCAGAGGCAAAAATCATATGAATGAGCATGCTATTTTCTTTACTGTTTGTTCTGAACTGATTGGTGCATCAAAAAAAGAAACAAACTATTAACTTTTTTTTTCTGAGATTGCAATTCCTAATTAAATTATCAAGATAGGCGGCGATGATCCCTACAATTTATATTTCCGAGGAGGAGGGGTGAAAGAGAGACAAACACAGAGAAAGAGAGATCTTTTCCCACCCCTTTTATGTTATGTTGCAGCAAGTCAATTGGTCTATGGCTTGTATAAGGTCAGCTTAGTAGGAGAGAATGGAATGGAACAATAGCCAAAAAATTAAAAAAAGAGGGAGAAGATGAACAGTTAGGTTGGGTTACGGCCCGACATTGGATAGTTATTTTGGCCATAGAAACGAAGCACATTCAATAAAGCGCAATTATTCATATTAAGACCCCGATGGGTACACAAGGGTGAAGAAAAGGGGAATTAAGCGCCATAGCAATAAATATCCACGTTGTTGTGCTTCAACAAAAAAAGTGATTTAAATATAACCATTTGTCATTTATTCATTTCCTTCTCTTGTCCTTTTTTCCTCTCTCTCTTTCTCTATCTATCCTGTCTCTTGCACTGTTTGATATCCTATAGCAGCCTCATACTATGAAGATCCACACCATCGTACTCGGTGAATACCATCATCCACCCATCCCATTCTGTCTGTATCAATTTCCTACTCCAGTAACGCCACCGTTGACAACTCAAGAAAGCACGATCCACTTCTTCAGTATTCAGGATTTGACTCATCTCTTTAACCTGGCAGACGATTTGATCCCAGTTTATCGCGAACATCCCAGTTACTTCTGCAAAGACCAACTTGGCCGTTGCTACTTGATGACCAAGGGAGTGGCCGATATCGCGTGTAAACGCCGTTTGACTGCTCTGGCCGAACTATGTCGATTGACCGACCGAGATGCTTTGACCGGTGCAGCCGATCCGTGGCTCCAGCAAATCCCTAACCTTCGCCCTTGTCCCAAGCATGTACTAGAACAAGACTTAGCACCAACACGACTTGATGGACGCGAATGGTTCCTCAAACCTTCCATTCGCTTATCACCACCAGCAGAGGAACGGTAAGCTAATTTGCTTTTTTTTTTTGCTAATCTTACACGGGAATTAAACAAATTGATTTTTTGTCATACAGTTCCTCGACGTTACCTAAACCTTCATCTCTGCTGCTAAAACGCCTGGCGCCCAAACAAGGAAATAAAGCAACACCACATCTCACCATTAGTACACCGTCCTACGATCAACGAAACGTAAGCATCCAATCGGCACCGTTACACGCTCGGCGAACAGCGACTATCAATGGTAACCGGCCACACAAGGTCATGAAGCGATCAACACTCGTGCCTGCCACCTCGACTGGGATAAACTTTCCAAGTCCGCCCATTGTCCTATCCCAGCACCAACAACAACAGCAGCAACAGCAACAGCAACGACACCTCACCCAAAAACAACAATTCCTTTTGCCATTTGAACATCTGTATGATAACCTCGAACAAACAAGAAGACTCAAATCCACCTTGGATGACCAAATTCGTCGATCCTCCACCTTGATGAAAACTTTACAAACTTCCAGTGTCATGGTAGAAGCCCTCGTTCGAACTTACATGAAAGATGCTATTGAACAGCAGTTCCAAGGCCGTCTTAGAGAATGTCTAAACCGAGTGGCAGCGCTGGAACGTCTACAACAGCCATCAGAGAATAACAATAACAGTGACAAACACTTCAAGACGACTGGTGCGTCTGAGAGATGGCAGCAAGATCAATCATTACCATCAACACCACCAACACCATCACAACAACAAAAATCTACATCGGTCCTGGCTGAACTCATGAGTCGATTGGACCAATTGGAACGAAAACTGGACAAAAGACAATGAAATCTCAAGCTTAATATCTATCCCTTTCTTTTTGTTTTAATTTTTTTCCCTTAATTTACAGCTGGCCTACCCTTTTTCCTTTTTGTAATACGATACCCAATTCTTTTCCTCCTTTTTTTCCTGTTTCCTTGCTTAGAACCGATACAACGGCAACCTTGGAAAAAGAAGAAAAAAAGAACGGGCAAAGATCTAATGAAGATGTCTCTCTCTCTCTCTCTGTCTTACACACACACACATACACACACTATATACTATTCACCCGTAAACAAGATAAAAAAGAAAGAAAAGCAAACGTATATACCAAACAAAAATAAAGAAACGAAACTCAGGAAAAGAGTATGTAAGACGTGTGTACCACTGCAATCTATTATTGTCATTATGTTCCGACTCATTGTAGCATTTAAAACCAGCTGTCTTCCTCCGTCACCGTGGTGTCGCCATAGCGATCCGTCTCTGTGACTAATAAGAACAAGTAGTTTCAGTAAAGTTTCTTAAGTGGTATTTCCTCCTCCCCCCCCCCTCCCCGCTCTAGGCAATATCACTTGTTGCCTTAGTACCTGTTGTCTCGTCATGGAACCATCCATCCTTAGTTTCAACAACAGTGGTGTCACCGTAAGCATCTAATCGCGTGGAAAGGAGAAAAGACAAAAAGTCGGTTAGTAAAAACCAAGGGAAAAAAATCCCCTCATCGATTTGAAATTTAATTTTTATCAAGCTTACTTGTGGTCACAATCGTTTCCTTGTCAGGTCTAAACCAGCCACCATCTTCCTTAATAATCGTGGTGGTCGTGCCATCATCGACGGGAGCTGGTGGTGGAGCTGCAGCGTATGCACCTTGCTCATAGCCACCATATCCACCGCCATAGGATGGTTGTGGTGGGCCTAGCCATGAGAAAATAAAAAAAACGAGTTGCATTAGAAGATGAGTAAGGTGATCGTAAACAAACAAGATTTTCCCTTTCTCTGCTCTTTCTTATCACTGTATACTTACGCATTTCTTGTTCCCTTTGTTCCTGCTCTAACCGATCTATACGCTCATTTTGATCTTTCTCATGTTCAATAAATTCGCCAATAGCCAATCCAGCCAGACCACCAGCTGCTACACCAGCTGCCAATTTCATGCCATTGGACATGCCAGGTTTCTTTGGGGCTTGGCCATATGCACCTTGTTGCTGCTGTCGCTGTTGTTGTTGTTGCGGAGGGTACCCTGCAGGTGGCGGTGGGGGATATGTCTGCGGATATCCGCTTGGATAACTGCCTTGCTGAGGAGCAGGAGGGTAACTGCCGTTACCACCATAAGGCTGTGGTGCGGGTGCTGATGGAGGGGTAGGGTATGCGCTGCCATAAGGAGCCTGCTGTTGAGGTGGAGGAGGATAGCTAGGTCCTCCATAAGGTGCTTGTTGCTGTGGAGGCGGAGGATAACTACCACCGTAGGGTTGTTGTTGAGGTGGAGGAGGATAGGCAGGACCAGAACCATAGCCTTGACTTTGAGGAGGATAGCCATAAGGTTGCTGAGGTTGCTGTGGAGGATAACCACCAGCAGCTCCGTAAGGTGCTTGTTGCGGCTGTTGGGGTGGCGTTCCATACGCAGGTGGTACAGGTGAACCCCCATAACCCTTGCTACGAGGATCTTCCCATGTGGTTTGCCGGGTATTGTGGTCAATGAAATAACTTTCCAAGATAAATCAATCAATCCCGTTGATATAGCACCAAAAGCCCCGAAACCGAGATAAATCACTTACTATCGACCGTCTGCTGTTTGCTTTGCTTCCCAGCCTAATAACGAAAGAACTCCCGATGTTTGCCAAGAATCTTTGAACGGAGTTTGACTTACCTGGTGGTAGCGGAGAGGACATGGCTAAAAAGAAAAAAAGGGTTGAGGAAAGGAAAAAAAAAAGGAGCACGGAATTCATTTTTGTGCAGTGCTTAAAAGGAGTTGTAAAAGGGCATAAAAGCAGTGACATCCCCGTGTACATTGGGTAACATTTTTTTATTGTAAAATTACGATGATAATGGTCGAATCAATCACTACTGATTTACCCGGATATCACATTCCCGTCTAGGATTGGGACATGGCCATCAATCGCCGGATGTGCTGTAAATTCAACTAAAACGGCAAAATAAGACAGCGCTCTCTAGTTTTTGTGTAACAAATAAGCACTTACCGATGCAGGTAAATAGTTGCTAAGCGACAGGTCGTGGCGTGTTTCAGGAACATCATAGAAATGTTCTTCTAAGGATACTTGGTCTAAGAAAAGTGTCTCACCGTGGGTCACTCGGGATGCCACCGCTTTCATCACATCCCCACCAATAGGAGGCTAATAAAGAAAAGGTTCAGTGTACGCTCGCACACATCTATTTATTTCATCGGACCACCCACCTCATAGTCCGCCGCGTGATAGTTCTGCATCAATCTCTGGATTTGAATCGGCATCAAGATATAGCTCACATCAAAGATGGTATTGATATCGGCCACACTGGCCTTCTTCATTTGTAGTAACCTTGTTGCCTGATTCAAGTGATCAAGGTTGAGCGCTATTTCTTCTAACTGACGACTCTTGCACCATTCCTCCAACCGCGTGACGTTGCACTGTATTTGCATTGCTATGATATTTTTAAGTATAAAAGCATGCATTCCTCATATTCTGTACCTCTTTTCCACGAATTAAAGTTTCGTCGCATGAGAAGATCATTGAATGCAGTCACTCCAATATAATGGAAAAGTTCGCCGAACACCTGCCCGGTTACAGATATCTCGATTTCATAGTATCGGATTCCCCGATGGACTTGGTTCAAAAACTGCAACATATCTTCTGTGGAGACAGCTGCCTGGGCTGTAGCACCTTGTTTGAAGAAGCGGCCGGAATCAGCTGTCATGAAGCCAGGAAGTGGCTGGCTTTCAATAACAGCCGGGATAACCATCTTGCTCAATTTGGTCTTCAACTCGGTCAGTAGGTGGCAATAGATATTATCTTCCAAGCATTGGACTTCAAATTTAGCAGTGCCTATCATCTTCTCAACATCCCGCCAGTTCACTGCTCGTTGTTCTTCTGTCGAATTTGTTTGAAGTTCGCTTTCCAGTCCTTGTTCGATAGAACAAATCAACGATCGTAATTCATAGGCGTTCATCATCCAGAAAGCACAAGGGATGATGGCATCATCTGCCTTACAACTCTACAACGGCATGTCATTGTTAATGAACAGCGAAAATAAGTATTTAAAAAAGTCTCACCGAACAATGCTTGTCTATAGCGTTGAGGACAGAGAACAACAAGCGTTCCGATTGGGAGAGATACCCATGTTTCCACATCAAAGAAATGCATTGAGCAATAGCATGAGCAGGGAACACAATATCTTTATGTTCAAGCGGCTCCTGAGGGTTAGGCAAGGGTACCGCTAAAGATTCGACGAGAGTTTCAATGATCTCCTGCTGAATCAAAAGTTCGTCCTGCAAAAGCTCATGGAGATTTTGGTCATGTTTCACGTCGCCAACACGCAGACTATCAATTTGTGCTGCTGTTGCCGATGCTTCTTCCGCAGACATACCATCCTGTGGATTTGGCTTCTTTGCAGCAGCTTCCCGTCGATAGGCTGCTGTAGCGGCTGCCCGTGTGACACCACCTTTATCTCCTGGTCTACGGACCTGGGATGAATTTCGGATGCTTGAACTTAATGACTGTTGTCGTCGCGAGGGTTTGAAGGTTTGAGATAGCTGTGCCTTGAGTGCAGAGACCTGTTTCTTCAATTCTTTCATCTCCGGTTCCTGCACAGTTTTGACCACTGTTTGCGAGGCTTGACGTAGTTTCGAGATTTCTTCCTTTTGCAGCGTCAACTCTTTCGTTAAGCAACTGATCTCCTTATCTTGCGACTTAATTTTGCTTAATGATGCGATATACTCGCTCTGAAGGCGATCCCGCTCCTGTTGAATGGAAGACCAGCCATTTTGATGATCCTGCGTACTGCTGATCTTGGTTCCAATATCTTTCGATTTCTTGTCCAGCTTTTCGTACTTTTCAACCCATGATCGAACCTGAGCTTCAAGCTCAACTGCCTTTTTCTTAAGTTTTGCCTTCTCATCCTTTTGCTGTTTTAGGCTTTGGGCCAGCTCAACCACTTTGTTCTCGAGTTTATAAGACACTTCCTTGAAATGACTCACAGACCGTGCTTCCGCTCGCATTGCCATTAACTGCTTTCGCGCGTTACGACGTCGAACACAAGTTTGAATACGAATCATATGATTACGCTGAGCCTGATATCGTTTACGCACAGTCCTGCATTGAAATTAATGTCATGTTGCTCTTTTTATCCACTTACCATCCCCGAATAACGGCCTGTATCCGAGTAGCTGCATTGTGCTCACGTAAACGTGCAAACCTTTTCCTGGCAACAAGACCCCTTGTACCTGAAATTACAGTGTCACAACGCCGACTTCATTTGTAAATTATGACTCTACCTGCTTGCAACTGGATAATCAAAGCGCGTTGCCGCAAATATCGTTTTCGAACAATATATCTCCTCCAGTATTTTTGGATCACAACAGCAGCTCTTTGTTGTCTCAACTTTTCAAGTTTTCGTACTCCCATCTTTCGCCTGGCAATTTGCTGCAATTTCGTCACCATTTCTCGAATTCTCAAGTACCGGATACGAACAATGTACCGTCGCACATTCTTCTGAACCACAACAGCACACTCATTCCATCGATCCGATCTTAACTTCTCCATGTAGGCTAACTGCGAGAAATAACAAATGAACTCAGATACCCATCATTGATGCTTCTCTCCCTCTTACCTGGCCAGCGCGGAAGAACAGCTTTGTCAAACCAATCTGGTATTTGTCTGGATCCTTGATGTAAGTATCCAAAATGACCATGCAAAGTTTTCGAATATCCGGGTTGTTTTTGGGATCCCAGTAATGAGAATTGACAAGCGCGTAGTATCTGTTATATCAATATACCATGGTTAGGAATCACGGTTGTATTCAAGTTCCATCTTGGCTCTTGCCTATCTGCAAACTCTTCAAACGTCCATCTGGTCGGGTAACCAGCACAACTGATGCGGATAGTTTCCAAAACACCACAAGCACGCAGCTGTGAAAGAACCATGTTCGCTTCAAATGCCCACGCTACCTTGGCTTCGTTAGGCTTAATACAACGAATATAGTGAACATTGGTTTGTCCGATCGTGTCCATTAGATTAATTAGGGAAAGCTGTAACCAATGTCAGCTGCCGACACCATGCCATTTGCTACGCTTACCTTAAACATGGAACCCAGCGTTGGCTTCTTGGCAGCACTTTGTCGTTTCTGGTTGTCCGACTAAATATTATGTGTGAGACGGTGTACAATAAATAGCAATCTTGTCTTACAGGACTGGAGGCAGCACTTGCAGAAATGAGACTGGTTGCCGTCTGTATCATATCAACCAAAAACGCAGATTCAGCATTTTGGATAAGTGCCAAGTGCTCCTCAGGCACCGTGTCTTTGTTTTTGTCCAGAAAACCATCTGCTTCATATTGCACATCGTGAGCATAATGGCATACAGTGAATGCATTGTTTGAAAATCGCGGCTTTTTGAAGTAGTCCTGATAAGCCGGCGCATTGAAGTTGGAATATAATTTATTGCAGAAACCTTGATCCGTTCCGGACGGAAGACGAGATTCCTGTTGTAGATATTAGCATCTCAGAGTAGCCATTAGAGCAAGTTTACCTCATCAAGCAAGGACAGAATACCCAGCTTTGCTTCAATCATCTCGATACATTTCTGATTGTCACTGAACGAAATAAATTTCCAGTCAATTTGTTCTCGTACATATTCCTAAAACAAACATTCGTTTACATTAAATAAATTGCAAATCTGCTTTACCTCTTGCTCGAGTTTGAACACGTGTTGATTGAACTACAGGCCGAATTAACAATTATTGCTTTAGCATATCGCGTCTTCTACCTGCTGCTGAAGCTTTTCGTTGGCGTAATTGATACAGAACTGTTCGAATGAATTTTTCTTGAAATGTTCAAAA
Organism: Apophysomyces trapeziformis B9324; assembly: GCA_000696975.1. Taxonomy (NCBI): domain Eukaryota; kingdom Fungi; phylum Mucoromycota; class Mucoromycetes; order Mucorales; family Mucoraceae; genus Apophysomyces; species Apophysomyces trapeziformis. Next base: position 82,352 of record JNDP01001332.1, read on the forward strand.
CCATAAATATCAAGCACACCAATGAACGTTGCCACGCTTTCTGCATCGGAGCATGACAAGCTGTTATTGACGACGCTGACCAGCCATTCGAATAAGTTGGCATATATGTATTTAGCCACTGAATCTCGCACAACTTGTGCCTGTGTTGGATTCAGATTTGTTACAATTTTCTCGGAACGGGTGATGATTTGTTTGCGGACAATCCATTTTCTGAATTCGGCCTTGTTAATACCAAGCAATTTAGTGGACAATTCTAGGGAAGGTTCATCGTCTGCAAGAGTGGCATCGCCTCGTCCTCCAATTTCAATGTTGCCGATATGAAGAAGAGCTGCTAATAAACGAAAGATCTGCCATTGGGTCTGTACTGAAATGCCGACTAAGGATAATGATTTCTGCGTCAATTCAAACTCCTCCACATCATCTACTCCTGGGATTACGCCTGTTCCGCTCCCATTCAAATAGTTAAATTGTGTCCACTCCTTCAAGCCAAGATCAGCTCTTTCCGCGGCTGGAGCACCTGCACACAGCTACAGCCAAAGCTTAACAATCCGAATCGTCTTCAAACAGATATATACGTACCTGATAGAAAATATGATAATTTCGTTCGGTTTCTGGTTGAAACACGAGTCGAGATCGTTCCAAGAGGTATGTTCTAATTTTTGCTCCGACGATATTATATTTTTTGTCAAATTGAATCTATTGCATATTTAGTCTTGCTGTTATTTGGCATTTTGATTGCTCAAACCTCGATATATTTTCCAAATCGTGAACTGTTATCGTTTCTAGTTGTCTTTGCGTTACCAAATGCTTCCATGATAGGATTGGTAGCTAATGATTCCTTTTTTAGTCGAAAAAATATAATTACTGCTATGTTTACCCAGAATTTGTTCTTCGACCTCCGTCATCCCTTCACCGCTTTTGGAATTCTTGCCCGTCGCCTCCTTATCATCGGCCGTGGCGAAATAACGCATGATATATTTGGCACTCACAGTTTTACCAGCACCACTGCATCCTATTCAGCTCTCAAGAAGTTTATTGGATGCGCCTTACCTCTCTCCGGAAACCACAATTGTCTGGTTGGACTTTTCCCGAATCATACATCGATAAGCGTCTTCTGCAATGGCGAATAAATGAGGTTCTAATTCACCCCGCCGACGTCCAGAATATTGTTGAATAATCTCTGGTTCATAGAGCGGCACACGAGCAAAAGGATTTGCAGCAATCAACACAATGCCGGAGTAGGTATAAATATTACGCTCATGGTATCTGGTTCGGATGGTATTAAGGACTGCGATAAGAAGATATTCAGCACGTGAAGGGCGGATCAAAAGTTCTGACCTGACGGTTCGTTCAAGTAACTGAGGTTGGTAAGGTCATCGGTATTCTCCATCTTAGGTGGGTTGCGAAGTGGAGGTAAGTTCGCACCCTTTGTCTTCTCTAGTTCCGCCATCGATGTCTCGAAGACATGTTCCTAGGTGATGGATGAGCGAAGCACGGATTGGTCTCTAGCCTTACTTTTCCAGGTTCTTCGTCGGACTGGAATACGATCTTGACCGATGTGGCATCTACGGTTTTGGACAGGACGGATGCAGACACCCATCCTTCTTTTTCATCTGTAAACCACGCCTGAGTTCCTTTAGTATACACGTCAAGGAGCTGAGTTGAGTTTGGCGAAGTCATCTCGACGGAAGAACAAGAGGGTAACGCTTAGTCTGGGTTTTTACTATGCACAGGCACGACGTTCCAAGGGGAAAGAAGGGGAATTTAAAAGAGGGACTTGGTTTAACGTCCCTTGGGAATGGTCGTTGAAAGAGGGGGGAGGGGAAAAAAGCGTTCGTAAAGGATTTCGCTTCCCGGTTTGGCTTCATTCCCGGTCTGACACCAAAAGTCACAGAGAAGTGGTACCTGATTATCTTGGAAACGAACGAAACAAATATACATCTTTAAAGAATAGATACCTAAACCCTTACAATTTACGTAATATTCCTTCCAGGTCCAGTTCAAGAATACTAGCTTAAAGACTCCTACAAAACAAAAACAGCTATATGCCAAAACCAGAGCTACTGTCGGAATCAGAGAACGGGGATCGAAAACAGAAAACAGCTCTATGACGCTGCGTTTCCTTTTCGGAATAGATGGACGCTATTGACACGATGCTTAGGTACTGAAACTGAATCCTACTATAAATCAGACACGATGCTTCATTTTATGCTACAGTGACACAGAAACCGACGGAAAATGAGAACAATTGTTTTTTTTTCACGCTTCGATAATGTGGTACATTAGAGGTTCTTCCTCTTCTTCGACTCCTGCTGCTGTATGCATCATATAAGCCCGCAGCATAAATAACAAGTCAGTGTTGACTAAAATAAATTGAGGGTCTATGGTAATTAGACGCTTTGCATCAACTTGGGTACCAAAACGAAATAGAAACAACTCTAAGACATGTCATCGTGGACACGATCATCATATCGACATCGTATCTTGGGTGGTCAAGGCCAACCAAAATATCATCTTTCAATATGTGCGATGGAATTTAGATTTTGGTTATCTTAGGAAGGTTAAACAAAATTAAGACAGATAGGTAAATAAACAATACTATCTTTTAAATGCGGCACAACGCCTGCCAGAAAAACATTAACGTGTCCAGCTTTCCACTCGGAAGACTCGTACCTGTATTTCCAGGAAACTTGTGACAATTCACTACGTTTTCTACGCGACGCTGCATGTTATGCAGTTATTATCCTTTGCGTCAAAATATGACTAATATATTGGATGCTATCCATATAACCAGCTTAACTGATCGGTTCGTTGCTCTGCTAGCTGTGAATTAAAAACGAGTAACGACCAGATAATTGACTCGAGATCATTATAGAATTAGCCGGTCACTTAAGCTCTGTTTCAATTAAGTTGAAGATTTTTAAGCACGATGATGTAATTCTTTCGTCTTAAAGCCAAGATTTAAGGCAAATGTATGGTTGTGCATGTAGTTCTGCAAAGAATCTCAGATGTGATATCCAGCTTCATAATGTAGACACATTTAGCCTCTATCTTGTGCAGTGAAATTTCATATAATAAGAAACTTGGACCCCACATGATATATATGATTGGTCTTGTAGAACAGGACCAACTAATCATTGCCTCCTATGTGCATTGATCGAGCTGGAAGTCCAATGCAGACTTGACAGTTGGAGAGAGTATATCTTTTAATGTTCAATGCATCATCTGTAATAATTTTTCTCTGCTTACGGCAATTCAGGAATTTTAAAGCTTTTAAATTAAAAAATATCACACAGTTAACCGCATCAGAATACAGTTGGTAGCGCTTCTTTTTCATTTTCAGGATATACAGATGTAGGTATATAATCGATGAAACAACTGCCTTTGCTAAGTATTATGGAAGCGCTAATCCTATGGATAGATAGCAGTGGAAGGAAAGAACGTCTATATTTTCACTGGCGCAAAAGTGTGAGTACGCCTCAATTAGCAACAAGTGCGAAAAGCCCTGATGCATTTTTCTTGCATGAAAACATGGATTAATGCGCGATAACAAGGTTCTCATGGAGTCTCAATCATATAATCCTGTAATATCGCAGAACGTTCGCTTGCATTCTACGTTATTAACGCCGCTGCCATGAAGATATACATGAAATAAGGAAAACGTTTATTAATACAAAGAGGAAAAATGAAGCATTTGGCTGTTTGTCAAATGTGGGGATATAAATAGCGGAATGAAAAAAAAAAAAAAATGGTTTACAGCTTTATTAAGCGGGATTCTCGCTGTCTTCTTCAAAGATAGTATCCAGACACGTAATTCGGTTAGGCTTGACATTTCTGGGGTACATATTTGGTCGTGATTCCCAACGAAACCTGCGCGAACAGAGCTGATGTTCCATGTCTTGGTCAAATATAAGAGATGCCATGGTTGCAGTGTCTTTTGGTTTGCAAAGTAAGAAATACAGCGGTACTGTGTCGCTTTTCATCGTGCAAAAGAGAAAGAGATCAATGACTTGTCGGTCAAGGAATGCGCTGTTTATATTAGATTTTCCCAATATTTTTATCCGTGCACGTGTGACAAACTGAATTCCAACAGGCCAAAAAAGAAAAGGCCTTTTATCACATTCAGCAATGGGAAGCCTGAAGACCTGTGTCAGTAATTATGTCAGATATAGCAAAAAGCACGGAAGGAAAAACAGAAAAGTAAATTTGCTTCCGAATCGCCACTCTTTAACGGTTTCTAACCTTATCGAATTCCTCCTGTCAGTATTCATTAAGTCTTATTATTCGATATTCAGCACATCATGGTATGGATAAACATTTCCTTTGTTGGAGAACTCTGCAAATACCCTTGATTGTGAAGAAATTCCAGTGCTTTCTTAGATAACGGTTAAGCTATCCATGTCATAAGATCGGAAAACAACACTAAAGTTTGCGGTACGTGCGTGCGCCCCACTTTTAAGTTTGAGCCAATCAAACCAAGAACAACTTAAGCATTAACACTTAATACTACAAGGTTGCAACACATTACTCTCAACAGCTACATCAAGGTTATACGTAGAAGGTTTGAACAAGATTTGTGGCAGTCATGGATGACTTAGCTGGTCAATGTGAGGTTTGCAAACCAACTTCAAGTTGTTAGTCTGCATCGCTAGCGCGGTTCTGTTATCCCTGACATTTCCATTGGAGACGCATCACAAGGGCAACAAAGGAAGGCAATCTCTGTATTTGTTGAATATTAACCAAAGTAGGTAAATATTCATCATCTGACCCTAGGCCGATGGGATCGAATCCATGCAAGTGATTCTACGCAGTCCACAACGCGATAGTAACGTAAAAGGAGCTGGTCAATCTAATGACAAAATGTCATCCCTAACCCGTGATAGTTAACCTTGGCCATCTTGAAACATGCTGATGTTGTTAGTTATCTATGCTTTTCCACTGTTTGGTACGTTGCAAAGCCTAAGAACAACAGTTGCTAAACACACATGTGAGGTTTCGGGACCCGAAATATCCTGCATATCAACTTGCATTTGACGCCCAGTGCTCTGGATTGATCCATGGAAAAAACAAGTAGCCTATTTCGTAAATTCCTTGGCAGCTTTCAATGAATGCCTAGTAGAGAAGCCTAAATCTATGATCACTAGACGAATGGCTTGTTTCTCAGCTGCGAATATGCCAATTTCGTCTGATCCGTCTGATCTGTCTATTCCCGCCTAAACGGCCTATACATTGTTCTCGCCCGATCGTTAGCAAGGTCCCTAGCATTGATGAGCTAATCAAGTTACTGTTAGCAGAAGATAAGTTACTGATAAGTTAAGTATAGTTTGCTGCTTAAATAAAGCGTACTTATTGGAGAATGACGGTTTTAGCTTGACATCTGCGTTTTACGTACTATTCGCTTTCATGAAGGAAATCTGCTATCGGGCTCTGTCTTTTGAGGTTACACGCTATCACTCGTGCCACAGGAATGCTCCAATCTTGTTCTTCATCGATAATACAAACGTATTGCTCCATAGAAAGCATTTGTTGCTTGGTGATTCCATTGTTTGCAAGAAAACACACCCATGCTTTATGTGCTAATTGGCGTCATGGGTCTCTTCATTTGCGAACAGATTCATTTACAGTAACATAAGACTATATTCAATAAACAAGTAGATTGTATTTTATTCTTACAGATGAACAGGTCTAATAGGAAAGTGAAGATGAAAGACCGCTAGGATGATGGCTGGTATCACCGGAACATACGCAAATAGGCGAGAAATAGAGCGCCCGCACCTGTGATCGTACCTGAACGAACAAGAACAAAATTCTTAAGGATCATTACTATGTCGACCAATGGCTTACCGATCATGTATTGCAAGATTTGGAACTTGATGGCTTCCATTTGCGTACGCAACCCTGCAATTTCACTCTCAATCCTTGTATCGGTTTCTTTGATCTTGATTTCCTGTGCACTAGCTTCATCGCGAATTCGGCCCTTTTCCAAATTAAGGTCTAATCTCACATTTGCTTGTGTCCTTGTAATTTCCTCCCTTAGCTTCTGCCTTAATTTCTCAATTTCGCCCTGCAAACGCTCATTTTCGGCCTTCATCATGATGAAGTCGTTCTTCTCTAACAGTTGGATTTCGGATTTTAGATGAGCAAAATCCACCTTGTAAGTATACACTGTCTTTTCTAACAAGGTCAGCATATTCCCTTCGTCGTATGAATGCAGTTTTACTGAATCCCACCTTCTCTTGTTCAGCTTTTGTGACCATAGCTTTCGTCAAGCCGGACATACTTCAAAACATGGATTAAGACTTGTCACATACGTCATTAGGCATCTACCTCTCAGAAATGATCTCACGCAGTGATGCCATAATAGCTTCACTTTGTTCCCTTGTGAATCCTTCATTCTCCAGTCTTTCAACGAATTTAAATGTGTCGAAATGATACTGAGGAACTTGTCGTATAGGCGATGAAGAGTGGAAACTAAGCGCTGATGAACGGGAGCTAGGATTTTTAGCCAGGAATGATCGCACTAAGGCTGAGGTATAAGCAACATATGGATCGATTCAAATCGTAGACTGACCCTGACGTAAGGAACTGGCCATCAATAATAGGAGTGGAAAATGAATGCAGGATGAGGGTCCTCGATTGGTAAAACCATATTTTATCAGACGCAAGTCACTGCAACCTAACCTCACTGCATCCTGCACAACTACCTTCATTGAGCACGGCCGTTCACTCCGTACTCAGTGGTTAGTATGCTTTTTCTTGGAAGATAAATAGTGATCGGAGCACTTATAGTTAGCAGTTGAAATGGACAAACCCATATGTTATTGAATGCTAAGAGGACAACATCATCATAGCCTAGCTCTGTGAAATGTGTCATAACAAAATATGCTGCATGAGCATTATTAATGAAACGAACAATATGTGTTGCTTTTGCAGAGGATATTGGGAAAACTACCAGGTTTTTGACGTTCCGATATATATTAGTATGACCATAAGCTGGTACTAATGGTCCCTTTATATGCTGTCAGTTAAGGTACTTACAGCGCATATAGCTGAACAGCATGCTATCTTGACTGTTCGACAAGTAAAGAAAACGAAGATATTGAAAGAAACATACAATAGGACAGGAATAACTAGGAATGCCCATAGCATTTTCTGTTGTGGCCATAAGTCGGTGACAACTTCCATGGCGGGCTCGCGGGTCTGTGAGCCATAGCAACATCCGACAGCCTGGTTTGTGTGCAAGCTTCCCGACTTACAAACCTAACTGTGAGGTTATCCATCTCCTACTTTTTGGAGGATCTGAGGATTAAAAACTAGAAGAGTTCATGAGGCTACTTCAATCCAATCTTCCTTGAAATACTACTCCCCTTTTCATGTTCTACTCTAAACTATTTGGAAAAGAGTCAGCAATACAGACATTTGCATTTAAAAAATACCGAAATCGGGGGATTGGACCAAATCCACTTTTGGTATCGGTTCATGAAATTTTGTGCAACTGACAAACTGTCATTTCTAAGCAATAGACTTTCCCCTCCCTTAGTGAAGACATATCCAAAACGCTCATTTTAAAATCAAAAAAAAATCTGGGAGGAAGCTGTTGGACTAAGCGGATATTCTCGCTTGTCATATCGCTGAAGCGTGCAAGACTATTACTGTAGAAAACTACACTCCGAGTCTTACTGGGATAGATGCATCTCGGGCAAGTTGTCTGATTTTACTCCCAGATTCTCTAATAATAACGCATGCTATAGCACAGAAAACTGTAGCACCAATGGAAATAAATTAAAATCAAAGGCCGCGAGAGCTTTTTTTTTTCTAAATAGCGGATCTTTCCTCTTTTATGAAGTGTCCCAAACTTTCTCTCTTTCTTTGCTTTTTTTCTTTGCCAGACTCCGTTATAGACTGATACTCTAGGCACAATGCAAGAATTTCCGCTCGAGATATTAATGATCATTGGCAGCTATCTGTCACAGGAAGACCTCCCTGCTTGTGCCCGTGTTGGTCGACTATGGCATAAGACACTCATTCCGGTCCTCTACAGGGACATAACCATCGCCACAAAACCACAGTTAAGCTTATTTTTTAAAGCCCTGCGGAGATCAGGAAAAAGAAAACGACCATTGGGCCACTATATCCGTAAACTGAGAATCTTCCCACCGTTGTACGGAGGGAAACTCGCCATACTTCCTCGATTTTGTCCCTTTGTTACCGAATTCTATATCAACAAGCCCTGGCCACCAAAGCTGCTTAAGATCATGCAAAGGTGGAAACATTTGAAAAAGCTTCCTTTGAGATTCGACTTATGCGAACCTCCGGACTATCCTCTGGATTTCTATCGGCCGCTAGTCGCAGATATAAGAGTCTGTCCTCCACTGTACCCTGACTGATCCAACGTCATAGGAGAGTTCTCATGCGTCGTAACTCTGGAATTAACGTGCGTGGGATGATCTAATTGGGGCAGATTGTCAATAATACCACTATCAGCCATGGAAACAATGCACAATGTCCTTCCACATCTCAGAGAGCTACGAATGAGCGATTTTGTTACTGATGGCCAACTACCTGCACAGATCGAATCCTGTAGTACAGTACGTAAATTATCATTGAGGCCCAAAGGCGGTGGATTATGGGGTCAATATTTTGCAAGAAAATATACGAATCTCGAAACGCTCTGTATCTTCTACGAAAATGATGATACGGAATCGCTACGTTCAGAGTCGCTTGCGCTAGTGAGAGGATTTCCCAAATTGAAGAATTTCGAAACGGGAAGATTTGGTAAAATGATCGATACGTATCGAGGCTGTTTGGAGATTCTTGGAGAAATGAAAGCGCCGCTGACTTCGCTTGTTTTCGATTCCTGGGAGATTCCTGCATATAGATCAATGGTAAATAGCTTCCAGAACTCACTTACTACGATTAGCTGCAAACCAGAAGTTACGGAATTCAATGACATTCTGGAACCGTTGAAAGCATGTCCACCTTTGATAGAATTGGAGCTACTGTGTTTCAACCGATATGACATTGATCTGGATCATGTTCTCCACGCCTGCAAAAATCTTCAGAAATTGAAAATATATGGCCGCACAGTTCGATGGAGTGAAGAGAATGTCACGAATGGCACCCAACATGGGCTCCGGGAATTACAGCTAAATGCGACCTATATTACCAACAGGGTATATCTTTATGTGATATGTTGCCTTCAATTACGCGATCTGAAATGCCACTACTATCACACGCACGATATCACCCATCAGGTTATGGTATATCTTCCAAACCCAGCTCTAAAACACTTTTCCATATCGCACCAGTTTGATACTATATACAGAGTTGAACAGAAGGGTAGACCGGCAAGCGTCCTATCGGAAGACAATGTTGGCGATATGACCGCGAAGGGGTATTGGAAAAAGTACTACCAACTGACTTGGAACGAGGAGGATATTCGACCTACTGTGAAGGAGCTAAGCACCGAAGATCGCTTAGCCAGTTGCAGAAGATTCGGCCTTGATCGCAGCAGTACAGACCCATCACAACAGAACAGTGAAAGTACCATGTTGTGCTTGTTAGACTTATATGTTGTAGACCTGAGATTCCATTCTCTCAATAGACTGGAATTCTTCCATACGTATGTCGATGTAAAATAGGACTAGTTTATTATGTAAAATAATAATAATAAATTTTCCACCTTCACTTGACCTGTGGCTAAAGAAGAGATGAGTAAGCTAGTATCTTTAACACAATCTATATTGATATTGTCTATTGTGCTTGAAATTAATGGATTGGGGCGATCCTGCCAAGCGAAGGTTTGCTAGCCTCATGCATCTCGCGGGCCACAACAGAAAAAGTTGGTTTTTGCCGGAACAGACTCGGGAGGCTAATAGCTCGGATAAGCTATTTAAGGAAAGAGTTTGGAGGAAAGGGGTTAGGGAGAACGGGTTCTACTTGTTTACGTTAGGCTTCTGTGATACAAATGCCAGTTCGCAGTAAAAGAAGGAAAAAGGGAAGCCTTTCTTTGAATATATCGAGCATACCTAACATTGTGCGCAGCAAACTTTAGTCAGTGTATTGTACAGCTTACGATTTGTCCATACAGATGATAAAGCAAGATCTGGCTGCTGTGTTGTGTTTTTCTTTCCACTCTATGCATGCAAGTGTACGAGAGCAAAGATGAAACGTCTTCCAAACAGTTAGCAGCCATCTGATGATTTCTTGTTTGCGAAACCATGACGTATATGAGATTTCACAGCAAGCAAACTGGCGTGTAGAAACAGCCCAGACAGATAGAGAAAAAGGTGGAGAGCGTCAGTCCAGCTGATAGCTTTGTACCACAGCACATCCCCTTCTCCAGGATACAAAACATGATTGTTTAAATATCAGAACAAGCTTCTAATGTTGAGATCAAGATACAGATGCAGCCGTAAAAGATCAGCCTCATATTCCTAGGATATAACTTCTAGACGAGTCATTCTAATAACAATGAGTCTAAACCATGCGATTATCTAAGCTCTCTACGGTTTCGGGCTGAGGAAATACGGGATAACCTCGGCCTGCAAGCCAAAAAAAAAACTGGCGGAACACGGCAAATGAGCCGAACATTGCACAGAAGAGTGACATCACGGTAGCTATTACGCATAAAACTAGATAATGTATACATCATTGTCCAACTGCCTCTTAAAAGAAAAGATAATTGGCTTTGATCCTTTGGTCCATGAGCACGGAGAAGAAAAAGAGAAGAGAGAGAGAGAGAGGAACAAGAAAAGATAAGGAGTTAAAAGGGATAGGTAGCGATTAACAAACAAAACAGAGGTACATGTAATTGTATGAACTAGCGTTTGTTTATCCAGGACGCACTTTTCCCTAAGGCAGCTAAACTTCAACACTTAACGAGTTCACACTCCCTCGTGAAGGCTCTGTTCGGTTAGGATTGTGCATCGTATATACATACAACATAAGGGAAAGAAGTAGCACAAGAGCCATCTATTCTTCAATCTATGTGAAATTTTCATGTGTGTTTGAGAGGGGGGGGCGAGGTAAACAGTTACTCTGAAAGCTTCTTTGTTTTACTTGGTCTTAAAAGATCGGGGTGCCCGATCTATCAAGGAATCTTTTTTTTTGGCACATGAAGTTGCTTTTTCGCCGACATACATAGACTACTTATTCATGTGTACACCATAATACGTTGTAATACATTGACTTGGCCCTTTCCTTATCCCTTCTTCTTCTTGTTCAATACCAAGCTGCAAAAAGTCCATCAAGTGGCAAACCAAGGATAGCTTATTGTTCTTTTCATGATGACTGTGACAGCATAAGACATGCTGATCGAAAAGATGAAAGGAGTTCGATGATTGACCTTTTGCGGTACTGAGCGGTTCGACATTCTCGTGGTTAGTTTTTCGATGTACTGGATTGATTCAGTAACACGTGAAAAAACAAAAGGATTCGTTTCACATGGAAAGGCCTCCCCAACCATTTATTTACTCTTTACCGGACAGCATCTCCCTTTTTCTTCCCTTTAACTTGTTGTCACACAAAAAGCAGAAAAACGGACCATGACACAACCCTCTCCCATGTCCATCACCCAATTATGCAATGTCAACCCTACTGATCGCCCAGAACAGGACGATCAGGACGTCAAAATAGCAGCAGAAGCTCTGGGCAGCATGGCCAGAGGTAAAAAAAAAAAAAAAAAAGAAAAGAGAAAAAGAAAAAAAGAAAAGAAATAAAAAGAAATTAAGAAATAGCCAGACAATTGGCACAAAAAAAGAAGAAAGAAGACTGATTTTCCCTTTGTCTCGGTTCAAGCCAATCAAACAATGACATTACCACCTCTTACCACTTATTCTGCACCCTCAACTACACCAAGTTCGCCCTTACCGACACCGACTTCATCCAATCGATATTCATTCTCTAGCGATTCAACACAAGACGACGAAAAACAACAGCAACAGCAACAGCCATTTATGCACCGTGTCTCTAATTTACCACTGGTCAATACTGCTTTGCGCGCCTATGAAAACTCAAAACAGTCCAGTTCCGTGGTGAAATATGGCGCGGAAATGGTGGAATCATTTGCTGCCCCTATCTATGATAAATTTGGCAAACGCGCCCTATCCGGATCCACTGAGGACTGGGCATGCAAGCAGGCTGATAAGGTAACTGACATCACCTCACTGTGTTATCTGTCCACTTATCAAATTGAACTCTGTCTTTTAAAGTCAGAGGAACATTATTTTACCCAGATTCCTCGCCAGGATCAGGAAGAAGAGGACGCAGCCCTTGCAGCTGCTAGCGCGTTAGCGCGTGCGTCCCTCCGTGATAATCACGAGCGTGACTTCAGGAGGAGACGAGTAGAAGATTCACGTGATGAACCATGTAAATATTACCCTAGACACCAAAAAAAAAAAAAAAGAAGTTACTCACCCACTAAAAACCCAAACAGATTGCATGAAATCACGTTCTTCTCGACCCTGTTCTCGTTCTACTTCACCTCATCGTCCTTACACGGTTATCACAAAACCAGCTAGTGCCCGTCATAGGCCACAAACTCATACTAGAAGCCGCTGGCAACAGATAGTGATGCATGCCGGTTCAGCAGCCGGTTCAACAGCGGCTGTAGTAAGTGAAGAAAGTATGAAATGTCTTCGTTACTGTCTTAGCTGGCTGGAGGTAAAAAAAAATTATACATTTAAATATTTTGGGTCATTCAACATGATATCATTTACTTATGAAAATCATTTACTTGTGATTATAGTATGCTACTCAACATATTGATCAGCAGATGAATATTCTTCGAAACTTTCTGGTATCCCTAGCTACAGGCTCTTCAAATGAAAAGGCGGTGGCAAGTCCTTCTTCTGCAGCATCGACTTTAGCGTCGATCAAAAAAGAAATTGTCGATACGCTTCGAAAGGTCGTGGATGTCGTCAGCAAGTATGCCGGATCTGGTTTACCAGAACAAGCCAAAGCCAGCGTGCGTGCATTTATCCTTGCGCTCCCAAGTCGCTGGGCCGTATTAAACACAACGAGCTCCGCAACGCCTACCCACGGAGCGCCTGTGGACCCACAAGTGCATGAAACCTCCATTAAACTGCTTAATTTTGGCGGTGAATCGATTGAGATGCTCAACTCTGTCGCCACTGTGTTCTCAGATACAATCGAACGTGCTGAACTATGGCTCGAAAGACTCCGTGTGGTCGGCGTGAAAAAAGAAACACCATTAGAGCCGGTGGATGAACACAAAACAGAACAAATGGATTTGAACTAAAAGCTTATCCCTTCTTTTATTTTTTCCTTTTTCCCGACGATCATTTTGTACATGCGCATTATATATAACATATCTTCATTCGTTTAGCCAAAAAAAAAAAAAAGAAAAAGAAAAAGAAAAGGAAACAAAAAATGTTAATTGTTCCTTTTGATACCTTTTGTTTTTATCTTTGTACGGTGCACACAACCTGACAAAACAAGAAAAAGTTCGATTTACACGCAACTCCCTTCAACTTAATTCTTTTTTGCTTTGTCTCTTAACGTTCGTGGTCGTGCCTCTAAACTTACCATAAGCCTTATTTGATAAACATGTGCCACCTATTGGTCGAAACTTTATTGTTAGAATACAACTCGCTTTTGCAAAAGCTGCGAGTTGTCGGCTTTGTTTTTCTGTCATGCTCTATTCTCAAAGTCCGTGAGAAAATAAGCCGTGCGTAGCCAATACAAATTAGAAAAGGTTGCACGGATGTTAGCCACGTTACCAGCTGTCTGTCGTAAAAAAGAAAAGGCCTTTTTTGGACCTACCCTGATCCTCTTATCAATCTGAATCAAACTCTTGTGCTATGAAGAAAGCTATTAGCCACAGAAAAGAAAGGCCAACTATGTATCGTAAGGCCATCTAATTAGGTTAAAAGTCTTTATAAACCACTAATATTCGTTTGATCCCTTCAATGAAATACAGTTTTATCTGAGGATAACGGGGGAAAAGGAAAGGGACTTCTCATTTAAGTTCAGTACAGGTCAATAGTGCAAAACACTTGATTTTCGCTATTCAGTATAAGGCACGCATGATCAACAAACGTCTATCTCATCTAAAGCTATAGTAAAAGTCCGTTCTGAATCAACGTCAAATTTGTCTTATCACCAGCACAAACTAACTTGCATAGAGATACCAGTCGATAGGCAAAAGTCTCTACTTTTATAGCATCGATAGAATGAACTTTTTCTTTGGGATTGCCACAAAGTGAAGTTTGTAGACAATATGATGTACGGGTTTTGATATATGATACAGCACAGGTAACGGTTCTTTTGACTTTTTTTTTAGCATTGGCCTTTTTCTTGTTATTATTCGTCACGTAGTCGCAGTCCACGGCGTAATTCATCTGTGAGGGGTTCATCCTTTTCGCAACGTTGACATTGACATGCAAACATGTAGCTTTTGTTTAAGTAATTAAACCGAGTTTCCTTGTTCCACCGGGGGTTGACATAAGTTTCGAACAGTTGTTCGCCTTCCTTGATATCCCGCACAGCCCGGACGGAGATCTTATACTGACTCTGAGGGTGGGCATGCTCGATACACACATTAGGAGCGCAGTTGTGATTGATGTGTGATTGGACGAGGTACATCCCACCATTTTGGTTGTTAATGTTGTATTTACCCAGATAATCCAAGAAGGTATCTTCATCGTCAAAAAGCTTAGCAGCCAATGTTTCAGGCAACGGCTTTTGGATTTTGCATTTCTTAGGTGGTACTTTGTATGCCTTGGCTAAAAGAGCTCGCGCTTTGGCCCACAGTTCACGCGTAGGATGTTCCTGATAACCAAATTTGGTTTTAGGCTGTCAGCATTCCTTGTTGTCCCCCCTTTCCCGTTACTTAGGTTGCTTGCTTACCATAAAAATCCATTCGGTTTCTTTCGCTTGACGTTCGGCCTGGTTGACGGTAGCAAAAGCGTCATAATGACCCTTTACTTCTTCCAATTCATCGCGTTGATGGGCCAAAATCATGTGGGCATACATGCGTGAAACGGCCATGGGTGCAATCCATTGCTCGCCCTGACAAAAATGGATGAACTCGCGCATGGCAGGGTTGAGGTGAGTACACTCCAGCTGATGGAAGGTTTCCCAAGCAATGCTTCGACAGTTTTTGCTGCAATAAACAACATCACAGTGCGAGCAACGGGATGCAATGCGACTAGCACGCAAATAGGGCTTTGCACATAATCCGCATGCGTTTCCTTCGCGTATCAAATTGTACCCTTCCCAAGGAGGAAAATACATGAACGGCGTTTCTTGGAAGATAGTCTCGTTTTTAGCAATGTCGCGCGCCGCAAACAGACCTTTTCCTGTCACATTATCAACCATTCTTGCCTAGCCAGTGTTAAGCATGGCCATGATTCTCTATGTGTCTTTTCCATAGTTTTACGTACCACGACATTCGTTGAAATGGACTGAATATCAAGCTTAGGATCGATAAATGACACCGGAATGGAAGGGTCATCTGCTACACCACTTTTCACGGGTGTCGTTGTCTGTACCAGACTGTTGGCTTGCATTATTTTCTTCACACGTTTTTCCGAAACAGCCCACGTCGGTTGGTCCTCCACAATTTTGGCGGCCACTTTCTTAATACCCATTTCGGGATTCTCCAATTTTAATTGCTTAATAGCAAGGGTCAATTCCTCCTCTGACGGTGCCGTCTTCTCGGTCATTGTTTGTTCTTCAATAGTGGGTTTGTTTCGAACAAGGAATGAAGGTGCAAATGTATTATAGAAAAAAAAAGTATGCAGGATTACCCGCAAGCCACCTCAAGCCACGGACCCCTTCCCAAATGTTAAAAAAAAGGGGGAAAGGAGACTAACTGCTGCGGGAAAAAAAGGAAAAAGATGCATTCCACATGAGTAACTATCAAATCCTCTTTCCATTGAAAAACGAAAGAAGAAGATGGAACTTTAGTCTAATGTATCAAAAGGGCAATAGTATGATATGATTTATCTTAATGCGTGTTAAAGACATCATGTAGGATGATTGGTTAGACCCGCGCCTGTTAGTTAGAGAGAACAAAGAGGCTGATCAACTTCCATTTTTGACTTGGTGTTTCTTGGGCAACAAGGGTTCCATCACCCGGGTGAGTGGAGATCGAAAGACAGCTTAATTTGCTACTGCAATGCACAGAAGAGAGATAAAATCAAAAAAAAAAAATGTCTCATCTCGAAATGGATGGCGGAAATGAAAAGGTTCGGAGCTTCCTGTGTGCCTATCCATACTCTACTACTAATGTTTGTCATCTTCAGGATGAGTGACACATTCATCTCACAAGAAAAAAAAATAAAAATAACTGCTCAAGATAGCTCAGCAAACTTTTTGTTGACTTGGCGGAGAGAAAAAGCATCGCACAAAGTCATAAAATGATGGAAACACATACACACAACATACACATCCTTTCCTCATTTCATAGAGCGAAGATAATCTCTTCATTTTCTATTATCTCCCAACAAAAAAAAGAAAAAAGGAAATCCTAAAATGGCGTCTGATGTTGCCATGCTAATCATCATTTGGTCAAAGAGGGTTTGCTATGGTAGCGTGCCTAGCACAAAGGGATTAAAACACCGTCGTGAGAACAGGTACCATGAACCATAGGCTAGGAAACTAACGTGTTCTTCATAAGACGCTTTCTCCCCCCCCTCTTCCCCCAAAAGAATCCAAGACCATTTGAAAAAGGGAAAAATAGACAAAACAAGGTCCTTCCCTTAGTTACCACCTATTTGGTTTGGAGGAATACAAAACAAATACCACCGCTATCCCTAATCTAGTAGAAATCATTAAAGCAAATATTTCGTTCGTTTTCCGTTTCAAAACAGCATGTTTCTTTTAATATTATTATTTCTTTTTTTTTTACTCTTAAGATACAATACATAGTCTTCATTGTAGAAGACAAACAAAAAAAAGACCAGGAATATATATATTTTTCGACCATACACAAATTGCATAATTTTTCTTCTTTTTTATACTAGGGAGAGAGAGAGGAGGGAAAGAGAATAGGATGAGATAGAGAGAAATGGGAGGGCATAAATCCATAACGGTTGGGTGATTGAACCAATTATCGGATTGCACGAGAGCAGTGTCGTAAAATCTCGTCTTCTTGTTTCAGAAAGTCGCCATGATTTGCGTTTCTCATCGATGATTCGAAATCAAAGTTATCCCAGATAAAATGTTGGGGTTTGGTGGGTGATGCGACCATGGGTACTGCTGTATTGGGTGCTGTTGCTGTGGCTGCCACTGCTAATCCTGCAAATCCAACAGAGAAGTCGATCTGTTGATCCTCCTCTGTTGAGGCGCAGCTCACCGAAGATCCGTCATCAACACTACAGTTACTGGCCGTTGAAAAGGAAGGCTCTGCTTCAGTGACAAGGGCTGCTGCTGGCGGCGCTGCCAGTGACCCAGTCTCCTCTGCTTGCTGTTGCCGCTCCTCTCTAAATTTCATCTGCATCCAGCGAGTTCGGCACTGCCGCTATTTGTTGGGGAAAAACAGATGGGGTTAGAGAACAAGGAAAAGAATGAACTAATGATTTGTTTTTGTGTACCTGTGTTCTCCCTGGGATTGTTTCAGCAATACGAATCCAGCATCGCCCATGTTCGGCTACACCGGCTCGGAGCAAAGCATCTTCTTCAGCACTCCATTTTCCTTTTCGTACATAGGGATCCAAAGCTTCGGTCCATCGCGCCTGACACTGGATTCCAGTGCGATTCGGAATGCGCTCTGCAATTTTGTTCCAAGGAATGGGTTGAATACGGCCTTCCTGATCCTTGTAGTTGGCGTACTCCATAACTGAGTATTTCAGGATTGCGTCCTCATATTCTGTCCATCGTCCTTTGTGAATGTTTGGGCTATTAGAAACGGAAAAAAAAAGAAACAGTTTTCCTTTTTAGTGATGCTTGGGCTAGGATGCTTCAAAAGGAAAATAAAAAAAAGAGGAAGCAAATTATCTTACTTGAGAGCGCCTAGCCAACGGGTAGAACATTGCATTGGTGATCGATTAGGCACATGCGAAGCGACGAGTGACCATTTATGCGCGCCATAAACGGCCACTGCTTGTCGCAACAGCTCATCTTCCTCCAATGTCCAGCGTGAGTAGGTAGACTGCTGTTTCTTTATTCGTTTGTTGGTATGGCTACGCGAGGTCGATACAATAGGTGAATGCATAAATACAGGTCGACGCTGTTGCCTAGGTGTTCCAGAGGGTGTTATACGATGTTGAGGAACAAATTCATGGTCGTTTGGTAAACTGTAGCGACGTAGATCGGGCGATGCATTCTGTGGAACGAAATGGATGAGCATCGGAAAAAATTGCCAAGCCAAAAACAGCTATTTACCATGAAATGGTTCGAAGTGGGTGGGGGTGTACCTGACAACCCGCCATATCGGATGTGATGAGTTTGTTGTTGTTGTTGTTGGTGTTGTTGTTGTATGTGTTCATGAGGAAAAGATGGTGATGGGATTGCAGTGGCATAGCTGGGAACTGTAGTCGACTGACAGTATGTCTTTTTGAAACAGAAGAAATGAGAATCGTTATTTTCTTCTCTGAGACGGGTTCAAACTCACCAGTTGAGGAGCTTGCTGCGGAAAAGAAGGATGCATCATTTGCAAAGACTAAAGAACAAAATGGGTTTGGAATCAATAGCTGAACGATTCGCATTTTGGCGCCAAAACGCACTAGGTGTCATAGTGCAGGAAAACTTCCACGTGCACTGAATTTGGGGGGGTGAAGAGAACGAAGTGAAAGAAAGGGGGGAGATGCAATATATGTGGGGCATGAAGAATTTGAAAAGAGAGAATATATATGTACCTCGTCTTTCATCATCATAGTCCACTGGTCAACGTGATGGTGATCCGGCGCTAATTGTTGTGTTGGATGGGTACTGATGTATGACATTATGTAACAGTTATAGTAAATAAAAATTCAGAAAGTATAAGCTAAGGAGAAAGAAAAAGAAAGAGAAGTAGGAAAAGAAAAAGGGAGGCGATGAAGAAAGATAAACAAAAGAAAGATGTATATAGTAAACGGAAATTTTTTTGGAACTCAAAGAGGAAATGTAACAAGGGAGAGGAGAAGAAAGGCGAAGTTTTGTGTAAATAAAAAAAAAGAGTGGAAAAAAAAGGAATACAACGTAAAGTGATGATGTTGAAATATGATGAGGTATTACTTTTTGGGCAGTCAAACTTTTTTTTTGCGTTAAGTGCGAAAATGGGCGGTATTAATACTGTAATGGCAAGGATATACAAATGGAAAAGATTAACTTCTCATGACGATGATGCTTTGCTAACAACAGATGGGACATGCGCAACGCACGAGCATTTTTATCATGGTCATACTATGTTTCCATTCTGGAAAGAAATCTCCCTTTCTTGAACCCGGTAATTTGTCTGTGCGTCGCACCTCCTTGCTTAGAATTAGCTTGTGTACCTTGAGATTCAACTCAGAATTACGCATCTAACTCTATCGCCGACGTTTCTCTTGCTTCCTTGCCTTTTTTAGTTCCGATCTACCGACATTGGGATCGCTATTGGCGGTAAGTTCGCCGTGGGGAAGTGTTGAAGTGGTTTTTTCACATTGTTTGTTATTGACCTACTATCCTACCCCTCCTAAAATTTCACTTCATTGTGAAGGAGTGAAATGAGTTTTCATTGGGTAGATCTTCCAGACCCTTTGCGCTCTTTGAACTCTGAAGGCCATTTTTGTTGGACAAGACGTTATCCGCTAGGTATTTTTACATTCATGCAAGAATCTGCTACTGTACCGTTGTGCCGGATAAGGTTTACAGACATGGCGGCGACAAACGTTGGCGTTACACTATAGAAACGGGGAGATGGTGCAAAGCCAATGAAACTAAGGATCATAGCGCAAAGCTGAGAATCACGATGCAGGTCCATTGCTACACAAAAAAAACCCTTTTTTTTTCTTACGAGAAACTCACGCCACTGCCTATCAAACCTCGTTCCCCGAGCTGAATTTGTCGATCAGCAACCACGGAACTTTTTTAATACAGAATGAAATCGCACTAACCAAAGGTCTAGACAATCCCCCACACTTTCGTTTGAACAGTAACCACTCCGGCACATCATTTATCCTTCCAAAGGGATTGGATTTCCTCTCTCAAAGAAACCCTACTGCTGTTACCCTTGACTTCATTTAATCGATACCGTTTGCGGAGTGGGAATACTTCCTAACATTTTTGGATAAAGCGTGTTTAGTATCTAAGGTTCTATCTAAAAGCTGAGGACGATGTTCTAGTTTTGATTACTGATGACCAATACGTCGTCAAACTGACATGATTGGTCTAAAAATGAAAGCCTTAGGAAAAACCTGTTTTCAATATGCTTGTTTATACTTCCATTGATAACTCCATCAAACCTTAAGTACCAAATATATATCAAGTTGATAAACAAATATTACCAAGACCTAAGTAGATTGAACTTTATTACGTCGGTTTTGAAACGCACCAGACATATCCCATATGCAAACACGTTTGGCTTGCTGGATATTAACTTTGTTCGCGTAATCAATGTTATTGTTGCAGCCCTTAATAGGTACAAATGGTAAGCATGCGGTAAACATCAAGCTTTGTTGCTGTTATTCTCCTTATGGGCAAAAACTGCGGTAAGACAATGAGGATTATGAACCGCGCGTTGCACAAGGTGGTACGAGAGGAAGCCACAAGAACGGCCTCCCTCTGTGGTCGTCCCAATTCAAGCTTTTTCTTGAGGGATTTATTCAGTTTCCATAGGGAGTTATGAATGAATGAATCAAGTATCCATTGTTTTGATTCATAATGACATGTACCAGAAAGGCAAAATCGCAGGATCATAGTTAATACTTAATATTCCTTATCTGACTTACATTTGCAATTCCATATGTTTCCCTACATTATCACATTTATCGTTGTAAAATAACCGCTTGATGTGCATCGGCAGCTACCTTCTTCAGACACCGTGAGGAACTAAAAATAACTAGCAAGTTTTAGCTTTGATGTCCAACAAGGTTAACTTTTTGATCTGCGCAACCACCGTTAATTACCATGACATTACTTCGCATATTTTTGCGCAGGTGAACGTCTTCGGTTGAAAAACTTCTAAATATGGACAGTAAACATTAGCCATTAAGTATGGACGGTCCTTTGCAGCAGAAGCTATTTTCAGGTGCCGATCGGCGACTGGGTCCCTTGGATCAAAGAAACGTGTTTTTTCCCTGCATGCACCTTAATTAATGACAGATAGTCCAGCTTGGAAAGAAAAAGAAGTTTCGCCAACTTTATCTGTATGACATCCAACAATTTCTAGTGCATAGATGTTTGTCACCCAAGATACTCAGACATGTTGCGTTGGTGATACCATGGGATTCCACCGGAGTCAGAGCCTATAGAGACATAATAGAAACCAGGACATCGTCTTTTGAGCGGTATTTGCGTTAGAGTTTGGACCCTGAATGGAAGTTAGGCTGTTGTTAATGGGACGACACTTGGTGTAGGATCTATTGACCTATGGTCCAATTCACCGGGATAAGGGAAAAGGTTAGCAACACCGTTTCCGGTACTTTGAAGGACCGCAAGAGGATATTTAGGAAAATACTCACGTTCAAAGTTTCGTATCCGATAGACATAACACAAGTTTTCTGGTTTGGCCCAAATGACGTTTTAGTACATGCAATGGCAGGTGATTTGTCATACAAAATTTTATTTCTTCCGCGGAGCAAAATGTGCTGTGGGGACCAACTTGTTCGCACCCCGGCGAAACTAACATATTCGGCTAATGATTGGGTCTTTTCCTCTTACTAGTACGTTGAACAGGAAAAGAATAACCGAATCTCGGCCTCAAATAATGTTTAACATGGATAAATCGCATTCTGAACATGATGAGTCTTCACAGAGAGCCCGTCCAATGTCTGTTTTCTGCTTATTCATCTGTCATAATAACTTCTACTTGGGTGAATAACAGCCATGGGTGGTAGCAAAGGCTGCTAATTGAGCCAGCCTCGGTCTGGTAGTTTCTATGCGTAAAAAAACTGTAGGCGATACTTCTCTAGGAACAACAAGAGCGGCTAATTGCAAGCATAGTAACATGGAATAAGACTTGTCCCTTTCATCCGCTGCTATATAACCCCAACGATACCAATACCAGCAGTATTCTGTTTCCAACGAAATAAAGGTTCTAGACACACTCGCACTAGACCTTCTGGCGAAAAAGGTCATTACCTGAATAGAGCTACGGTTGATATTGGCACTATGGGAGATGTATACCAGTGATGCTGACAAGCAATTCCGTCCATCAGCTCGGTCCTACGAACTGACTTAGAAGTCGTTGCAAAATCCTCAGTATTGGCTTTGAGATATGAACAAAAGTGAGTTAAATTTTCTTGCAAGCTAGACGATCGTGAATGAGTACCTTTTTGCACCTGGCGTAAAAACCTAGGACAAATTTCAGTTCGGTTTGGATTGAACAAGGTAGGGCTCGGTTTGCGGATACTTCATACGCCGTAAGAAGAAGAATTTTTCCGGAGAATCTCGATATTCCAGAAACACTTCCGTTTATTCTCACAAATTTTCGCAGTAAGACAGGGCTCGCAGCAATTTATATGCCAAAAAAGACATCCAAGCTACTCTGAGATGCAATCGGTAATTTTTGTTGCTTGCTGTACTACAAATGGAAGGTCAAATAACAGGATAGATCAATCGACTTGCTGCACAATGCGCTTACAGATATCGTTAGTAACAGAAAACGGTACATGATCGATTCGATCTATATATTGTTACTTTTTAAAGTTTTGTCCTGCAAGTGCTGTAAGAAGATTCCTGCTGTGGAGAGTATGTGACAGGAAGCTATGTACTGTAACAAGAGTGAAGCTGATCTTCAGCATTGAACTAGTGAAAATGCACGTAAAATTATAATAATAGATTTCAACCTGATTTTACCGAACCAGGATTGTCAGATGCTATTGTATGTTTGCAGATAATGTATCTAATGTCTTTATGCAAGTTAATTCGCTAGGAAATAGATACAGTACATTGACCGTAGAGACAAAGATAATGAGAAGATATCAAACTGCTAGCCGGAAAAGGTAAGAGCCTGTAAAAAGTGAAATACCGATTGCTTTTCATTAACTTAAGCTTCTTTTTTCTGTTGGTTAAAGGCACAGAATTAGCCGCAGCTTTTTTTTTTTTTTTGTGGATGCGCCCATAGGACGGCAGCATGCAGGAACCATCTGACGGAGGAGGCTCTGCGTGCGACTTTGGGCACCAGAAATTCGGACCTCCCACTCAGCGTTCCTAATTGCGTCACTTCCAAAATTTCCTTCAAAACTGACAAGGGACTGCAGTTTTTGGTGTTCCTTCTTTTGTAACCCTTCTTCCTGATCAGTGAATAACCCCTCTTGAATTGGCTACTGTGAATCTCTTGGCTCTCAACAGAAGGCCTGTCCGATTACATAGATGATGTATCTGCTGTGAGGATTTGAGAGTTACAATATGTGCTCGATGATGAGGAGT
The DNA here is from genome assembly GCA_000696975.1 of Apophysomyces trapeziformis B9324. Lineage (NCBI taxonomy): Eukaryota > Fungi > Mucoromycota > Mucoromycetes > Mucorales > Mucoraceae > Apophysomyces > Apophysomyces trapeziformis. The sequence continues at coordinate 105,869 of JNDP01001332.1, forward strand.
CCAAGAGATAAATCTGTCAAACAGTGCCAACTAAAAAGTGTGAGTGTTTTCCATTGATTGGAAGGAAGGATGAAAAACCTTGTCGAAATGAGAAGAACAGGAGGCCAGAAGCAACCACATTAATTGTTTTCTATACAATATGTGAGTGGTTGGCACTGTTGGTTTGAACTTGATCTTATTTGATCGACAACGTTTCCTACCCACTCATGATGCTCAGAATCTCTTTTTTGTGTTATTTTTCCTTTTCCCTTTCCTGCTTTTTACTTTTTGGTTTTCTTATTTTAGTGAAGCACTCGCTTTTTCTCTCTCTCATAAAAGCTTTAACTTTAACGGCTTCTCTCCTTTTTTGTTTACGACATACTTTCATCTGGATTTGCTTTTTCATATGCGGCCCTATGTAACGCCGCGGTGGCTAAAATGTCCATATCCGATTTGGTTCTCTTCCGCACTGGTAATTGTGGTCTGCTTAATAGGTTGCTAGGTCTAAGCGTCAGACCACTGATAGCCGAGTCGATGGTAGTTGATGACCGGAGATTCGACTTTGGAAGCGAGGACGTTAGACGAGTTTCTGAATAACTACGCTGAAGTGTGTCATGCTCCCTACTCAGGTAGGTCAGCGTAGGACTGCCGGACGAAGGAGTTAGGTCTGTAACAGGCGACAGTAGATTATGGCTCTGGGCCTGTGTTGGCATTGGAACAATAGGACGAAGCGACTGAGCTGGATGATAAACTGGATTTGCAGGGAAACCTGGTGAAGGGTACGCAAGGGACAAATTCTTTGTGTTGGTAGTGTAATAGTGATAAGGTGATACTGGCGTTGGACGTGGTCGTGTTAATGATGTATTCGATTGGACTATCTTAGCAGCGGCTGCTGCTGCAGCTGCTGCCTTCTCACGGTTTGTTTTCGCTCGACGATTTTGAAACCATACCTTTGAGAGATCAGTTGCTTAAAACAGAAATATCGGTTTTTTTCCCTCTATTTCCTTTTTCCCTTACCTGTACTTCTCGTTTAGTCATGCCTAGTTCGTTAGCTAACTCTTCTCTAATTTCCGAGCTTGGCGTGTCTGTTTGAGCATAGACAGCCATCAACCGGTTGAACTGTTTCTCCGTTATTCTCTTTCTCTTATTTTTTGCAAAGGTGCCTCGATTCGGTGGTGTTTGCGGTGTTTGTGGTGTCTGTGGCGCTTGTGATGTTTGTGATGTTTCCGGTTCATCTGCGAGAGTCGGATGATAAGTGAATGCCGGTGGACTAAGCTTATTCCCCGAAAATGGCCATGTATTTCGATTCGCTTTTCTTTTATTTCGATCTGGCTGGATTGGATCAATGGACTCTTCGTTCAATAGCTCAGAAATAGCTAAAGAACCCCGTCGTAGGCGTCCAGGCGAATTCATGTAAAAAGAAAAGTGAAGGACAAAAAATCAAACAACTGTCTTATTTTTACCTTCTGAAACAGAAAGCAGATTTATGCGCTTTGCAATAACATTGAAACCTGTTTCACAGTAATTCACCTGCATTACTGGTAAGCAATGTAGTGTAACACTGACACAATGAGCCTAACAGCTCTTTCTTACGGGTTTATTTCCGCGAGCCACTCACTCATTAAATATCCTCATGGTATAAGAACACCGAAGTTTTTAGCACTACTTTATGAACAATAGCGTGTTTAGCCGAATAAGCTACTTAGCCGAAGCTTTTGACTACGGCTAGATTCGATATCGAAAGTTTCTATTAGAGACAAAACAGAAGTCGTAGAAGCAACTCGTACTATCAGGAAGTCCAATATAGATTGACAGAGTGAATGTATACAATGTATCAGTTGATCGTCGTAACCTGTGCCTGTGATTCCCTCATTGGGCTTTTTCCACTTTTTTTCCATTGCAGATGATCTTCCATCTTCGGTAAGCGTTAAAAAAGTCAGCGTCCGTTAATAGGGATCGAGTCGTATCCGTTTTCCGCTGATTAGTAAGGTATTGTTGTAGATCGACTTGCAAAAAGGATACCTATTCCTGTTGCCTAGGAAAAGATCGTCTGCTCTAGTCTGGCAGCAGGTATAAATACGAGTTGTTAGGTGGGTTAGTGGCTCCTTCCCTGTTGCGAACTTTAAGGTTATGCTGTGACAGCCTAGAAATACAACGCTGACAACAACTTCCAAAAGAGGGAGATGACAATCGGACATCGACTCCATAGACAACATGTGAACCAGAACCAATGATACCTGGCGTATCAAACACTAGGCTAGTATGAAAGGATTTGTTTAACAAGCACACACTCATCTTTTATCTTTATCCAGACGCTTCTTGTCTCTGAGCACGTTAAGCGTTAGATGTTTACCGCTTGTGCCCGCTAGATCGCATTTTATGCAAAACCAAATCAAGACATTCATGACTTCTTTTTACTGTATTAGCTTTCCTTGAATCCGTATTAACTACATGTCACATGTTGAGGGAATACTCCCATCACGGATAAAAATGACGTGTAATTTCATAGTGAAAAAGAAATGCGTGTTTCATCTCCTCGTCTTTTGTTCTTTTTACCCTCATTCCTTTATGGAACTCCCGCGTTACGGTGCTGCACAAGAGTGGCTACCTCAAAATATCGCTGCTGAGCCAGAACATCATCGACGATACCTACTTTTCTGTCTCCTGGTCGTTATCTGCGTTGTCTGCGTCTACTTCAGTTATCAGGTATCGTCGACAACAGAGACACCTTGTCCAGACGAAATATTATGGCTGCCTTATTGCAATCGAAAGGAATACTCTATTCTACATAGGTAGACCGTAAGATGGACCGTCTTTTCTCGATCTGTAACAACACCTATACCCTCTGTGTACTATATCCATCCACGTTAAAAAGAAACTAATACAGTAAATCGTACTAGTCTTGTGTGGAAAGGTTGGCAATAGCAAAGTGCCGATATAGAATGATGTACGTTTAATTTTGTATGACCATTTCGACCAAGCAGATCAGTAGGCCTCCGTGTAACCAGTCGATCTATGCATATCACAATGGCTGTCTTTTTGTGGATAGTGATCGATGCATTGTTATTGTCAAAGCTTGTGCTTACGTTTATAGCTTGGCTACCGTTGTAAATCTATGTTTTTATTCCAGGAAGCAAGACCAATTCCTTTCTCCTGAAATATCTTGAAAAGATTGTGTTCTTATTTGGTAGTCCTATCACACATGAGATATGTCAGTTGTATTTAAAATACTAGTTACTTTTGCTTCCATCAAGGAACTGCTCTACCTAATTTGAGCCTATCGAACTCCACAGAAGATAAGACGGGACGGGTTATATACGAGCAAAAAGAACATCTAGTACAGGTCTCTCCGTTTGCTACTTCCGAAATATACGGTCGTATCAATCGTCCAGACTCATTTTATTGGATCAAATTTGATGATAGCCTTCGGTATAATAAATTTATACATATCTTCAACAGTGCTGGGAGACACGTCAAAGCCAGTTGCTAAGAAAATACTGTATCTTAAATGTGATAAGCGCTGTATACCCTCCCTCACGCCTTGGCCACAAAAGAAATCCATCAATTCTAGCGTCCTGAGACCTGCAATGCTTTGCAGAAAGTCCGCAATCGCGTGTTCAACATCTTCAACCACATCTTGAGGTCCGACCGTAGTGGATCCGGTACCCTGCCATATATCCACCCGCCCAATACCCTGAATACCGTACCATCCAGTCAAAGAGAGAAACTCCAATTGTTTGCCGCATGGTACGAGGCATTCTCTCCATACTCGTGCAGTATAGCTGTGGCACCGACCTAGTGTGAGGGAACGAAGATTCTTTAACGAGGAGAACATGCGATATTTTGCAACGAGTGATTCCTCTAGTATGTGCCATCGATTTATGATTTCTGTCATTGTGTGTTCTTCTCGGGCCATAGTGAGATCTTCAATCGCTTTACTTTCGCTGTCGAATAAATTTGAGACCGATAATACTTCTAATGTGTCAGGTAATACGCTGTTCTTCGAACTCAGAAGGGACATGCATCTAGTAAATTCGCATTCACGAGAGAAAAACAGGCCCAATTTCCGCAGTTGTCGCAATCGTTGAGTGAAGAAGAGCATCTCGTTGCGGTCACAACGCGCCAAGATATTCTCACACCATAGAACCTCTATCCTTGGGACCCAGCGTACTAGCTTAACTATTTCATCGAGATATGCGTTTCTGACGTAAACCTCCTTAAGATTCTTGAAATAAGCCATCATTGCAGGTGTCCGCGACGGCGATACTTTTGGTCGATCATCGTGATTTCGAATATCAATTCTTCGTACATAAGTAAACTCCTTCATAAATTGACGCGCCGAAGGTGAACTTAGCCAACTATAATCGTAACAAGAATATGATAATGTTCGCCACTATATGACCTTTATGTTAGACAGACCACGCCAAAACCTAATTTCTTAGCGGCCACTCACAATCTCAGGCACAGCGACCAGCGCTTTCCAATGTCGGCAAACATTTGCTATCTCAAATAGTATTACTGGACTTGCGCAATACTTAAATATTTCGATCATGCAATCATCGTTCAGTTTCAAAATGTGCGAATGTTTTAAATTAAAAGGTTTTGCTAGAATTGCACGTTTGGTTATCTAACATTAAAATGAATAAACCTTTTTAAACCTGTAGCAATGGTTTCATGTAGTACCTGTGATGCATTGCTAACTATTGTTTTCTGGAGTATATCCGAATGGGATACGTCCCATGATTGGTGTGTATGTACATATTTTGTTCGTTTTGTTCTTTGTTCATTATGCAAGCTACTGCTATCAACGGAGACTTGCTTTGTATCCTATTAGAAGGAATTTAGCAAGTTTGGAAAACGCATCTTTCCGCCACTTGCTGTATTAATAGTTTTCTCTTCTTCATCGCTTAGTAATTTGATAAGCTCTCGTTGATCATCAATGCATTCCACTTTCTTAGTCATATGTTCTGTAACTATTTTTCTAGCTTCCTTGACAGCCTACACACAAACCAAATTTTAATCCTTTATATATACCCAATATATACACTTACTGTATTATCCTTCAGACGACAATTTTGGTATGTTTTGTCTTGCAGTATTCGGCTTTTTCTTGGAGAGTTGCCGTCTATGCCATATGTCTTTATGCAATTAGTTTTACGTGTCTTTTCTATGTTTTCGCTTTGCTTGTTGCCAATATAGATCGTTCAAACGTGTGATTTACGAAACATACTTTGATGCGGGGTCTCCCTTTCATTGATTGGTGAGGCAATGGCCCGCGTTTGATCGTATGACGCATAGAAAAAAGGCTCTTGAAAAACTGGTCCTTGCTCGTCTCATCTTGATTTGGCGCTGACATGAATGTACGATTGTCTGACGGCAGGTATTGTCGCGCCTTTGGCCAAAAAAATTTCGGCGAACTCCCGCAGCTGACTTCGATCAAGGATCGCCTGCCAGTTTCACTCAAATTCATACTCGGTCTAAAGCTGTTATGTTGCTTAAAATGATAATTCACGTGCTAGCTATTGGTGTCTTTCTTTTTCTCTCTTTTATTTACAGAACTATAGCGTTCTGCCAAGCGTGGTGTTCATGAAGGGAGAGCGTGAAACACATGAATCAAGAGGAGTGTTGTGCAACCTATGCGCAGAGAAGAAGGGATGAAAGTTGTCATGGTTACAGACGGAAGAGATAAGAACAAGGAATTAGACAGTCTATCATCTTGTCCAGCATTCCAGGCCCTGACCACTTGTAGAAAAGATATAATTAAAGCACGTTTTATTTCTCAGCGTGCGTAGAGCCTAAAACTTACTAAAATCTGAGAAAAGGGGTACTAAGAATCCTATGCGGTCTATTTCAAGCTTGCTGCAAAATGAGCTCTCTAAACACCCAAGTCCACCAATTAACCTTATGCGATGATAAACGAGGCTTTCATAGATCTTCACGACAAGCGTCGATTCACACCTGTTAGGTATGTACGTGGGGCTCTCTTGGAGGGAATCGGCCTCACTCACGCGCCTCCAATCGAAAATCAAGGCTCCACTTGCTTTGATTACTCGGGTAAGATCCCGAAAAACGCAATTTCTGTTTGCGCCCTATTTGCACGCTTAGTGAGCTGTATTACTAATGCACTAAGGAAACTTATAGAACTTGCTCGACTAGCATGCGCTCATTGAAAACATGCAGTGATGCCGTTCAAGAAAAGAGATAACTCTTGCACCCTAGCTTTCAAGTGATCAATGCATTTACTACACTACTATGTCGGGCTTCGTTTGTTCATCTTTGCACCGCTATTCGATAGAGATCACTGCACAAATCGAACATGATTTCCACAAGATAGGGTTTATCTTTGATGTCATGCATCTAACTGGATACCTGGGTTTAAATAGGAGCTAGTGTAACCGGCTGCGATTTCCAGCGAAGGTAGGCACCAGAGATGGTAGCAATCAGTATGTTAATGACAGTTTTAAGTCCTCGTTAATGATTACTTTCTCTTGAACGGAATATTACTGTCGATGAAAGTAGATTTCCCCTTCAGTTTTCTAAATCTGCAAAATCTGGCTTTAAATACACTCCCGCTGCAGATTCTAACACGGGGAGCCCTCTTTCGAAGATCACAACGAAAACAACAAGGATAAAGTAAGTATTGTGAATCGCGGAATTAGTGCATTATGGCAAAAGTATACAGTAGGCAGTTGTTAAGATGCGCTTATCCGGTATTAGGTCGTAATATAAATTACTGAATGACGAAGTACGCTTATTGATTTAGCCCAAGGAAAGCGGTGACCGCTGTTTTAAAAAATTCTTGATAGCTCGAATCTCGTTCAATCTGGGATTGTGTGTGTAGTTGGCCATGCGACATTGGGGTGAACCAATGAAGCAGATTTAGGTAATAGCTTACGTCGACAGAATATCAAATCTGAAAGTATTGTAGGTAGCATGATTTAAACACCGACAGCCACTCTTATGCGTAATCATTTGTAAGCAAGGAATACTTGGCTAGAAATGATTCCGAAAATCCGCGCAAAAATTTTCAATGTTTTGGATAAAGGAGAAATGGTTGTATTAGGGAGGAAGAAGAAGTTGTATGATAGCAGGATGATAATTGTTTGCTAAGCGAGGCTGTGTATAACCCAAAATAAAAAAAAAAAGGCGCCGCAGCAAGTTCAGTGACTGTTGGAAGCCGGTTACGTTTTGAGTCAAAAAGGCCCCCAAGCGGCCGGATCACAGCGGGAAATTTCTGTTCTTTCTTTTTTAGTCAACCGCTTTTCACCGTGAGTGCGTCTCATTGTCAGTTTGATGCAAACAGAAACTTCAATATCAACTGCCTCAATGCAGGCAGAAAATGAACATGATGCCAAAAGGAAGCGACTAACGCAAGCTTGTGATATGTGTCGAAAAAAAAAGGTTTTAAATAGCGCGCTTTATTGAGTGTTGCTGATCAGGGTTGTGAACAGATTAAATGTGACGGAGGTAAACCGTCATGTAGTAATTGTATCAAATTCAGTCGCACTTGTACCTATATTCCGAGCAATAAGAAAAGAGGTATCAAAAGTACCTATTCTTATTTCATCCTAATAAAGTAAAACCAAAAACTCCAGGGCCAAGACAAGGTTATATCGAGATGCTGGAAAAAAGACTCGATAAAATGGAGAAAATGCTTTATCCAGGTGCCTCAGGTACTTCGAGCAACACCAACCCACCCAAGACTACAACTCCAACTACCAGCGACGACTTGATTAAACGGAAACGTGAACGAGAGACTTCCACTGCGGACTTACCGTCGATTAGCCACAGTGGCGGCCCCCACACGGTATCCCCAACCACATCTTTCTCCAGTCACAGTTTTCCTTCTCCCTCTACTAATGTGTCCCCTCACCCGGTGGTAAATAACCAAGCAAAAAGAGATCTTTTACCACCAATCGATGTCATTGAACACCTTGTGCAAGTTTTCTTCGATTTCCTTTACGCTTGCACACCTATCTTTGACCGAACGACATTAATGCGTGATATTCGAGAAAATCGATGTTCGGAATTTTTGATTCTTTCTATTCTAGCCGTTTCCGCGAGGTATTTATATATCCATTGTTATTATCGCGTACGTTAAACAAAAAAAAAACAGATACTCCGATCGTACCGATATCAAGGAAAATCCTCCATGGCATTCTGGCGAGAAATATGCGTCTAAGGCCAGAGATCTTTTAATACAAGCAATTGACGAGCCAAGCATCGCTAATGTACAGGCATTATTACTACTTGGATTGCATGAATATGGATGCGCGAGAGGTCCAAGGTAAGATACCATTGTATTGCCAAAGTCCATGGGCTCACTTTGCCATAGGAGTTGGATGTATGCCGGAATGGCAATTAGGTATATAATTTCTGATCGGATTTCTCGGATTCTGATAATTGGCACAGAATGGCATTGGAGCTTGGTTTAAACAGAGAAATCGATATGGAGGACGACCTCGGGGAAACACAACCTGCAGAGCGATGGATAGAACAAGAGTTGCGAAGAAGGGTATTTTGGAACATATTTTGCATCGATAAGTAAGTAATGCAACGGTGTGCTGCTGATATTAAACATTGAATTAGGCTGACGAGTGCTTCGACAGGTCGCCCTTCGTTTCTGCAGGAAGAAGATATCGATATATTCTTACCTAGCGATGAAGATGGTTGGACAAGAGGGCAGTTTTATACGGAAACTTTAGACCGGAGTCGGATCGTCCACTTCAACGTCAGAAGTTTACGAGATAGCAACCTACTTGGTGTTTCAGCCTCAGTTAGCTCCGTATCAAACGGTGCCAGAAGAGCGCAATTAAGCTGCTCAGCTCATCATATGCGACTAGTATCCTTACTGGGTAAAGTGACAACATACATTAATCGTGGCAGCAAGAAAAAAGATTTGCTGGCGTCCTTTGACACAAATTCGGACTTCTCGAAATTGGATCGCGAAATTGAAGAGTGGTACGAACAATTGCCGTTGCATATGAAGAATACACCCGCAAACTTTGAACGATATCGATCGCATACGAGTATGGACGCTAGCCGTTATGCTATGGTATGCGGTATTACAAAGTAAATGAATCGTGTTGCTCATGATATCGTTAGGCTCACATGCTACATAATGCGCTCATAGTACTTTTGCATCGACCATCACTCGTATTATCTGAGAGCCTCACGTCTGACGTGGTGCCAACAAACCTTAAAGAATTTATCAACCATAGTGTGCAGAAATGCTTAGCGGCTGTCGATAACGTCACCATGTTGTTAAAGGCCATCAACAGCACCAATGATCTTATGCCACCATTCATGTCTTACGTTTCGTACACTGTAGCAACGATTGTTGTCAATAACACGTTTTCATCCAACCCTACAGAGGCGATGCAAGCGAAAGCCGCATTAAATGAACATTTTCGGTTACTTGAAGTAAGTTCACGATTTTTACATAGCACTTGAATAAATTATTTAATACCTCTGTAGTCAATGCGACCGAATTGGGCAATGGCAGACAAGCTTTATTTCATGATACGAGACTTATATGCGATGCACACCAATGTTTTAAGGAAGCATGGTGTCGCTCAAAGTGAACAAAGCGATAATGATCAAGGAAGATTGACGCCTGACAAATCTAGTGTGTCAGACTGGTCACTGACGTATTCACAAGATCAGGTGTCAACTCCAGTCAGTGCACAATCCAGCAACGGCGGATTGGCCAATATACCTATCGATCAACGACCACCGAATCAATTCCGACAATCTTCATTTGACCAACAATCTACGCCTTCTATGCAACCTATGCAACCTATGGCTTCAATGACGAATATTGCAACCATACGAAAGATGTCGTTGGCAGACTTAGCACTGTCCACCTGTGATGGCGCTTCCACGACCAACTGGATGTTGGGTGGCAACGGCATGAACTTAGCGGCTACAATCCAATCCATCAATCGTACAGCTGGAACAAGCCAGCAGCAGATGTTTGATTTTCATGCAGGAGGAGGCATGCTTTCAAGCAATAATTCTACAAACCTGCAGAGTGGTAACTTCTCATGGAACGACGGCGGATTTTCGAGTATGTTTTTTAAGCAAGGACAAGCGTTCCCAACCAGCAGTGCTGAAAGTTCGAACGAAAATGGCAATCGATTTGCTTGATGATCAGCATGGAGCTTTTCATAATCCAACTTGTACATTACATTCCTTTATCGGGGGTTTTTCATTTCACTCTATGATACAAAACTGTAGCAGTCAACTGTAATTTCTATATTGCATATATAATTTCCTAGCTTGTAGTTCCCCAAGTCGAGGAAGAATTACCACTAGAGGGGCTTAGGTTTGTTGCAATTATCCATTGCTTCAGGTGTTTTAAGCATTGACTTTCACTTTAATTATCTATTCATTGACAATACATTGGATCAAAGTCATACGACTATAGCCGACTTGCAAATGCTGAATTGAAGTATAGTTTACAACATGTGGCATTTTATCTTCCCATCAGGTAGCAATGAATTGTTCGTTAATCTGTCAATGGAATTCAGCGTCCGTGTCACACTTGGCAACACACTTGACTGCAATTAGACAGAAACCCAGTTTTAAGCTTGATGATCGCCGCTCATTCATACATGTATGTTATTTTCCCCTGCAGAATAGAATGATTTCATAGTCAGCATCCTGTCAAAACGTATGCTTCTCTATTTGGTTATGAATTGCTGCATGCGCATCATTTGATACCACTCCGAAACTTGATGCTTTCCCCAAAAGCAAGAAAATGCAGTTTTTATAGAGCGTACTTGCTAATCTAACTTCAAGCATATGGACTTGATCGGTGCTCTGAGATACACACGCGCTGTCCAAAAGTACAATGTTATCCTTACTCCGCCTGGAGAGATCACCTACAAAGGAAATCTTTTTTTCTTTGGTAATGCTATCAGTGATTGCACGGGAATACAGCCTAGATCCTTTGTAATACACAGTAGTTCACACATTAATATGGTTTGATTGACCAGGAGACAAAGAATTTAAGACTCGATTTTCCGTTAACGTTGAAAGAAACACAAACGCCCTCTCGCAAGGATATTAAACGTACATTACATTGGGCTCGCACAAGGTTCTATGTCAACCAAAAGACGTAATACAAAGTCAACTGTTATCTACAAGTGCTAAACAGCATAGAACTCTGCGTTTTGGTCTTGATGACGAGCGTTATAAAGGTGGAAATGACAATTGCATTTTATCGTTCCATTCTGTTCTTCGTGTACATTTCCCTTCTGCACAACTACTCTACCATGCCTATAATTTGCTAACACTATAGTGTTTCCTTTAGGATCATTGTTCTGAATCGGTCTGGATAGGCAAGTAGTTCCCTTGTCCCGTCCTTGGTGAGTTAGAAATAAAGCTAGCAATTGGCCCCGATCACTGTCTTGTTTCTTTTGCCACTTTCCATATATTGATCATGCAGGGCGAGTGTTTGTCACACAACAAAAGTGACCTTCGGAGAGGGGGTTGAGTAAGACAGCACTAAGGTATCATCGGTGCATTTACCAGAAATGGATATTTATGCTGCTTAATTTCATTCTACATCAATACGCAGGACCAAGTTTAGGTACCGATATTAATGGCATCCATTTGGAATAGACATTGTACATATATCTTGTGTTTAGCACTCTGTTGATGTCCAATTTAAACCCCTGATCCATGCCAAATACAGAAACAGCTCAGACTGTACGCACAGTCGTGCTTCGATCATTCAAGTCGGAGTTAGCGCTCTGTGTATCTTTTGTTTTGCATCTGTGCGATCTACTTTCATACCCAGATCGGCTGTGGTGATTTTTACCGAAACTTTCGGTTGCTTCCGCGGATATTGTCAACGGAAGCGTCGTCACAGATTGCATATTGTCCCGCGAGCATCAAAGTGTAACACAATATCCCGGATGGTCGGGCCAGAACGGGACGGAATAGCCCACTATATGATCAAATCTGTTTTAGCGCAACGAAGAAGATAGCAATGAATTCTGATATTTTATCTTTATATTCAAAGAACAATGCTGGTTAGTATCCATTGGAGTTTTGGCGGGCTACTCTTCTCCATACAGCAGTTTTGGTACATGCTGCCCGAGCCGGCCAAAGACTGATGACGTCGTTTTTCTTTGTCGCTTGATGGTTTTTTTTTTCCATCTACCGCGAAAGACCTGGTTAGGGTTTTTTATTCTGAGCAACGCCTTCCATGTTCAACTTATGATTGTACAAAACCGTCTGTCCGCACCGTCCTTTCCAGGAAAAGATAAGCATATCACTGGACGCCAAGTTCCGATCGACCATTTTTTAAAGGAAGCTTTTCAAATACTATGGCGCGTTTACCTTACTGTGGCAACCACCCATGAGGAAGAGAGAGATGCCGATAACACAACCGAAGCAGGCGACAATGACGGTTCGGTTACATGGAAACTTCACCTATCGCCAACCATGATGACACTTGATACAAACATCCAAACGGTTGTGGGTCTCGAAAAGGTCCTGGAACAATTGAGCGTGAATGTTCGACCACGACCACCATCCATAAAACCTCGACGATCAGTGAATTCCGAACAATATCAGATGCATGCGTTCCAGCAAGCTATTGCCGCCGCTTTACGTTTGTCATCCTTAGTAACAGTTCCGAAAGCAGATATGTTTCGCCAATTCAATTCTGCGCAGTTGATGCGCCATTGTATTCAAGCATTTGTGGTGTGTGATGGTGCTTTTTTCATGGATGTGCCGAAACTTCTTACCGATACCGATATGGTGCTGATGAACCCGGGAGCAGCCAAGGAATATCCGGTGCAGACACTGTTGGTGCTGAGTATCTCTTGTCTGATGGTTCGACATGTCATGAATCACAAACGCGATCATCCGGCAACGGCAACTGGACTAATGTATACTTATTACGCACAGGCAAAGATGCTGCTGCAGGATTTGTTTGATGTACCCCATATCTCCATTGTCCAATCGCTTTTCATTCTTTCCCTTTTCCCACAAAGTCATGTCGATTTGTTCTCACCTTCACGCACAAGATCTAGCCTATTTATTGCAGCACAGAGGCTGGCTTTAGCTATGAATTTGCATAAACTGGATGTACAGCGGGGCGACGAATCAGAGCAGAAGGAGAGATTGAGACGGCTGGCATGGATGATCCTTTGTGCAGACTATTTTGCTGACTGGAATGCGTCGGGCGGTACAGGACGGATCGATGTCACGGATTGGCATGTTGATTTTCCACAGCCTCTACCTCAAGAACGAAATCCTTTGCAGGTAGAGTTCTTTGTACTTTACTGCCGGGTTGTGATGATCCGGAAAATGCAACTTTTTCGCTCAGCATATATGGTTGTACTTCAATCTCCTCAAGCACTAGAGTCTTCAATGGATAAACGACTCTTCGATGCCTACATGAATACACCTGACCATTTTGTATTGGACCTTGATGCAGTAGAACAAAAAACATGGCAAAAAGCAGATTTACAACCGCTTCTGTTATATGCTCTCCATTGTAATACGCTGATCAGTACACATATTCCATTCCTTCCTCGTAGATACCTCGCCACGCTTGATGACGAGAGAGGTATTCGTGAGGCTGATCTCCGAGAAATCCATCAACGCATAGCACAAGCTTCTTCGGCATCCCATATCCCGCCGTCTACGTTTCTTTCGCCTTTCGCATCATCATCATCATCATTGCTGTCACCATTACCATCATCATTATCAGTATCCCCTCACCTGGAAACCGAAGCCAACCCCGACTTGGAATTTTACTGCGTCGTTGGTTGTCTTACTGCGGCCCATCACTATACACAAATCCTTGAGACGCTTGCCCTTATTGACCCGATTGGATGTCAACACTCTCCAGTATATGGCATGTTGATGACTGCCAATGTCTATCATATGATAGAGAGTAACTACCAGGAGCCGGAAGTTAAGGTGGTATGCCGACTTGGACTGGTTCGAACACTGCGGATTCTTAAACATGCCCGTACTGTGTACGCTGATCCGGCCATCTTCTATTTGGAACGGAACCTATCTCGATGGGTTCCCTCGCTCACGGATGAACCAACGGCCGTGTTGCAGCTCAAAGTACGCAAGCACATTCAGTCTCTGAAAGGAAAAGCAAGATCTTGTATCCGACGAGACGATTCCGTGGGTATCAAAAGAGAACCTTTATAAATAGTCTGTCCCCTTTCTTTTCTTTTATGCTGTTTGTTATACCCATTCATGCATTTCTGTGTAGTTGGAAATAACTTGTTTTGCAAATAGTGTTGTACATTTCGCCTTTGTTCATTTTCTTTTATACTTGTTTTATTGAGTCAAAATTCTATATGCTACTCAAAATAAATTTTGTGTCCAGGAAAGGATCAGGTCTGCGCTGAAAACCACAGCCGAATAGTATAGTCTTAAAAAAATTGGGATATCGATAACCATTGTAAGCCAATGTGTACTTTAATTCTTTTTCATTGATCTCAGTATCAGCACAAAACTAGTTCATAACAGACATAAAATGGAAACCTTGCAAAAACGAAAAGGAAAACTTACAATTGCAGTGATTCATGTAATGTTGCCAATGAAAATATGAGTTCTTTGGTAATATTATGTACATCTATTTCTTCTTTCGGCTAATCTTAATCTTCCTCTTCTTCTCTGATTTGGATAACTTATGTTTTCGTCGTTCCTTGGCCTCTTCCTTTGCCTTTTGTTTTCGAAGCTTCTTTGCCTCCTTATCCTCGTGCTTTTTACCTTTGATATGTGCGGCCGAAGTTCGCTCTTCAGAATCATGCTCCTCATCACTGAGATCGCTGTCATCATCGTCTGTATCAATGTCCGAATCATCCGATACACTCAGAACATCATCTTCGTCATCGTCATCTTCATTATCCTTAATATTGAGCTTTTCAAAGGAAATATTCTTTGTCGTGGATGTGTCTTTCGCATCACCCTTCTCCTCCGGGCCTGACTTTCCCAGCAAATTTGCATAGACCAACTAAAGATAACAAATGTGAATAAATCAAGATTACATTCCATCACCCTGTATCGGGAAACCTACATCTTTTCCTTCACCTTCTGCAATGAGCTGTGTATCTCTTTCGATATCAATAACCTCATCTAACTTTTGTGGGATATATGATTTCATAAAGATATCTTCCTCTAGCTTGTTTCTCTCCTTTTCAGGTTCGGCGTTCATTTTAGCTTGAATCTAGTTGAAAAGCCGTCATCAGATTGAGCGTACTGCTTACAGAAAAAAAAATGCTGCTGTTTTTTTTTGTTTTCATACCTTTTCCAACATGTTATCCACCTCTGCTTCTTCATTGCCAAACGATGCATCTGTAACAAATTGGAAGAGATCCATCAAGCTCATGACTCGTACCCCTTTCTTTGCAAAATATTCTGTCACATTGGCCAGATCTTTTCTTAGAAATTCGGAGGCATGCGGATGATCGTGCTCCACTGACTGGGACACATCAATAATGTATAATAAACCTTTGTGATACCTATAAAGCAAAAAAGAAAAGATATATCAGTAACGGATCATTTTCTTTTATCTTGCGCTATGACAATCAAACTCACAGCAAATTGTATTCACTTAAATCAGCATGAACAAGTTTACAGACTTGATACATTGTTCGTACGTTCTTAATCAGTTGATAATAAAGAGTAGGGAACTTGGAGGCTTCGATAGGAGCATCCTTGAGACGAGGGTAGGCCCTGAAACCATAACGTTAAGATACTGAATTGCTTCTCTTCCTTCATTCATCACCCAATTCACCTACCAGCCATTCTTGTCACCCAGAAACTCCATTACTAAAACGTGCATACGCAATACGAGGGCCTCGGGTGAAGGAATGCCTGCCTGTTTGATTCGCCGCAAATTGCGCATTTCCTTTTCAGCCCATACTTTGACCATCTTTCTTGGGTTGGATTTGCTGTAACCATGTCGGAATCGGTATTCACCCGTTACGTAGCGATCACGGTCTTTAAACGTAAGGATCGACGTCTTGTATACTTTGATAGCTCGATGTTCTCCGTTTTCCGTGGTGGCATGATAGACATTGGCCTACAAGGAACATTCGTCAGATTAAAGCTCCTCTTTTTCCGATCTATTCTTTCTACTCTACCTCTTTGCCCGTACTGACACATCCGTTGATTTCATAAAAGATACCTCTGTTCAACATTTTGAATAAAATAATACGTGTACGAGGATCCAAAACTTGTTCCACTGTTGCACGATCTGCCTTGTCCTTCTGAACCGTTCTAAATCAAAGGCAAACAGAAAACAGATGGTTATTTCTTTTTTTTGCGTTTCTCCCTCGATGAAAGGTATTTCATACTTGTCGCCACTGGCTTTTTTACTGCTGAGTTTGATATCGCTGGCAACGGAAGAGGACAAACGAGTCGGCTCATAACCACCGACCTGGATTCGACTGGCATACTGGCCAAGACTCTCAATTTGCGTTTTTAACAGTTCCTTTTTCTGAGCCACCGTTTCCTTCCTGTTGATGACGGGTGCAGGGTTATTTATTTCTTTCGTATGGACAACTTGCTGACGAAGCTTGTTGTATTGTTTCGTAAAATCTAAACCAGGACCAAACTGTGAGCCAAAAATGCTTCTACTTCTTTTCGTCTCTTTTCTCTATCTCTCTAACCTCCAGTGGCGTTATCCCACAGATCGGTGTCGTTCAATTCATCGTCCAAATAATCGTCGTAATCGTCCTCTTCTTCGTCTTCCTCCTCGACGTAGTTAATGTTGTCTTCAAAAGGTGCGCTTTCCAATTTTGGTGTGTCCATGGCACTTTGCATTTCTGGGACGACTTGAGCCGACATTCGAGCTGTCTCGATCGATGAATATTTCGGGTACGCTTTATTTTTTTTGCCTCCATTTTCAGTGGCAGGTCAGATCAAAAGTGTGACTGTTTACCCACAATGAAATTCTGCATTCCCGGTACCTTGAAAACTGTCGTTTGTTCCGTACGGGTGTTGTTTTTTCAGAAAAGAAAGTCGTCTTAAAGCAATATCCTTTTACATAGCAAAATACAGGTAAATTACTGTCTACGGGTAATAATAATATCCATATAAACGAAAGAATAGACAGGCCGCAATAGAATTGATGGGTACGCAAATGTCAGTCAATGCATGTATTGTAGTTGTGCAGAATCTAAACACTAGAATCACACCAGTCTACGAGAAAACGAGCAATTTGTTATTAATTATTGATTGATTGAAAAAAAAAAAAAAAGGAAAAAGTACAATGCGAAGACTTTAATTGAATGTTAAAGGTATTTCTATGGCGATGTTTATGAGCGACGATGTTTACTTCCTCCTGCTGCCCTTCTTCTTTTCCTTTCTCTTTTGGGCACGCAACTCCTTCTTCATTCTTGGATCCACCATCTTATATCGACCCTTGACACCGTTTGGCCGTCCTTTGATACCACGGTTAGCTCCTTTAGCAACCACCAACTTGATTTCCTTCTTTGGCTTTGATTTGGTGGATCGCTGTATTAACTTGTTGATCGAAGCCAGCTTTTCTTTCTCAGACATATCTGGGTTGTCAGCAATATCCGTGGCTTTCTTTTGTGCTTTTTGCAAACGTTTCATGGTCTAAAGAGATGCAAACATTAGCCATAACATTTGAGAGATTCACAAAAAGCTACTTGCCTTGTATTTCTTTCTGGCCTTAGCCTCTGCAATCTTTTTAATTGGTCGTGCATCCAGAGCCTTCAGTTTTTCTCTCAAGGCCCGCACCGCTTCCTTTGTAATAGGCACATTCGGCTTGTTATGCTTGTTTTCATCGTCAAGGAACCTAATCAGGTAATCAGTAATTAACTTCTATAACGACATTCCAACAATTACCAGTCTGGCAGTCCCGTCTTTTCCCGGAATGCTTCTCTGGTAAATCCTTCATCGATCAAGTCCTGCTTGCTCTTCTCTTTGTTAACAAGCTGTCTTGCCAATGTGATGGCTTCAGCCGTCACCAATCCATTCTCTACATGGCAAAAGATCAATCAGTACAATTACCTAACTTTGACATTTTTGTCGCAGCATACCCAGTGCTTCTCTCATAGCTTTAGAGTTGTCGTCCTCTTCGCCATGCCACATTTCGTCGTCCGATGATACATTATCTTCAACAGCGGGCACCTCAAAGTCACTGTCTTCGTCTTGATCTTCGTCCAGTTCCTGTTTCGACATGTAAGCAAAAGTATTGCAGAGAATCTCTTCAGCAACACCTACTTCTTCAGCCTTTCTCTTTCGGGAATCAATCAAAACTTCAGCCTCCTCTTCGCTATCATTCTGATCTTCGTCATCTTCTTCCTCTTCGTCTTCTTCCTCGCTTAAGTCCACGCCTTTGAATAAGTCCTGATCGAAGAACATAGATGCACCCTTTGTGAGACCATTCTTTGTCTTGCTCGAAAGCTCAGCCTTCTTTCCAAGGTCATTCAGCAAGGAGTTTCCGGAAGCTTTCGTTGTTGCGCGGGATCGTACGGGTTTAGATACGGGTTCTTCATCATCCAGTTCCATGTCTGACTCAGAGTCACTAGCCTCTTCCTCTTGTTCATCATCCGATTCGGAATCACTATCTGAATCACTATCCGAATCGTCGGTGCCTTTTTGCTTCTTCTTGCTGTCAAAGCCCTTCCATTCATCATCTTCTTCTCGCAATTGCTTCGCTCTGAATTTAGCATCACGCTCTGCTTTTCTAGCTTTGTATCGTTCATACTCGGCATCCAATTGCTCTTCCAGTTCCAGGTCATAATCGCTATCAACATCCGAGTTGTCCATTTCAGCATCCATCTCAGCAATTCGACCCTTGACCTCCTTGCCCACGTTGATATCGTCGTCATCCATATCTTGATCAAGATCGTCGGCAATAGACATATCACCTTCCTGAAGTCGTTGCAGCGACTGCGTACAAGTTCTGTATCAGTATTCCGTGCATCTATTAAAAAGTTCCTGTCGTTGCGTACCTCATCTTTGTCTATCTTCTTAATATTAAACAAGGTTTGTCCATCAGGCCCTCCTTGCTCAAGACCAATATCGTTTGGTACAATCATGTTGAGCTGCATGCGCTGGATCAGCTTCATTTTCTTCTCGTTTGCTTTGCGCTTCTCTCGCTTTCGCTTCGCGGCCTCCTCCTTGGTCAAATTGTCCAACTCTTCCTGGATAAGCTCATCTTCATCGACAGGCTCTTCCTCGACCACGACAGTCTCCTTCTTTTCTTCCTTTTTATCCAGTTGGTACTAAAGGAAAATGTAAGCATGCCAATCCTTCACTTTCTTTAAGCATCAAAATTACCTCTTCTCGGATGGCTGTTCTCCATTTAAGCAATTCCTTGAAATCACGCTTACCCAGCACCTTCAAATCCTCACAGTTGGCTTTAATTTCATCCGTAGTTACGCTCTTCTTTAGCAACCTGTATGCCAAAATCAGAAACGATATTTAAGTAGAAAAAACCGGACTTACTCTCTTGCTTCGTCAGAATCGAAGACCAATTGATTGTATGTCCCAAGGACAGCAATAGGATCCTGTGCCTTGATAAACTCCATCGCATCGGCCTTTTTATGTAGAGTATAATTTCCTTCTTCATAACCCTCACGCTGTCTTCGCTTTTTCTTTGGACGAATTCTTGGTTTAGCCATCTTTGACTTGCTGGAACGAATAGACTTACTTCAGGTTTGAAGATATCTGTCATCTTCATCGGTTCATCTTGGTCAACTTCAGAAAAAACGGCTTTAGGATCGAGGAATCGAGGATCGAGTTTCTTGGGCGCCAAGAAGTCATGACAGACAACGAAGATTTCGGCAGAAACGTTACGAGAAGACGGGGGTTTTGTTGCCTCCACTTTGCGGAAAAGCTGCTGGAAAACCCAAAGCAATTTGTTGTAATCTTTGGACCGGAAAACCTTGGTGACAAATGTACCTGGATGGAACACAAGTTAGACCTAAAGATGTTTGCCGTCGCTATGCCACTTACCGCCTTTGGCCAAAAATTCGCTGGCAAGTTTAAGAGACACCAATACCAGTTCGGATTGAGAATAAGCATCCTGTGCCCAAGCTGTACCGACGTTAGGAGCACCATCGTGAAGAACACTGCAAATGAAGGCAGGAAAATCAGATATTGAGACTTTGTGGCGTCAAATCGAATTGACTAAGGACTTACACGTCTGCTTTCCATGTCTTCATTTCTTGTCTGAGATTCTGTCGGCATCGATCGGTGGTAATATCGTCTTGGAATGTAATGACACCAGGAATCGGTTTGATCGGGGCAAGATCCACACCTGATAAGCGAAGCATGAGTCGTTAGCTCCAATCCATCAGATCGTAATAGGTAGCGCTGAAAAGTTCTTACCAATGATCAGACTCGACTGGGGCATATACTTTGTTGCGACCTGGAGCCTATTTAGTGACTCGCGTTCAGTCCCATGCTAATCCACATGAGTGCTATATCAACTAGAATACATACCAACCACCGGGGGCGGCACACAAATCGATAAGAACTCGAGATTTCTCCAAGAAATTGTATTTCTTGTTGAGTTGGATAAGTTTGAAAGCGGAACGAGCACGGTAACCTTGTTCCTTGGCCAAATGGTAGTATTTATCCAAACGCCCTAGGGAGGAAAAAGAGAGTTCAGCATCAGGTAGAACAGTAAATACAGTCTTTTCCTCTAGCTATACCTTTGGACGACTTTTTATCTCTTCCTTTGCCCATGTCGAAACTGCCTTTATGACTAGCAAGAGCAACAGCAAAGGAACCCTCTTTTTTTTCCTAAATTCCAAAAAAAGGAGATAAAAAGCCACAATGTGACATGCAAAAAACTCAGAGGACGGAGTTGGTTTGCATGATTTGCTGAACATCAAGTTCGGTCAATGACCAATCATTTCAACCGTATCAGGGAAGTACTAGCGCGCAAGCAACAATACAACAGGGATTTCATCAGACAGATGTGCTTCAAATCATGGTAGCAACAACACAGATTGTTCAGGGTAGACACTAATTCATATAAGGAAAACAACATTTGATCGAGCCCATACAGTATAAGAATTATCCTGAAATTCATTTTAAAAAGGAAAGGACTATAAAAAGGAGTCTTTGATTATCGCGTTATATGTAACGTATATTCCCTTGATCGAGAGCCTATGAATACGAACTGACCAAGGAAATATGCGACAACCTTGGACTAACACTGGAGTATTATGAGCCAGCAGCCCCTTCATTTCTTAATTGCCAGCCTTGCTGGAAGTGAATGGGCGTACGCGTTTGGAAGTCAATGCAGCACATGTACTTGCAATGGTATCCATTGTAGCAATAACTGTGATCATGTTGTCACTTGTCACTATTATTGTGTCAGACTTGTATGCTTCAATCTTGCCTTGTATCTCTTTTAGACCTGGTTGATGAAAAAAATATAACTTGTAAACCTGTATCTACCATTTTTTTTTACGCTACTCTACAATACGAAAGAAGATGAACAAGTCTAAATCTTTAGAATGATATGCCTTTTAGTTTATTAATATTTACAGTAATTTGTCTGTTTGTTATTACAATGAAAGAGAGAAAAGAAAAAGGGAAGAACAAGTTACTTTTTTTTTCTCATGCTCTAGTCCATGTCTTCATCTTCCTCCATAGGTTCTTCCACCACATAGTCCGCCTGACTCTCATGGTTTCTCAATACTTCAAGCATATTGTTTGATACATCCACGCGAACAACTTCGCCATTTCGGACGCCACCATCAATAATCAATCGTGCCAATGGATTCAGTAATCGCTGTTGGATGACTCGGTTCAATGGCCGAGCACCAAACACTGGCTCATAACCTTGCTGACCCAGCCATTCTTTAGCTGCTTGGGAGACTTGGAGCGTAATCTTGCGATCGGCTAGTCGAGTCTGGACTTCTTCCAGCCGAACATCCACAATATCCGTAATGTTGTTTTGCGAGAGTCGATTGAATATCACAAGCTCATCGATACGGTTGGTAAATTCGGGACTGAAATGATTGCGCACGATCTGCAGAATCTGTTCCTTCAAAAGGTTCATGCTGCTTTCGCTCGCACCGATTTGCTCAGCCAGGAGATGGGCTCCAAGATTGGAAGTCATGACAATGATCGTGTTACGGAAATCGATGCGTCGCCCTTTGGAATCGTGAATAAAGCCTTCATCGAGGACTTGCAGAAGTACGTTAGCCACATCCTTATGAGCCTTTTCTAGCTCATCCAGCAACACCACGGCATAGGGCTTGCGTCGCACGGATTCGAACAGACCTCCTTCTTCGTGACCAACATAACCTGGAGGTGCACCAAGAAGTTTGGCGACGCTGTGCTGCTCCATCAGTTCACTCATATCGATACGTATCATCGCTCGTTCGTCGTTGAATAAGAATTCGGCTAACGTCTTGCAAAGCAAGGTTTTACCGACACCGGTGGGACCCAGGAACATAAAGCTTGCCAGGGGTTTGTTCGGGTTCTGCAGGCCTGCCTTGGAGAGTCGGATGGCATTACTGACAGCTTGTATTGCTTGGTCTTGACCCACAACCTTGTGTCGCAATTCGGTTTCCATGTGCAACAATTTCTCGCGCTCTGATTTCGCAAGTTGCTGGACAGGAATACCCGTCCACCGAGAGACAACCTCCATGATTTGCTCTGGTCGGACAATCTCGCTCAAAAGAGACGTGGACTGTGCTTGATCGGTCACCATCGGCGCCTCAGCCAATTTGCGCTGCTTCTCTGCTGTTAGTGTAGCGATTCGTTGTTCGACATCCGGGATGGCATAATACTCAATGTCTGCAGCCGTTGCCAAGTCATATCGGTTCTTCGCCTCGATTGCTTTGCGCTTCAGCTCGTCCAATTTCTGCTTAAGCTCTCGAATCTCATCCAGTCGTCCTTTGTCCATATCATACTTGAGCTTCAATGGTTTAAGCTGTTCTTGGATGCGGGCCATTTCTTCTCGGACACGTTCCAACCGCTCTTGCGACTCCTTGTTGTTCTTTTCCTTGCCAAGCGCCATGGCCTCAATCTCAAGCTGGAAGTGTCTTCGTTCGAGAACGTCAATCTCTTCAGGCTTCGAATCGAGCTGTACACGAGTATTAGCCGCTGCCTCATCAATCAGATCGATGGCCTTGTCAGGTAAGAAACGGGTCGTGATATAGCGGTCCGATAGTTGAGCAGCTGACACCAGAGCTGAATCAGTGATCTTGACACCATGGTAAGTTTCGTATCGCTCCTTTAGACCTCGTAAAATGGAGATGGTTGCAGCCACAGAAGGTTCGCCTACATCCACCTTTTGGAAACGACGCTCAAAGGCAGGATCTTTTTCAATCTCACGATATTCGGTAAGTGTGGTTGCGCCAATACATCGGAGTTCACCACGTGCAAGCATCGGTTTCAAGAGATTGGCAGCATCCATGGATCCTTCACCTTTACCAGCCCCTGTGAAAGAATACAGCAAGGATTAGCAAACGGCAGACTTTGATACTATCCAACGTTTTGTTGTAATCAGAACTTACCTAAAACAGTATGGATTTCGTCAATGAACAGGATAATTCCTTCTTGGGATTCCTTCACTTCCTTTAATACGGCTTTCAGTCTTTCTTCAAACTCGCCACGGTACTTGGCGCCAGCAATCAAAGCACCCATATCGAGGGAGAACAGCTTGCACTGAAGTGTTTGGGGAACATCGCGTTCGACAATACGACGTGCGAGTCCCTCAACAATGGCAGTTTTACCCACACCAGGCTCACCGATCAAGACTGGATTGTTCTTGGTACGTCTTGCAAGAACCCGGATGACACGACGGATTTCATCATCTGACAAATAAACAAACTTAAGGTCAGTATCTTTAATGTTTATC
Organism: Apophysomyces trapeziformis B9324; assembly: GCA_000696975.1. Classification (NCBI taxonomy): domain Eukaryota; kingdom Fungi; phylum Mucoromycota; class Mucoromycetes; order Mucorales; family Mucoraceae; genus Apophysomyces; species Apophysomyces trapeziformis. The sequence goes on from JNDP01001332.1 coordinate 129,699, forward strand.
TTATGCCGCATTTTGAAACACACCTCGACCAATAACTGGATCCAGTTTGCCTGACTGTGCCATTTGTGTCAAATCGATCGCGTATTTTGACAGGGCCTCGTAAACTTCTTCGGCGTTTTTGCTATCCACTCGACGATTACCACGGACTTGTGACACGGCGTTTTCAAGTGCCTTCTTGGTAATACCAGCATCTTTCATGGGTTGGAATGTGTTTGATTCGTCTGCTAATGCCAAAATGAGATGGTCCACGGAAATATAGGAGTCCTTCTGAGATTTCATATGGGATTCGGCGTTTCGTAACAATTTGGCTGTCTGGGGACTGATGGAAACCTCGGTCGGAGGCGGGTCTTGCGCAGGAAGATGCACCATCTGCTTCTTGTAACCTCTTTCGACTGTAGTAGGTTCTGCTCCAGCTTTTTCGATAATCGATTTGAACAGTGATTGACCGTCTGTTTCATCAAAGAGGGCACATGCGATATGGGCTGGATGTAGCAGAGAATGACTAAATTCGCGGGCTAAACTTTGCGCTATACCCAGTGTCTTCTCGACCTTTTCCGTAAATTGCATATTACTCATGATGTATGTAAAGCGCTTTGTTTATATGAATGAAAAAAAAGGAAGAAAATTGCGTGGTTCCCTCGCGGGGATCCTGACGCTTTATAGGCAAAAAAGGCGTTTCAAGATCAGTCATCTTTAACCGGAGACTGAAAATTCGCGGAATTTCTAGTGCCTTCATGCACCTTCCGGCTTTTTCCAGTAGGTTCCAACCAAAATTAACTGGACAATGATAGACAAACAAAGCAAACCAAGACAAGGAAAACTGTATTTGTGAATCTGTTTGTGATTGAGACAAAGAATACTATGTTAAGTAATTTGTTTTGTAAATGGACAAAGGTTTGATTTTATAATAAGCACTCGTACCAAGGAAGTTCCTCAGAGTGACATGATCCGTGCTGTTATCTGACTTTTGACAGATAATCAGCGCTTGCTGTCCATCTTATGATTTCGATTTGCTAACTAATACATGGACAAACCCACAAACTTGTTTCAACCAATAAATAAAACGAAAGGATGACAGGGATATCACCAATGTTTTTTTAATGGACGTGCTGTGTTAACGCATTCGCAGAAATAAGGCAATTATTTGTTGATCGATGCTACCAAAAACATATACATACGCTTGCCGCAGATAGATAACATAAATTGAGCAAGGAGAGCTATAGTTCTATTATTCTGCCACATATCGACGGAGTGATCGATGCACGTTCATCGTAAGGCTGAATAGACAGGTTACACGCATGAACTGCGGAAGCACGAGGAAACAGCGAATTTGTTGTCGAAACATTTTAACAAACAAATCATTACTGGAAGATATCTGTGTTTCGCTCCCTACTGGTCCATGCCATCGTTGACCAGATTAACTGTCCATCTTCTTATTACACATTGGCTTAGTGGCATTGTATGTTGTTTTTTTATTACTAAAGGACATGTTAATCCAAAACATCGAACCATTTTTCCTCTTCACCGATAACCGAAACCTTTTTACTGTTAGAAATCATCATCATCTCCAGCAACCCAATCATCGTTCAGTAAATCTTCGCTCTCCTTTTTCATGTCAGTAATTCCCGTCAAATGTTCCAGATATACCGAATCCGCCAGGACTTTTTTCATGAGATCGAATGGTTCCGTAGTATAGGCTTCGACGACCTGTAAAAGCAAGCGTGAGCCAGAAAGAAAGACAAGGCAAAAAAAGGTGGGCTTTTTGCACTTTATACCTTTGCCGAACAGGCAGTACAGCGATCATAAGCTTGACCAACGATCAACATATTATTGAAATGACTTAAAAATCCTCGTATTTGGTGAGGGACAATGCCAAGAACAGAAGATGTATCAGTTGACATCGTTACATCCGTGCCTCGGTCAGCAGGCGCGTTGACTCTATGAAGGAAAAAAGAAACATATAGACACCTCTGCATGGCGATGACGAACTTACCCGTCTTTGTGTTGCAACAAGGTGACCATCAGTTCTGTGGCGAGAGCTCCTGCAATAGCTGCCAAGCCTGGACGAGTCACTGTACATTGTTGATCCAATGTCCTGTCGGTCAATGACTAAAAAAAGGAAAACACGAGGGACGTTACACATCCTTTCGTAAAGAGATGCATTCTTTTCTTACGTCGGTTGGCGCCACGATATCACTGCAGAAATAGCACCCGAGCTGAGCGCCATGACGCATGACAAGATACGTATCAAATCCTAAGGCGGCATTGATCACCATCTTGTTTGCCTTGGCGCCCAAAAGCGTCGGGAACCAACGGCTTTCACGACTATCTGTCAACAGAAAAATGGTGTCATGTGCCTCCACCAGTTCCGATAAGGCATTCATATCGCGCCGTAATTGGTCATCTGAGGAAGCGGGGTGGCCGGGCATCGGAATGGACAAATGATGTCCGGTAGCATTCTATAAGATCAACCAGAGTCAGAAAAACTTTAAACAGACTTCTTGTGCTTCGCGAGACTTAACCAGAGAAGGCAGAATTCGTTTTAATTGTTTTACAGCTGCTTGCGCCTTGGGAGCACCGCCTTCAAGACAATCTTCAAAATCATACAAGGGTTGCCGTGTAGGATTTGAAAAGGAAACCTGACCATTATCCACAAAGGTAATGTGGCGTACACCCCATCCCTAATAAAAAAGGGAAAAAAAAAAGTTCAGTTTTTGCAACAAACATACAATCAGTCTAATAAAGCGATTCATCTAATTTTTCTTTTACCAGCAAGCTCCGCGCCACGTAACACCCTAGAGTGCCTGCTCCAAGTAGTAAGCATTTGTTGTTCTTGACTTTGTCCAGATCCAGATCCGGCACCAGCCGCCAACGCATCAACTTTAGATTTAAGTCTACTGCACTATCAGCCAACCTAAAAAAAAAAAAAAAAAAAAAAAAAAAAAAGGTTTATACAAGTGGTCCCAGGCGCGGGGAACCTTTTGAGTATTCCCCATACTTTTTTTTCCCCTTTTCTTTTTCTCTAACCTCAATGGATCCATGAGTGGTCCCAGATCCGCCATCCTGGGACCTAATTTCCCTTGTGCATTCCTTTCCCATCCCACAGCTTTGACAGGTCCCTCTGTTCGGTGCCTTCCATAAGTAAAAAGAAAAAAATTTCCGCTGAAATATTGGTAATTTACCATGGCTAGTATAGCAGGAAACTTCGGGAAATTCAAGATAAAGAAGACGAGAGTGAGTCTTGCCGCGGTAACACAATACATTTAACTTTCGGAGTCCCCAACATTCATAAACCAATGCTAGCAAGTTGCGTAATGGCCATCCAGGTAAGGACTCGGCTGCAGGATCGACAAATCCAATCATACACTTTCGTTTCCAAAGTCATACCATGGTCAGTTGAAATGGATCACCTAGAGAGAGAGAAGGAATGGGACTTACTTCATTGGAGTGGGGACCATCCGCAAAAAAATCGTCCCATTCATTTAATCGACCGATCCGGAAGGAACCCTGATCGGATCTGATCAGAAAATACATGGCATGACCATCCGAAACACCGCTCCGATACGCTTGATAGGCACGATTCAAATGATCAATCTAAGGGACAGTTGGTCTTAAGCATACAGTAGGAATAAAAAAAAGGTGGATAGACTGTCTGTATCCCTGTTACCTCTTCTGGGGAGTAGATCTCAGTTAAATGCTGGCCAGTTTGTGTGATTTTCCATGGTGAAGGTTGAGGCATCAGAGCTGGAAAGGCAAACCAGTAATAGAATTTATATCTTTTGAGATCAGCAAAAGCAAGCAGCATAAACTGGGAAAGTAACTCGGGCTGATCTAGGGCACGTTTGCTTCGAATCGCATCCCAGACCTATATCCATTTTTCGTCGTTTTTTTTTGTTGGTTTGTAAAGAAAGAATGTGTTATTGCGCTGATCAGTTTTTTGTCGAACATAAGAATAAAAGAAAATAGGAAACCCGACTTTTTGGGATACTTCAGAAAAGAGTTTATTCTTGTCCATCTTTCGAAATTCCTCAATCGTATTGGTATTGATCAATGCACCCGATACAGAACATGCATTCAAAGGTCTTATACAATCAATGTCCCTTTTCTTTCTTTTTTTTTTTTTTACTTTGAATCATTATCTTGTTCTTTACCTTGTTTCATCATTTATTTCAAGAGCTTGAGCAGGAAGACAAAGTCGTGGTGGCATAGCCACTACCTGACCTTGATTGTCCACAGCAAGCTGACCTGGGGTATAATAACCCCGCAACGGCTGGGAGGCGTCATTCAGTTTAAGATAATCCAACTTCTTCGTCGTAAAGGCATGCCAAAATGCAGCATCGACAGCCGATACAAAAGGTTCGAATTGAAGTATCTCCAAGTTTGATTCTGTCATGACCAATGGCAAAATAAAAAAAGGAAAAACGAAAACAAATGGAAGGGAGGGGCAAAGGCAGCCAACGGGAAATCCCCAGCTAGACCGTGACTGTGGCTCAGCTATCACAAGATCTCATCGGTTGGCTGCAAAGTCGTTGTGGACATGGTGGGCCAAAAAAAAAAAAAAGGGGCACGAGAAAAGCAAAAATAAGTTGCCTGATAATGAACACACAATGAAAGAAAAAAGGATATCGTCAGACAATATCTGATCTGCTAGGAAATCAGAGACCAGAACAATGAAGAGCGAAATCCTTTTTTATTGATGATGACAAATGATATGCATGGTTGCATCCTAACTCAGTTCTGTCCTAGGACTAACAAAGAAAACTGCCGAAGAACACCCATTTAAGGATAGTGCCTACTTTATTTCTTTCAAGTAGAAGTTAATTAATGATAGTATTAGATCAACCAGTCTTATCCAGGCTTTATCAAGTTTCCTGAGAAAATGTTGCAAGGTTAGAGAGAGCGAGAGAGCAAGTCAATGTGGCAAAAAAGAGCGCTATCTGTTCAAATACCGCCATCCCGCGTTATAGGAAAAAAAACTCAGTTCGTTATTTCTAGTGGGGAGGATGAGCTAAACTCCGTGATAACACGTTCAGATTCTCTCAATCAAAACCGATCGGATGAAGAGGAAAGAACGAAACACGTGTGTCTCTGATTAGGTGATGGTGGTCTTTAATTCCTCTTGTTCAAAAATGGCAATGATAACCCTGTTATCCATTCATCGAACAACAATCATACTACTCTTGTACCTCGTATCAGTCCATCCTTGATAGTAGGCGGGGCCAACCAAAGAATCTGATTTGCTTTTTGATTGTAATTTGACTCCTTTTTTTTAAAATTTTCTTGTACGATATACATGAGATACAACGCTGATAGTAGAAGAAAGAAAGAAAAAAAATCGCTGGAAGTTATGTGACCGAATTGTAATATGTACTAGATAACGTTAACAATGCCTGTAACATTCATTTGAGTTCCATAAGTCCCGGAGTTATTTTACTTTCGTATGCAGTGCACCTAGTCTAAGGAGACTAATAAAGAGAAAGGGGACAAAATATGACAACAAACACTGGTTCTTTTTTTTACAAAGCTTAAGTATTCTGAGATGCGTATTTGGACTTGCTATCTTAGAAATGTCATGCTATGAAATCGTAATACTTCCATAAATGCTCATTTATATTAGAAAGAGAAGGAAAAAATCTGCCTGAATGCATATTTGTTCTCTTTTTCTTTAAGAAAGCTATATCCAATCTTGGGTCTGTTTCTTGTATAAAATCCCTAATATGAATTCTATAAAGTAGAATGTACTATTTAGCTTTTTCATGGCAACGTACCTCGGTTTTTTTTTTTTGGGCGTGATGACAACGGTAACATGTGAAAGGGGAAGAAAGACAAACAAGGATTGCATGGAGACGTTGTACAGTCCATATGATAAGTGACTCGCCCGCAAAAAAAGGTGATCACAGATACACTTTTTTTTTGTGGGATAACAAAACATTTGTACATCGTTTCACTTGGGAATCAGAATGAAAGCTGCCTGATTATCCAGCCATGGGAGGTGATTTTTGGTTCGTCATAAAAATAAAAACAGACAAGATGAATCCATGTATTTATTTCTTTATTCTGTCTATATCAAATGTAAATAGTTTGTTGACCCAAGTAGGGCAAAGGAAGGAAGGGAGGAGGAGGAGTAGGAAGAAGAGGGGAAGAGGGAGAGAGAGAGAGAGAGAGAGGGAAGTGGTCGGAGGATGAAATGGGGAAGTGGTTGTTAGGGCGGGAAATAACCATATCCGTGGATACCCCACAAAAAACCCCGTTCAGATAAGGTGGTTCATCTGTGTGGTGGAATACGTGAGAACTATTGGCGGGGGGTTTGAGTGAAATTCAGCGATTGCCTAATCGAGGTTTATCATTTTTACCATCGGGTTGTGGAGGAAAAAAAAAAAGAGTTTGGATTACCGGAGCGGAGGTTTTTCGGAGAGGGGTTGAAAAAAGAGGAGTAAGAAAAAAAAAGATTACGATCAATGCTGTGATTATGATAATATTTCCTATCTTTGCCATCAATAGCCTATATAAAACCCCTCTTTTCTTTGTTATCCCCCTCCCCCATTTTATCTGTACTCTCTTATACTCTCTGTCTCTCTCTCTCTCTCTCTCTCTTTCTTTCTTTCTCTTTCTTTCTTCTACTTGAAATGTATTCCACTACTACTAGTACTAGTACTACTGCTCCTACTACTACAACGGCACCCGTTCAAAAACGAGCCATTGCCCCGGTCGATAAAGCCAATGTACCTCGTCCATACAAATGTCCTTTTCCAACCTGCCAAAAATCATTTTATCGTTTGGAGCATCAAACCCGTCATATTCGAACTCATACAGGCGAAAAACCTCATCAATGTACTTTCCCTGGTTGCGAAAAACGTTTCTCTCGTTCGGATGAACTGACTCGTCATGTTCGTATCCATACCTCGCCTAACCGTAAGCGAGATCGAAAACAGAAACAACAAAAACGAGCACGTACACAACCACAACAAGCCGCATCACAACCACAACAATCATCTCAACCCCCTTCACCTGCTTTGTCTACTACCAGCAACTTTGATTCTGAGCCGGAATTCTTGTTCACACCCGAAACCTCCCCCACCCTATCGCCCCATGTGCTCACCCCGGCCGGTTCTCCAAGACACACTGCCAAGATCGCACCATTGGAATGCAACCAGTTCGATCCCTTACCTCGTCCTGGTACTGTCCCCGCCCTCACCAGTTTATGGGATCTGATGGAAGCCCCTCCCAAGGCCCGAACTTTACCGCCCATTACCATCCAAGCCTCCTCCTCTTCTTCTTCTACAACTGCTACTGCAATGCTTCCTTCCATTCATTCAATCCTTCATTTCTAAAATAACTCACCTTTGTTTCTTTTCTATTAGTCATGCATTCCTTTTTTTTTATTTCATCTTTCCATTTGTATAGAAAAACATGTGCCATCTCTATTTTTCCCTTCTCTTCTCTCTTTTTTTTTTTTATTTTATTCAAACGCTATACCAAAGATTTGTATGTACATAGGTTGTCAAATAATAATAAAAGAAAAAACCACTCAAGAAAACATGAAATAATTAAACCCATAAGCCCTTTTTTTCTTTTTTTGCTTTCCCGTTTTATCACAGTATGATTTTTTACCGCATACTCTCGCCCCGTCCGTTCCCCTCTCTCTCTCTTTCTTTCTCTCTGTTACCCCGACCCCCCACACCTGTACACACATACACACACAAAAAAAGAGAAACTGATTTGTTTCCAGAATTTCCCGTTGTTATTTTTTTTATATTGCTTATCAAAGCGGATATCCATTGTCATTGGCTGTCAAAGTCAGGGTCTAATAAAAAAAATTTTGTTTCGGTTGACAGAAAGGTGGGGAGATGATTATTTTTGTTTGAAAAGCGAGCGGGATGGTTGGGTCGGAACACCATTTCTGATCGATGGATTTGATAAGAACTGTCGGAGTTTACTATGAATGGACCCACTTGAATGTGATTTCCCAAAAAAATTTCGCCCCCCCGCCCAAGATGGGCAAAGATGGCCTTGCTTGATAACCAAAAAAAAAAAAAATATCATGATAGCCATCGTCATCATTATCATTATCATCCTCATCATCCTATCCATGATCAATGGAAAAGACGACGCCTCTTCTTCTAATTCTTCTTCTCTTTCTCTCCTTTCTCTTTGTTATAAAGAAATAAAGGGAAAAAAAAAGAGAAAGAGAAAAGGGCATCATCCTTTTGATTTCATATGAAAAGGGGAAATGCAAAAAGAAAAAAAAGAAGAAATCACCCTATATTTTTCTTTGAGGTCACTGTGCTGTGCGTATGGATCATTCGCGTTCGGGTGTTACCGAAGATGGGTCCGCTCGTTTTGACCCATAAACTAAAAAAGCAGATCGACAAACAGGTGAAGTTTATTGTGTTTGTCATTCGAAATCGGGTGTAAACGGCCACGTGCTCACCCAATCGGTGAACATATTATCCTTAACGGCGTGAGAATTTAAACCCCACATATACTGCTGTACACGTTCTTTGCCAAAAAAAAAAAAAAAAAAAGAAGAATAGGTCATACCTCTCCATCCACTCTTGGAAAGGAAAAAGCTCGACGCAGCAAAATTGTTCCAAATAATACAGACAAAGACTTGGAACAATTCCTTCCTGTTGCTCACGGTTTGTATAACTTTACCACTGCCGTAAATCTCCGTAGTGGACGGGAACCTAACTTGCACCCCTGTACGGTGAATTTGATGAAACTCAGACAAATTTGGTATAGCCTTGCAAGTGGCTGACTAGATCAGAGCAAGGTAAGGTCTGCGCAGCAAGTCAACTAACTTGCTGCAGGGATAATAACGAATTCAGCATCCTGAACATCTTTGACTTGGACATATTACGTACTGCTTCGTAGGATAGGCTACTCAGCATTGATCCGGATAGATGGATCCATGGTTTAGACACTGTCTTCACAGTGGCTATTGTAAAACTTATATACCTTAGGATGTGTCATATGATCAGCTCTGAAAGAAAAAACCGCACAACCTGTTATGGATTTGATTGTATGAACTTGTAGCGTCGATCATATAAAATGTAGTTGCTTAGACAACTTACTACCATAACAGATAGACTTCTTTGATTTGGGAATAAATGTATTAGGAAAGAATCAAAAAGAAAAGCGTTCAAGAAAGAAAAAGCTGAAAAAGGTAACTTTCGCTTGTTCCCAATCCCGGTCATTAGTAATAAGATTAGGTATGCAACAAGGAATAGTAACAAAAAAGTCTCCAATAAAACGTGTGTTATGACATGAACTTGTAGGCAAGTATTTTTTGTATGTTTCTGGAAGAAGTGTGACAGTTATCAATCAAGCTGCATAAATGAATGAGCTGACTGATCCTCAACAGAAGCGGCTCATTGTCTCTGTGAAGACCGTTGTTGGAATTATCTATCTTCTTGGAGAAGAAAATGAAAATGTTATTGCGGATTTTCTCTATCGTTGCTGTAACAATACTTTGATTGGAAGAATAAGGTGGCAAATAGCTCGAACAACACGATCGTAAGGGAAAGATCTAGGAAGCTTCACAGGAGAAGTTCAAAGACCGACCAAACAGAGTAAAAAAGGAGGATGAGCAATAGATTAGCAGTTCAATGGTAAATAGATAAAATAAGCAAATGAACAATACAATGGAAATGCTGATATAGATATTAGATGTTAGGTATTTACATATGCAGATAAGCGTTCAATCGGTTTAATGCCAAACCAGATAAAACTTATTTTCTGCAGAAAGTTGAAAAAAGTCAAGGAATGTCCATTTGCCAGCGTACAATGAAGTTCACGATAACGCAAAACAAAAAAAAAAAAAAAAAAAAAAAAAAATCTCGCTATGCGGCGCGGATCCAACTTTAGGCACCAAAGCTGTGGAGACTGGAATGCATTGAGTGCAGGAAAAAGCAGTCAAGCAATCGACCAGTTACCTTCTTATTTTCCCTTTTCTGCAAGAACCGAACTTCCCGCATAGCCATACAAGGAAAATAGACCTTTTCTCTTTCTTATCATGGAGGAGCAGGAGGAGGAAGGTGTTGATTAAGGGAAGTGTATTCATTTTCCTACTTATTTCTTATTCGTTGTATTCTCTTTACATCCTACTTTCCGCTCTCTCGTATATGTCACATGCCATAGGGAAAAAGTGTAAGAAAAAGAGAGGTCCGAGTTGAATCAGACTGAATTTCTATTTGTGGGAAGAGGGGGAATCTTTTGTAGAGCTTACCCGTCAGATGACCAACATAAACTGCGGTTTGGTCATTTTTTTGTTGTCATATCTCTTTCTTTCTTCTTTCTTCTTTTCCTTTCCTTCTCTTCCCTTTCGTATTTCTATGCTTATTTGCTTTTCACAAGGAGAATATCCATCATCAAGAAGACTAAAATCGAAACTACACTGCAACCAATAGATCCCCTATCGACAACCTCTCTCTCACACACACATATACACATACACATTATCCCGCTCACACCCACGTACTCAAAGACCTTCGCTCTCACAGAGAAACACATCCCAATCGGACTAACCATCACTCGTCCTATTGCTTCCCTTAAAATCCCACTACCTCTCTGTTTGTTCATATACTTTCCATTTCCAACTTTGAACCCTGTTTTCTTTTTCCATTTTGCGACGATAACACCTCATCCCTTCTTACGTTAGTACAAAAGAAAAGCTCGATGGGTCTAAAATATCGAACCTACCTTGATGGTACTCTTATCTACGGTTGTAACAGATGTAAGAGTCATCTGTCCACAGGCGATGCGATCATATCCAGGGTATTATAAAGTCCGAGCAAATGCATCTCATCCTTTTTTTTTCTTTATGCTGATGAAAAAAAAAAATTTCCCGCTTAGCAATTCCAAGGTCAACATGGCCAGGCTTTTCTTTTTACTTATGTGTAAGTAAAACTTTTACTATGGCTCCTCGCATTATTCTTCCCCTTCTCCATCTTACACTTCTCTCTTTCTTTCCTTGACTCTAGTGTGAATATCATTGAAGGTGAGGCCGAAAATCGAACCATGACCACTGGTATCCATACCGTCAAGGATATTTCATGTTGTAAATGTAAGACGGTACTTGGCTGGACATACGTAAGTTCTTTTTTTTTATTTGTTTTTTGAATCTATAAAAGGGCATGCCTCTTTATTCCTTTTGTCTAATAAACAAAAAAAATAGGTCAAGGCATATAATGAAGATAACAAGTACAAAGAGGGGAAATTTATACTGGAAAAGAAACTGTTGACCGATGTAATCTAGGCCATTGTTTCTCTTCTCCTCTATCTCCCCTCCCTTCCTCTCCATACTCTTGTGTACAAAGAGAACGAAATAAAAAGAAATAACATTTGGAAAACAAAAGACAGATAAACCGTAAGGTCTAAAAGAAAACAAAGTGGATGTATATGGTCTTCCTTTCCCTGGTTTACCATGCATTGGCCTGTTCTGCTTCTTCTAATTTTTTGGCATGCTTATTAACTAATTGCACGATATTATCAATCTTGAGTTTGTCTGTGTTCACTTCGAGTTGTTTGCCATCTCCTGAAAAAAGAAAATGAACACTCATGTTAGTGAGACCTTGGTTCGTGAAAAGACGTTGTAAAAGAAAACAGCGTGAGTGGAAACCTACGGTAGGTAATATGGAGGTGCGAAGGGGCTTTAGGATCGTTCAACACATTGGTTTGGATTTTAATCGTCGGGTTCATTTTACGTGCTTCATTGGTATTAATGCGATTCAAGAACAATCTAACATGGTATACAAAGCTAAGAAAAACCACCAGCATTCTTTATTCTACCATAACTTCTTACCTTGACGATTTGGACGCGACATTAAAGGGGGATAAGGCCAGCTTGATTTCCGTAATGTGCTTTACCAGCATGGTGTGCTCTTACTTTTTTTTTTCACCGAACAAGGGAAGGGGCCAAAACCGTGTGACTCCACGGTCACCCGCTTGCGGAGCTGAACCAGGGTAGGTGGCTTCGCCATGGCTGTTCAGCAATGGGCTGTTTCAAAAGGGATAAAGCTTTCCTTTTTCGTTGCTTAGTTACTTTATATTTAAAGTAGATTTGGATGCTGAATCATATCCGCTGCGTCTAGTGTAGACCTTTCTTTGTATATTATTGCATCATGTAAGAATAGAGCAGCTAGCATAGCCAAAGCAAAGTAAACCCCCCTCTTCAACTTTTTCTTTTTCGCTCAATGATTTGCTTATCCGTTTGAGACCTTTCTTCTCCTTGTATCTCGATAGATTCATCCTTAGGAAAAGCGATAAAGCGCGGTTAGTTTATATTAGCTTGTCGCATTTTACTAGCCAAAGTGATTCGAACTGTAACCCTTTGTAGATAAGGAACGTCCTTGATTGGAGATGTATCAGGATCATCTCAGGTTCCGACAAGGATCACCAAAACGAACAACATGCCCGATGTTTTGACCAGAAAAGAAGGAATATCTGTCTCCAAAGTACTTCCTTGCCTGTAATGACGGAGCACACTTTATGCGGATTGGCATATAAACTGTGTCACGATCTACACCAAGGAACCACATTGTGTTAATAAATTAGATTGGAGATCAAAACACTTATTCATCCGAAAACAGTTAAATCAGCTAGGAGGGCTTGCAGTAACCCAATCGGGTTCATAAACTTCTGAAAGCAAAAGCACGCGTGGCATAATGGTCATTGTGTTGCATAGCTTTTATTGTCTATATCATCTCCAAAGCCGGAAATGCTGTCTTCTATATGCTGTAACCATTCTAAATACAATGCATGTTTGCGTCAGATGTTATTAATGGCCGTAACAGTGATGGCTATCAGTGAAACGGGAAAGAAATAATACGTCGATCCCCTATAAACATCAATAACAAGCCATTGCAAGAAGAAAATCGCCAAGCTTTCTTTTGCATAGAGCAGAAGCCCACATAGAAGGAAATCTTCGGCTATTTGCTGGTGCTATTTCAATTTTTTCCTTCTCATCATCGTTTGAGACGCATGGACAAGAGAAATAAGTGAGACTCTGTTAGGAGTTTTTACTCGAGAGATTGAAAAAGAGACAAATGCTTAATCTGTGCTGGAACAAAATCCTATGCACTTACCATAGTTCGAATGGTTCGTCGCCCGTCCGCAGAACACTTTTTGCTGACATCATTGGGTTTCAAATTTTTTGTTTTTTGGCCGTCCCGCTGCATTCGTTCTCTCTCCTCCTCTTTTGCTCACCCAGTAAGTGTGGAACCAACATTTCCTGCATTTCCTGTTGTACTCTTTCTTCTACTTCACATATAAACCCGGAATTATTATTTTCTTATTATTCCTACGATCATTTTATCACGCCGTGTCTAAATTACTCGCGAAAAGACATGCATATCATGTCAAAATGCTTTGAAAAGCTGACCTGTCATTTTTCTCTATTTGCGCAGATATGCCACCCAAGAAGGCTGTCAAGGAAGAAAAGCTTTTGCTCGGACGTCCCTCGAACAATTTGAAGATTGGTGTTGTCGGTCTTCCTAACGTTGGCAAATCCACCTTCTTCAATGCCTTGACGAATGCTTCGGCCGCTGCTGAAAACTATCCTTTCTGTACCATTGGTGAGTATTAAAAAAATATTCTACGCCATTCGATTACGGGTATTTCGACATGAAGACTCAATGACCGAGTGGATTTTTCTTAGACCCCGAGGAATCGCGTGTGGCCGTGCCTGATGCTCGTTTCGACTGGCTGTGCCAACATTACAAGCCTGCAAAAGAAATCCCTGCTTTCGTAAGGATTATGAAAAAAAAAAGGATCGATAAGAGAGAATAGGCCGACTAAAATGGGAAGATGATCCCATCTTTACTATGTAATAGTTGACCGTGATTGATATTGCCGGTCTTGTCAAGGGTGCTGCCTCGGGTGCTGGTTTGGGTAATGCCTTCTTGTCTCACATCAAGGCTGTGGATGCCATTTTCCACGTCGTTCGTGCTTTTGACGAGCCCGATGTCATCCACGTCGAGGGTGAGTTGGACCCATTGCGTGATATGGAAATCATCCACGAGGAATTGCGTTTGAAGGATGAAGAGTTCCTGACCAAGCAGGTCACCGAACTTGGCAATGCCGTCCGCCGTCTGGGTCACGGTGGCAATGCTGCGGACAAGGCCAAGAAGGAAGAGTTTGCTGTGCTTAGCAAGGTCTACGACTGGGTCAAGGAGGGCAAGGAAGTTCGCCATGGTGTTTGGACTAACAAGGAAATTGAGGTCATCAACACCCTTCATCTCATTACTGCTAAGCCGGTCATCTACCTCGCTAACGTCAGTGAGAAGGACTACTTGCGCAAGAAGAACAAGTGGTTGCCCAAGATCAAGGCTTGGATTGATGAGCACTCCCCCGGTGATCTGATGATCCCTTACTCTGGTGCCTTTGAATACCGATTATCCCTCATGGAACCTCAAGAAAAGGCAGATACCTTGAAGGAATTGTCAGCCACCAGCATGCTGCCCAAGATCATTGTGTCTGGTTATAGTGCTCTTCAATTGATCTACTACTTCACTGGTGGTCCAGATGAAGTCAGAGCCTGGACCATCCGTCGCAGCACCAAGGCTCCCCAGGCTGCTGGTGTGATTCACAGTGATTTTGAGCGTGGTTTCATCATGGCTGAAGTCATGAAGTATGATGATCTCAAGGAGTTTGGCAGTGAAGCCGCCGTCAAGGCCAACGGCAAATATAACCAAAAGGGCAAGGAATATGTTGTAGAAGATGGTGATATTATTTACTTCAAGTTTAACGTTACTGCCCCCAGCAAGAAAAAATAGAGCAACTTTCTTTCCTTCTTGATCCATGTCATGATGTCATTCTTTTTTCTTCCTCTTTTTTCTGCCTTTAGTCTTTTCATTTCCATTCTATGCTTGACAAAGAGAAAAGCCAAAGCAGCAAAAAAAAAAAAAAACAAAGGATGCATCGGGCGAGAAACAAAATGATAGGATTTACCTCGCAGGATGAGGGTCTTCCTTTGTAATAAAGTCTCTTTTATTGATTTTTTTTTCAACGTTATGATAAGAAACAGCAGAGAGGAGGATATGCTCCTTAAGGTATCGGTTGAATAAGTAAAAAAGAGAAAATTAATAAGCATCCATTTAATAGGTAGGGCTTCGGATATCCAGTGCGTCTGTTGCCTTTTGTAAACGATCCACTCCATTGTTTTCTTCATCTTGCTTCTTGACTTCTTCCATCATCTTATTTAACGACTGTTGGGATAAAGACCGTGAATGGCGTCGGAATTTCGTGACAGCTTTCATCTAAGAAACCCGGAAGAATAAAATGATTCGGTTATTAGTCTTCCTTGCACCAAAAGAAAAAGAAATTTGACAACGTACCACAGTGAATATGCTTGCAATGCTTTTGATGGCATTGTTGATTTCTTCCTCGGTGATTTCCGTCACAACCATCTCGCAGTTCTCTTCTTCCGAAATCAATGGGCCCTCACCATGACGAGTCACCCAAGGATGAACCTAGGATTAATCCCACACGTTAAAAAGAAAAAACAAAGGGGCCTCAGGACCAGCAAAGCGAGTTGCTTCCGTGTTTTTTTTTTGTCTTTACTTACTCTCAGTTCTGGCATAGTGATTCGTTTTTCCGGGTCTTTTTCAAGAAGTTTTGCAAGTAAATCCAATAGATCAGGATCCAAATCCTTGGGATACGGGACTCTAGGGGGAAAAAAAAAGGGAATCACAATTGGCGGGCTGACTTCTTGGACTAGCGAGGAACTTACGGATTGGACTTGATCATTTCATAAAGTTCGACCAAGTTCGTACTTGTGAAAGGAGGTTGGCCATACACCAGACAATATAAGGTGATTCCCATGGACCAGATGTCGGCTGCTTTTCCCGAAACTTCTCCGTGATGAGCCACACAAAGTTCGGGAGCCATAAATGCAGGACTGCCAGCCGATTTCTTCAGTTTATCGTTGCCTTTGACGAACATTTCGGACACGCCAAAGTCTACAATCTTGAGGACATTGTCCTTGGACAAAAGTAAATTGTCTGGTTTGATATCTGAAGCAAAATAGATAGGAATCAATAAAAAGTGTTTTTTTTAACGCAACCAAAGAATACGGGACATACCTCGATGGACAATGTCATTATTATGTACTTAAAGAAAGGAGGATGAGCTTTTGTTGAAAGGGTCTTCGCATGCGTAAGCAAAATCCACTTACAGTATTCAATGCCAAGGATCATTTCTCTAAAATAGTATCTGGCCTGATCATTTGAATAAGGTTCGGCCACATGATCCATCTCGATATTCATCAGGACACCCTTATGGGCCATTTCAAAAACTAGTCAACAAGGAAAATGACATCCATCATCGTCATCATCGCAGTCTTCTTATTGTTGTTTGTTATTGCTTACCCATATACAAGGAATCATCATTGGGATCATCCAATACTTCATACAGCTTGACTACATGGGAATGATTCAGTTTCTTTAAGATGGCCATTTCTCCTCGGACCAAATCCAGGGGATTGGTGGATACGGAAGTAGCCGAAGATGGCCGGTTCACCCCCAGTCCGCCAAGAGGTCCGCCGCCACGACCGCCACGACCGCCGCCACGTCCACGAGGACCTGCTCGGCGTAGCATATCCAACTGTTCTTTTCGACGTAACCGCGACTTGCTGAATTCTTTGATCGCCTAGAAAAAGAAAAAAATAAAGAACAAAGCAGATATCCCCGTTCATTTCTTCAATTCCCTTTTCTTCTTCTTCTTCCTTCTACTTTATCCCAGGGACCTTACATATTCTGTATTGGTTATCATGTCCAGTCCCAGATGCACTGTACCAAATGCACCTCGTCCAATCTCTTTCTTCAGTAAGTAATTGTTAATCTTTCGTAAGCCATCTTTCGTCTCGGATGTCTTTGCTCCCAAAGTTTCGACAACAACAGAAGGAGGTCTAGGTCGACGTCGTGTAGCACATGTAGAGGAATCAACGATGACGGATGGGTCTTCTGATGTCACTGGATTGGTCATTCAGATCGTAATAATAATAACAGTAGAAGGAAGCGAAAAGAAAGAAGAGAAAAAAGACGTGTACACAATTATATCTTGATTATTTTTTTCTGTCTTTGATTTTTTTTTTTTTTTACTCGCTGGTTTTCCCTCGAACCCCTCACTGGTCTCCTTGGTTTCTTTATACAGCCAGACGCAGGACGCAAAGCCACAGCCCAAGATCCTTGGCAAACTTTGTTCCAGCCATGGCTTTAAAAGGCAAAACGCGCATCCATTCGGGCCGTTTTACCGATGAATTCAATGGTAAATATCATTTTGCATACGATGTTTTTTATGGTTCAAAATAACAGTTGTTTTTTTTGGTTAGAGACAGTGGAAAAGAAAGAAAGAAAGAGTTAAATTGCTTGAAGTAATGGTCGATCATCTTATGTTCTGCGTGAGCGGGAATGATTTTTGAAAGTCAAAGAGGGAAGAGGAAGGGAACGGTAATAGTTAGAATATGAGGGGTTTTAAAATGAAAGGGAATGGCTTGAATAAAAACAGAATAGTCATGGTGTAATGGAGCATATTCATCGATCCTCTCCTTTCTTTCTTTTCTATCTTCGCACATCAGCATATCCAACGACCGGAGATTGTGGAGCAAACCGAGTCATATCGGCTTCCAAAGAAGGAAGATGACACAAAGGCACATCGCGCGGTGGATCGACTGACTCGACGGATAAACCAATCATGAAACCAAGGTGTTTCGTAAACTCGTGCACTGCTTCTGTGAACATACCCTCGGTAAAACTATTATGTTGCGCCAAACTAAGAAAAAATAGGTTAGACAAAACCCATTTCACGTTTCCTGATCCGTATCCTTTACCTTTTGGCCCATTCGCTCACAGTTTGCGGACTGTATGATTCACCCTCTCGCATCTTAGATGCCGCTGTCACAATGGCCTTTTTCCAGTAGTCGTTCAATTCATGATAGAGCTCCCGTCTCAATTGATTATGATCTAATCATTAGAAAAAAACATTCAGTCTCCCCTCTATCTTATGCTACAGCTTTCCACCCCTAACAAACCTTCATTTTCCCAGGTAGGTAATCGATGTGCCACGTGAGTTGCTAGGTCGAGGAATGAAAAACAGATCGTTGGAAAGACTGCGGTTGAAGTGAAATGGTGTGCATATTGTGCGACGGTATCCTAAACGATTAAAAAAAAAGACGCGAAAATCAGTTCTCTTTTTCTATTTCATAGAAAAAGAGAAATGGAAAACTTACGATGAGACCGGTCAAAGGTTCTCGTACACGAGAAAACGTATAATCATCCCTACGAGGACCATGACGGTTGTAAGGAAAGCTATCGGCTAATCGTCTCTCCATATCGCTCAAAACAGCTGCGGCGGAGGTAATGGTAGGTGCAGGTATATATGTCATGATGTCTTCCCGAACTTCTGGATGATTTAGCAATAAGGAGTGAATAATATCGATAAGTTTGTCTTTTTCCATCGCAGCTAAGGAACACAACAGAAAATTAAGGTTTAAGTATAGAGCATGTAAAGAAATAAAAAGGAAAAAGAAAAAATAAACGACAGCTGACTGTGCGCGAAAAGAAAAAAATAATGACGACTTACCCAAACGGGCTGTGTTGGCTGATCGTCTCTGGATACCGGTTTTATGTCGCTTAATGTCGCTAGTTGGTTTCATATTGCGACGTTGTTGATGCCTTTCCACAATGGATCGAGTTGTGTTGATGCTCAACGCATCGCTCATGTCTTCGTCCTCTGAAAGTCGACGTTTTCGACCTACACCCATTAATAAGTATGCCATCACATAACCAAGCACTTTGCTTTTCAAAGAATGGTACCTTTTAACATATCTTTATGTGATGAAGGGAAAATGGTAGCCATATTGAGTGACAGGGTTAAGAGAGAATAAAGAAAAAAAAGGAATGGGAAGCAGGACGGTTGAGCGCAAAGCAGCTAAACCTACGTTAGGACGTCAGCAAAAAAAAACTGACCATCATCGCACCTGATTGGAAGCCTTCAGAGGATTCCCAATAAGGGAATACTAAAACTCAGATTTCAAGCGGAACTATTTAATACGATCCATACAAAATGATAGTTTGGTCTTCAGATTACTATCACGAGGACATACGCTTTGATAAAAACGCTTTTTTTTTTCTTTGACGTTTTAGTATTTATGGACAGAAACCACTTCTGTTAAATTAGAGGTTTATAAAATACAGATATCTTTTTCATTTTTTATACAGAGGAATGTGAGGTGGATAAGGGGAAAAAAGAACAAAGGACATGAGATCAAAAAAGGTGGAGATAGTGGGGAATAGAATTGGGAACTTATGATTTGCTACTGCTACTACTACTGCTCGTAGATTGACTGGGATGATGTGAGTCTTCGTGTTGTTGCTTCCGTTCTGCCTGCATAGGCTGACCCACGACTTCAATTTCTAAGGGCTGTTCTTCGCGCATTTGTGCCGCTGTCTTTTGGAAAAGATTGCCACTGGTAGGCTCGGTAATCTCCGTCAGCCGAATCGCGCCGAGATCTTTCTGCTGGTTGTAATCTAGTACGACAGGTTCTTCGATCAGATCGGGCATACCCGTGACCACCAGAGGGTGACGCCGGTGAGTATGAGAATGAGGCTGAAGCAGTTTCTGGATACTGCGTAGAGCTCGATGACGAGTTGGTTGGCTGGTAGCTGTAGTCGAACTGGAGTTCTCGATGGTCACCACTTCGTCATCGTCGCTGCTGCTGGTGCTTTTTCGGATTATTTTCTCCTCTTCCATCGGTAGGTAGGCATAGGCACGTTCACCCATCTCAGCCCAGTCTGTGCCGATGATTTCAGCTTCGTCATCCAATCGAAGACGACAAAAGGGAATTTTGTTAAGAATGACAAGGATAACGTAGCTATCAGAAGGGAAGCAGAGAAAGAAGCAAATACCATGTAAGCAATTCTTAAATATCAAGTGGCATGCATAAAGCACTTACGTAAATACAAAGGAATAAATAGACACCGCTGCAATGGCGGCTAACTGGACAGGGACCTGAATCCAGTTACCGTCGAGCCAGCCGCCTAATTGGATTTGGTCAAGCGGTGTGTCTTCAGGATAGGACAAAGCAATCACGGAGCGCTGAGCAAAGACACCTGTCAGGAAAAGACCGACGAGTCCTCCGATGTAATGCACTTTGTTTTTTTATGAAAATGATTAATCTTTTTGTTCCGTTTCATTAGGATGTTGTAGATGTTACCTGCAAAGACGTCCAAAGCATCGTCAAATCGCAGTTTATGTTTGTAACGAACAGCAATGTTACAAACAATAGAGCCCAAAGCACCAAACGCAAGAGCACTGCTTGTCGAAACAAAACCGGAACCGGGAGTGATTGTTGCTAAGCCTGCTACGGCACCGGTACAAAGGCCAATGATACTCCATTTGCGCGTGTGGTGATAGTCCATCAGGACCCAGACCATGGCACCGACACAACCAGAGAGATGGGTACATATTAAAGAGTGGACGCTACGAGCATTGGCGGCAAGCGCGCTACCAGCATTAAAGCAGAACCAGCCTAAGAAAATAAATTTCCATTTATCATGGGTTAGATTCGAGTTTGTATGACGAAATCAAGGAGTAGGTATATTAGATATTTACCAAACCACATGAGAGCCAGTCCCAGGAATACGAAAGAAACGTTATGTGGCGTATTCACATTTTCGTGATAATCGCGACGTTTGCCAAGTACCATTGCGTAGGCCACTACATTGCGTAATTGATTTAAGTAAATGACAGGTATAGAGAAAGAGCTTTTTTTTTTTTTTTTTTTTTTTTTTTACCTGCAGCCAAACCACTGGAGATATGGACAGGCGTTCCGCCTGCATAATCCATTGTACCCAGTTTGGCAAGCCATCCGTTTGGTCCCCAGACCCAGCAAGTGATAATATCTACATAAATAAAAAAGAGGAAAACATAATTGAGTAAATCAGCATATTAGGAGTTTGTTCTTCTTACCATAGCATCCGGTGGTCCAAATAAAAATGAATAGTATAGAAGGACCTAACTATACGTAATGTAAGTCGTTGTTTCTCTAGCCCATAAGGATAAGTGTAAACTTACCGACATACGCTCAGCAGCTGATCCAAATGCGAGAGCTTTATTTTAGAAAAGGTAAAAAAAAAAAAAAAAAAAGCAAGAGTTAGTAACCATTTCGTTTCTCAAATTTTTTTTTTTGATTTACCAGGTGTGATGCATGCAAACATAGCTTGAAAGATCATAAAAACTGAAGCTGGAATGGTTTGACCTTCTAATTGTGGCTTAAGACCTACTCCTCGAAGCAGAAAATGGGCTAACGTAGAATGAAATGCATGAGTTAAACAACAAAAAAGAATAAAGTTGACTCGTTTAGTTACCCGAGTCACCGATAAAGCGACCACCCGTTTCAGAAAATGTCAAAGAATAGCCTATCAGGTACCACTACAATAGGAAAAAAGATGAGAACTTTAGCATTGCAGTTATTACTTGTTCATTTTTTTTCGGGGTTTACCTGGAGCGAGACGACGGCAACGGAGAGGACGGTAAGGTACATTAAAGACAGAGCGTTTTTTGCTCGAGCTAAACCAGCATAGAAAAACCCGAGGGCAGGGGCCTGACACGTGCTTATGATGAGTACCGGGGGAAGCCAATGATTTGATTTGTAGAAAAAAGGTTTACCATTAAGAAAACAAAGGTCGAACAGACCATCATCCAGGCTGTGTCGCCCTTGTCAATAACAAATTCTGCAGGCATTCTGCTTGTATATTAGAAGAAGCAAAGAGAGAAAGAAAGAGAGAGGGGGGAAGAGTGGAGAGAGAGAAGCAGAAGAGAATTAGAAGGAGAAAAGAGAAGGAAGCAGACAGGAGATGAGATTAAAAAAATACGCATCGGACGGGTCCATAGATAAGAGGTAATGGTGGATTGATACCGGAGCAAAACTGCTTATCAATTCATGTGATTGGACGATCGGTTCCTGAAAAGATAATCATATACCGAAAGAGGAAATGATCTTTTTGATCAAATGAGAAAACGTTACTGTTTATGTGACACATTTACGCGGGCTCGAACGACAAAGGAAAAAAGAATAGAACGAAAAAGGGTAAGAGATAGTTTCTATATTCATGAAAAAGAGGGTAAAACTACTTAATGACGCTTCTTGCTACCGGTACTTAGTTGGTACTCTTGTGGAATATCTTGATTATGCTCTAATGTCTTGGCCATGAATCCCATGAAACGATCTCCATAATGCGATGGCTTGACAGAAGAAATAGCATGCTTGTCTTGGGTAAACGACTTGAAGAAGTGTTCCGATTTCTTCTTAACGTCATAAGGCGTCAAGATATCGATGATACCCATGAAATACAATGAAGTCGTTGGACGATCCTGTTCATCTGTGGATTGGAAACCCCCTTCGTCTGAATAAAACACGCAGTTCTGGCGCCTATAGAAAAAAAAAAAGAAAAGGGATAAACAATCAGAACAGGCTGCATTCACTTCGTCATTAAGGCTTCACTTACTCTTCAAATGGATCTTCAGGAAGTTCAGAGGCATCCAATTTATCAGGATTAGCCTGGGCAATGGCCTTACGGTACACTTGCGCCTTGCTCTGTCTTCGTTTCATCAACGTGGCTCGGCGCTCAGCCCGCTTCGTGTCCGGCTAATTAAAAGCGTAAATACCATGGAACAAAAAGTCACCTATCCATGTTTGTTTGTATGACTCGGTTTACCTGGAAGAAGTGCAAGGTTGAATCACGGACACCGTCCTTGTTTCCGCGGAACAAATCGTGGACTCCGACCAGCAGACTGTAATCCATAATATTCAGCTGAATTAAGAGCTAATACGCAGAAAAAAAAAAGGTATTGGTCGTTTCAGTCACACCGGCTACATGAATCGTTCGTCATCGATGGTTTTTTTTTTACCTTGACATCGCGCACCAGTTGACTGATGAATAACTTTCGCTTACGAGGTCCAAGCTGAAGTTTCCGACCTCGTTTCTCCCAGTTCAAGTCTTTCATGACAGCATAGGGATTCTTCTTGATTTCTTCTTCTGGAAGGAATCGTCCAACAGTGGAACCCTATGAAATATTGTATGTCAGGTCAACCTTGCCTATTTTTGCTAGTCTCAATGTACCTTGAGGTCATAGGTCTCATGGACATCCTTATTGGGAGGGAAAACGTTGCTCATGACAACGAAATGAATTTTACGACCGTGTGGCAGCTTGACACGATGCAGACCATAGTAACGGCACAATAACGTATTCGGGTTATTCACAACGTGCTGCCGTGAAAAATAGGTTAAATTCATCTGTTTTCTACGACACGTTTCTTTTTTTTTTTTTGCTATAACCTACATCATGGTACTCTTTCAAAATCTTTCGCATGAACTTATGTTCGGTATGATGAATGGTCTTGATGATAAATCGATAGTCGCGTGAATAGTAAAAGAAACTTCCACTCTTGCCAGGAGATCCCAACTCGGACAGGATATATTTACTGGTCAAGGAAATCTAAAAACAAGAAGCAGAAAAACAGGTTCGAGACGGAAACTTTCTTTTCGAGGCTGGAATGCAGCGGATGTTGCTGTTCTATTTACCAAATAATCTGCAGGATCGATACCGAATTTTTCACGCAAATGACGGAAGACCCATGGTGCATAATCCTTGAATTTGAAGTCATATTTGGCGCCGGGAGTCAGTTCATCACCCGTTCTATAAGAATTATGTTTACGGGTTTTGTTAGAATCAAAGGAAAAAAAAACATCACCCGACCAAGGGAATATCGAGTGATGCAGAAAAACTTACACATCAAATGCTAATTTATGTGCAGCCATGAAATCATCGTCTGTCAAGGGCCGGTCTAACTTAGCCGACACACGACCGACTGCAATTCGGATACCCGTCAACATGTTGTACATCAGTACATAGTTTTGATGACCTTCACCGATCCGGGTACCCATCAGCACCCGGTCTTCGCCTTCGTCGTCCGTAGTAGCCTTTGGTCGACGGGACAAACGACGGAAAGCTTTTCGTCGTGCAGACAGTTCCTTCTCGAATTCCTCGGAAATGCGAATCTCTTTTTCCTGTTGCTGCTTTTTCGAGCGTAGGTTATGACCTGTCGTATTATGACGACCAAGTGGACGGAATTCTTTCTTCTTGATATCATCTACGACATTTTGTGTTGAATGTCTTTTGGAAATCATGGATTCAGGTTCAGGTAATGATGGGACTCGATCTTTGTCTTCTTCTTCTTCTTCTTCAATTTCGTCAAAGGTCACTGTGTTTCTTGATACAGGTGTGCTATCGGGCACGACGGACATGGTAAACGAGCGTTTGGGGGTGGGTACAGCCTTTTTTGGAGGCAATGCCAGTGGGTCTCGTTGTTCGGTCAGTTGAAGCTTGTTGGGCATGGGTATAGGCGTAGAAGGTGGCGAAAGGTTTAATGGTGTATCGACTTCCGAGTCTTCCTCGGCATGATGGTGAAGGGGGCGATTCGTGGCTGCTGCGGGTGCGAAGTTGTGTTGGAAGGAATCTTCTGTATGGTGCGTTAGATTAGGCTTATAAAAGTGGTCATGATGTTGGGAATGAGTCGTAAGGGACATTAGGAAAGCAGTGAGGTTTTTCCGTCTATTTTGAAAGAAAGGAGGAAGGGGGAAAAATAAAAGTGGGAAAAAAAAATAGGTGGAGAATGGCTATTAAAAGCTTGGCTTCAGGTGATCTGTCTAAAGTTGTAACCCACGTGGACAATAAACATACAGGGTCAACATCTAATATTGGGACAGCATCAAACATACTGCAAAATTACCACATGATGACCATTAAGGTAATAAACAATATACATCCTTTTCTACTTCTTTTTGGTTTCATTGTCTAAGCAAAACTTAAAGACTGGTATGATAACTTAGCCACGTTTCATAGCCTGTCCGACGATAGAAATCAATCAATTCCACCCAGTCTACATAGGATTTTAGGACCCCGCGACGTTTCAATGTCTCATTAGCATAGGCTACAATGCCTAAACCTAGTCCACGACCACGCTCTTCGCTAGCAACGCCGACACAAGCCATACCGCCGCTCCTGTGATTCGTTAAACCAGGCAGTGTCCAGATCAAGTCACTACGTTTTTCATGCGAAACAAAAGTAGTATACAGAATGAGACTGGCCAGAAGCTTGCCATGTTCGTCTCCTTCTCGCGCCACAATCAAGTCTTGAAAGTCGCCCAGTTCGGCATGGTGCTGATATGTCGATAGCCAAAACGGGAAATACCGCTGGACAAACCCATACAGCTCCCAGAGTTCATTGGGTTTTATTCTACCAAACCAAACCTTTTGCTTAGCCAAACGGTCTCGAATCGATGAAGGTGTCTCATAGTTCTCCAGATCACCTATCAGATCCCATACAACGCTGCTATTCAAACGCCAGCCGCGGCGCTTGAAAAACTCCTGCGCAGTTGGTTGATCATGAGGGACGCCCGGAAAGAAGCGCGGATAAGTCGACCCAAGCATTAACCGATCTACGCCCATATGGCGGAAATAATCCAATACATGTTCATGCAAACTGGTGCCGATGCCTTGACATTGCATGGTTGGATCAACCATCAGCAACATCAACTGGCCAACGTCTTCCTGTGTATATTCTCGCTCAATATTGGTTGCTGCAAAGCCAACCACTTGTGCACTAGACTTGCTCCGCACAACAAAATGGCTCGGCTGTCGTGCCCGCGCCAAGACGTGCCCGATTTTCTCAGCTGGCAAAGGTAGATGGGTGCCAAAATTCAACTGCCATAGTCGGCTGACCTCTTCCAAATCGCTCTCGTTGTATTCTTCCACCTCCCACACTGTTTGGGAGACATCCACATTGGGTATAGTGACAGGCAATCGACTGGATGGCGTGATCTCACCAAATAAAGTTTGCACTGCGGCTTCTAAGGCTGGTGGCGAGCATTCATAGGTGACAACATAGGTATCAATTTCAGGAAAAGCCATGAGATCATAGGGATTGATCACAGAGACTACAATCAGTTTGGCAGCCAGTTTATGAGCCAATCGAACCATATCAACTTGAAATGGATGAAGGTTTGCATTGGCTGTTCCTACCACCACATAAGCGGCTTTGCGAATTTGCTCCGACAGATCAGTCGTGTGCTGATCAAATACAATATAGCGCACATTGCCTCGCTTGCGGAGAGATTCATACATGGGTTTAAAAGGTTCCTCATCGGTATCAATAGCTAAAGTCATTGGTACATGAGCGGCCAGAAAGAGGATATCCGGTTTGGCATTCAAGGGTAAGGTATTAGCACGATTGTGAACCACCGTTGGCACACGCTCGTACAGCTGTTTACTTAATGTAAGATGATCTTCCTTAGCGATGGGTTCAGAGCAGAAAGTGCGTTCCCAGGACAGAAATCGGTCTTTGAGTGCAGCCACGCGATTTAAGGATGCCTCGACGGCAGAAGCTGAGAGAACCTTTTCATCCAACGCTCCATAGATCGCATCCAATGCAGCTTTTTGGCTGTCGTAAGTATGAGAAATGTCGAGAATATCCACGCCAGCTTGAAGAGCCTGTATAGCCGCTTTTGGTACACCTATCGTCTCCTTGACGGCATCCATCTCAAGACAATCCGTGACAACAACTCCATCGTAACGTAAACAACGACGCAAAAGATTTTGTACAACCTCTGCCGATAAACACGCGATCTGATCCGTGATCTTTGGCAACACCATATGACCTACCATGACGGTGGACGGGTAAGCGTCTCCTTTGGCAGCCATGGCCTGCCGAAATGGGACCAGCTCCACTTTCTCCAGTTCCTCTATGGTTTTCGGGATAACGGGCACACTCAAATGGGAATCAGTGGCTGTGTCGCCATGGCCTGGGAAATGCTTGAGCGCTATCGCAAGTCCGCTCCGATGGTACGCTTCCACTTGCGCCATGGCTAGGCTACCCACTGTCACAGGATTCTCAGCGAAAGAACGCACGCCAATCACTGGATTCAAGGGGTTGTTGTTCACATCCACCACGGGAGCCAGATTCCAATTGATACCGAGTGCTCTTAGTTCCTGAGCTGTCGCATGGGCAACTTGACCTGCTAGAAGGGAGGATCCCAGTGCACCCAGAGCCATGCTGCCTGGTTGGAAGGTACCACTCTGGTTTAGTCGCTGCACGACTCCATTTTCTTGGTCAACAGCAATTAATAAAGGTCGAGTATGGCCAGCTTCTTTGGCTATTCTTTGTAAGTCTTCCGTAAGGGTCTTCACCTGTTCTGCCGTCTCAATGTTGCGAGAAAACAAGATGATTCCGCCAACATGGTAATGTTGAATTAGTTTTATAATTTCGGGAGACGGCGTGGTTCCATCGAAACCACAGAGAAGAAGCTGACCGACAGACTTTCTGACTGAATCAATGGACATGAAAAAATTGGATTCTTTTTCTCTTTAAGATAAGCGCAATATTAAGAGAAAGAGAAGAGGGGGAAAAAGTGTGGGGGACCAAAAAAGAAAAAGTCAGAAAAATCGCCGCTTGGTTTTATTGGATTGTGTAAGCAATCTTCGTGGACCCTGAATCCATAGTGTAGCCTATATGGGAAAATGAAGGGAAGAGGGCAAAATACACCCAAATTAGAGTTTTGCCACGCCGGCTGCCAGACGATCCCCTCGGTCTTTTTGCGCCTTCAATTTTTCGGTTACTTCTTTTGCACGGCGTAATTCGATCTTTCCAAGTTGGTTCAGATGGACTTCGTCTGGCCCGTCTGCAAAACGAAGGGTGCGCGCGGATGCGTAAAATTCGGCAAGTGGCGTATCTTGCGATAAGCCAGCAGCGCCATGAGCTTGAATGGCTCTATCCAATACACGCAATAGCATGTTGGGTGCAACGATCTGAAAAGACAGTATGTGGTCAATGTTCGTTTGGCAAGCCTATTCTTATTATGTTGTGCTTCATCTTTACCTTGGCCATACCGATTTCTTTCATTGCACCCTTTGCCTTGGCTTCATCAATCTTTTTAGCAGCGTTCAAAACCAGGAACCTAGCTTGATCTATCTCCACACGAGAGGTAGCGATGTCGACGACCACTGTGCCATGTTCTGCCAAACTCTTGCCAAATGTACGACGAGAAGGATCTGTAACGCGTGCGAGCATGAGATCCAGGCCTCGCTCTGCCATACCAATGCAACGCATGCTTTGTATAGTGTAAATGCGGACGTTAGTTTCTCTTCTTCGGCCCCTTTAGTCGTTTCACGTTTACCAATGGTGAATACGTCCAGGACCAAGACGGCCCTGGATCACTTCGAATCCGCGACCTTCTCCTAGGACAATATTTTCGACAGGCACACGCACATCCTTGAATATGATTTCGCAATGGCCTTCAGGTGCATCATCAAATCCGAACACCTTCATTGGGCGCACGACCGTGATACCAGGGGTATCGGCTGGAACAATGACAAGACTCTGTTGTCGGTGTTTATTCGCATTGCCTGCATCACTCTTTCCCATCACAAGGTAAACGGCACAGTGAGGATGACCGGCGCCAGAAATCCACCATTTACGGCCATTGATGACATACTGATTGCCTTCCCTGCGAATGTTGGTTTCAATATTGGTAGCATCCGAAGAAGCTACGGCGGGCTCGGTCATAGCAAAAGCCGACCGGATTTTTCCTTGGAGAAGAGGCTCAAGCCAACGCTTTTTTTGCGCTTCGGTTCCGTACTTGGCAAAGACCTCCATGTTGCCAGTATCAGGTGCCGAGCAATTCATAGCTTCTGGTGCAATTCTGGGGGATCGTCCAGTAAGCTCCGCAATGAGAGAGTATTCCAGGTTGGTCAACCCTGCGCCTTCCGGATATTCCTTGCCCAGAAAAAGATTCCATAAACCAAGTGACCGTGCCTTAGCCTTGAGCTCTTCAATTACTGGAGGAGCGTTCTAAGGATCATATTGGTCAGGACATCCTCTCAAAGACAATCAATTTCCTTTTGTATTTTGTTTTTACCTTCCATCGCTGTTCACCCTGGCCTAGTTGAATAGCGTACGTCTTTTCGGCTGGAATACAATCATTCTAACCATGTTCATGAGCATGCACATTATGCTTTGTTGACGTGTCCTAAATCCACGATTGTTACCTCAACAAATGCCTTTGCCTTGGCATAAAGGTCTTGAAATTTAGGAGAGAGGGTAGTAATGTCAATAATGGAATTGGTTGCCATGACAGAACAATATTTTGTTTTTGAATGAAACCAGCAAAGAACCCCACACTGCACCGATCCTTTAATGCACTTTTGCAAGCGGACGAAATTAGACTCCGGCGATTCATCACAGTCAGCGGTATTACACAAAAGGAGGATTTTTTTTCTCGGTGCTGATACTCCATTTGTCAGTTCCAATACGAATGTCAAAATAAGAATGAGATTCATTTTTTTTTGCTTTTCTTGCTTGCCTTTGTTGACTTTATTCCTTCTTTGTCAAATAATGCATGCGATGCCTGTTCGCTGCATACACAACGGCCATTCCCCAATGAATTTGATTCCCAAGATAAAGCATGGAACAGTCATTTGATCGACTTGCATAGCTAGGCGGCCATGCTCGGCAACCCCGCATTGTGGGAACGAGGTACTGCCAGCCAATCATTGCTGCAGGAACTCGAAATAAGCAAAGTGTTTTTTTGAGAGATTTCAGGGCACAGGTGATATAAATGGCGCAGGAGGCCAGTATGTGTAAGTTTATGTATTCTTTTGTATGAACGTAAAACAGGATGTAATGATTAACAAAGAGAAGAAAAATACAAATAATGAAGAAAGCAAAAGAGAACAACAAAAGGGAAGGGAGGGAGTGAAAGATGTTATATTAGGAGTTCATGATATGATAAATGAGGTAACCGGGTAAACCATAAACGCCAAAACCCATGGCTTTGGCCATCTTGGCGAATCCTTCTGTTTCAACTTGATGTTGGAATGCATAAGGTGGGAAGTTGGCACCTTCACGATGGACTTGTGCTTTCACAAGAGTAAAGGTAGCACCCTGAAGAAGAAGAAAAAAAGAATGATACGATGATTGTAAGCGACATGCAAGTTTTCAATAGGCTAAAGCCTTCCCGTTTTCCCTCTATTTCCAGACGGTAGAAAATCGAACTTACCACGCCATCAAGAGGAACCTTCTTCAGTGGACCCAAATGGGTGGGCATGTCCACCATGAGACGCCGATTCGTTAAGAATTCGTAGTAACCTAATTTGGGCAAGCCAATCCGTCAGTCTCCTGTGCTTCCTCCCCTTCTCCTTCCTCTCATAGTAAGGACCAAATTCTTATTTCCACTTTTTTTTTCCCCCATGTGAAAAGTAAAAGCCCAATCCCGAAGTATTTACCTTCTAACAAGACGTATTCCTTTTTTTTTTTTTGAGAAAGAGATAGACAGAGAGGAAAAGAGAAAAATTACATATGTTAGTATCGAGGCTGAAAGGTTGATGTTATAGAAGGTAAAAAAGGAGAGAAGAGAGAGAAGAAAAAACTTACAGGATCCAGATCCTTTTGCATTTGAAGTGACGCTTCTGTTTCTTGCCAGTTGTTCTTATCGTATCCCCAGAATGAATTGTCTTCGGTTTCACGTAAACAGTTTGGCACGACCACGTCGACATCGACGCTCTGTAGATCTTCGAGAATGGTAGATGGGTATTCGACCACATCCACATCAAGCCACAAGACCCAGGCGTGTTCTTCCCGTAGTGCTGCGGTAAGTAAATAGTTGCGGGACCGAGCCATGTACGATCGTCGGAGCGGCTGGAGTTCAAAGGTGTGCCGTTTGTCCTCAGGTAGGGCAAAGTTAAAATCTTTTTCGTAGATCGCAATCTCGTGATAGCGCTGTCGTGGATCTTTGCGGTTCATGAATTCATCTGCCTTGGTACGAAGGATCTCGACCGTACGATCGGTTGTATCAGAAACAAGGAAAGCCATGGAAATCAAATGTTTAGGGTAAGACATTCGGTCGACAAGCTCAAAATAGCGAGGAAGATAAGCCTCGGCATTTTTTAACGGCGTCAGAATAAGGACATGTTCCTGGTTGTGCTTGGCGTTGGCGGTTGCCTGGAGATCGTTCAGATTGACGAATTTCGGTTCGTGGTCATGATCAGCGCTTCGAAAAGCTACTGCTTCGTTAATAGACCTGATCGTCCTTCCGCATGATCCAGGTATTGTTCGAGAGAATGTAAGAAGGGTGAGACCGATGAAGGAAAGAACACAAAGTAGAGAAATGACTACACGCTTGTTCCCTCGGATGGGTGTATAGAAACTAGATTTCTCGGAATGTGCCATGAAAAGGAAGGGAAGAAGAAGAGAAGAGAAAGGAAAAAGAGAAACACCAGGTAAAGCTAATAATTTTTTTTTCTCTCTTTCATTTTTAATAGCTGCAGATCCCACGTCTATAAATAAGTGATGATTGGTCCACCCTAAATGTAACACCGCAAAGAAAAAAGGGGGGACAGAGAGCCAGAGAGCGAAAAGGACCTAGTTCAAACGGATTTGTACACTTTCTACTCACTTGCACTCACCGTCTCCTCCCCCCACCCCACATGCGTATGCCCAGTTAATAGGACTAAAAGGCTTTCTAATAACAAGAATCTATTTTTGTCTCTTAACTATTACTTATTGTTCACAGGACGATTGGGACATAGAATAACAATAACTGGTATACATCAAATATAGGTTACATAGTCAACAGTTCTTTTTTCTCTTGTTCTTTTTTCCAGATCGATAAGCTATTTTTCATCCCTCATCTGGAAATTTTTTTTTTTTTTTTTTTGCGGTCACTTGTAACTAGGAAAAATTGAGGGATTGCCCATGGTTCCACATTGTCATGCACTTGGGTCAAAGTATCAAAGTAGAACAATCTTACCCTAAGTTAGTCATCTTGTTTAAGCCAAAGCAACGGAATCGATACAAAAAGAAAACACTTGGCATTCATCATTCCTAACAACATCTGCGTCATTCTTCTTTCATACGGTTCACTTGACTTTCCATAAAAATAAAGTCAGTCGTTTCTCAATCGATTGCAATACATACTTTGTATCCCCGACTCCGATAGAAAATGATAGTGGGCTCGGCAATGGACTTTTCTCCTAAAGGTAAAGAACAAAAACTACTAAATCCAAGCCTCAAAAAAGAGAGAGAAAGAATTTTGTCATTTCTACTCTATAACAGGTTTTGCCAACGAAACGGAACTGACAATAAACTTTGGCTGGTAGAAAGGGAAAAAGACAGAAAAGGGTTGCCCTAGTTTCACATTCAACTCTCCAAGGGTCGAGACAAAAGAACACCTGTTCCTAAAAAAGTATAGCAGGAATAAAAAAAGTAACCAAGTGAACATCCTTGATAGATTGCCGTCGATCCATTTTCTCGCTTGTATGTTGTAACACAAAAAAAAGGGATGCAGATCGTACTGCTTCTCGAATACATTTAGCCGAAATCCTTTCGCATCGATGAATTGCAAGAAAAGACATGGATAAGTATCACCTTCTCTTCTTTTTATTGGGTTGAAAAATTCACTCTCTTTTAAGGCATCGAATGGGCAAAGAAGTACCCTAGTTATTCCCCAAGATCTCTTTCTTCCTGTTGTTTAACATTTCTTAGAGTGGACCAGCATAAACGGAGTAATCTCCAGTAGTTGTTTCCTGCACGATGGCCGTCTTCTAACCTTCAGCTGCCAGAAGCTACAGATGGCTGCACGGACAACGCCAAAACTTGCTCCTATTCCTAATCAGGGCCATTTGTCGCAAGGCAATCGTCAGGATGTCCAGCAATAATTTCCCTAACCCCGCCTCAGATAACAGCAACCAGCTGAATACGGTTAACTCTTTCTTTTCTTCATACCAACGGAAAATAGAGTAAATTGTCAGTAGTAAAAAAGAGCCTGTCAGCTTGCAATTTGAAAAATCTCGCCGCTAGTATACCCAACGCTGTGACAATGGTTTGTTGTTCGAAATGAAAAGAAAGCTTCAACAGCTGTCCTCAAAAAGATATGTTTGTCTGATATTTCGAACTTTTGTGAGGTCGCTGAAATAAAGTATCTTCCCTGTAAATACATACGTGTTGTATGACAATGACAGTTATCAGCTTTTCCATTCCGAAAAAAAAAAAAGACATTTCGTTGAATGTACATGGTGATCCTTCATGGTGCAATGTTGGGAGGTTGTGACGATGATAAGCAGACTTTTCCATTGATTTGTACGTATGTGTACATTAATGGATATGGACTTGGTACAGGAAAGCATTGAAGAAGCTTTTCATACCAACAAAACGTTAGGTCTTCGGATAGTTTGACAACAAGCTACCTCGCAGAAACCAGGGCTGCATCCATATAAGCACTAAGTCATGTTTTGGAAGCGAAAGCCAACGGTGCTTTCTTATGACAGCGAGTACAATTCGTTGCCAGTTGGTGTCAACTTGCTGTGATCGTCAGCAGAAAACATTTGATAAGCTATGCATATTGCGTTCCAAAAACCCAGTAGGTTCATGATCACCAACTGCAAGTATCACAAGACCCGGTCTTTGACACGGGCTGCCAAAGAAGCAGAGTTAAGAATGATTACGATGACAAAAAACGGTAGTTTTAGGGAAAAATTAGTATTTTGGTTGGTCTGTCTACGGATCCTGCTCGCTCTTGCTCTGGGTGCCGAGTCTCTTTTCTTCAATTCTCTTCAAAGCCTCCGAGGTGTCCACAGGTTTAGCAGCACCAAAAGGATTGGGTTTTGAACTGCGTGCATAATCATCTGTTTTGGTAGAGTCAACAGTGCGTGGCTGCAATTGCAGACGAGGACGTTCCGCTGGGGCTTCCGAGCGACCTGAAATTGATTCGGTCAATAAACCTATTTCTTCCTTTTTTTACTATCCTAACTCACCGAAACCATCACCTCTTCGGCTAAATGCACCTCCACTCCAGGACGAATCTCCTCGACGGTCGGAGAAACCACGGTCGGAACGACCACGGAATCCTCCACGCTCTCTGTTGCCATATTCACGTCTAGGTTCGGCAGATTCAACTGGATCCGTTCGACGCCAGGAAGATACATCTGTGCGGTCGGGTTGACGCTCTGGTCTATCGCCACGTGGCTTGACTAAACCAAACCGATAGAAAACGTTAAGTCATCTAAAGTAAAAACGACCCGTTCTATAAACTTGACTTACGAGGCTCGGCAACCTTGATGCGAATGGGGCGTCTTTGGAAGCTCTCACCGTTCAATTCCAAAGCCTGTTTCAACGACTCAACGTCACCAAATTCGACGAAACAAAAGCCCTTAGACTTCTCGTCATGATCGCGGAGGATGCGGATATTAGTTACCTAAGTACAATGATATAAGTTACTTCATAAGCACCTTTGCATACTTTATGTTTTCCTAATTCTTACATTTAAGGAGCCAAACAAAGAGGCAATATCATCTTCTGTAGCGTCAAACGAGAGGTTGGCCACATGAGCAGTGAACGGAGGCTCGGTAGGCAAATCGACAGGGGCACGGGGAGGAAAACGTTCGCGAGAGGCAAAACCTCGATCTTGACTCTCAAAGCGTCCACCCTCACGATTGCGAGCAGGGCCACGAGGAAGAGAATCCAAATCAACATCACGATCTACCAGATAACTCATTAATCACACACAAGGTCCTCTTTCTTTGTAGTTCGCGCTTCAAAACTTTACCAAAACCACGATGACCTGATCCACGGAAGTGATCTGAAGATTCCTTAGCTACCAAGATTTATAAAAATAAAAGAAATTGATACGGTGAGCAAACGATTTGCATTCTTTCCCTGCTTTTTGTTAGACTATGTTTTACCAGAAGCTAAATGAAGTTGAATAAGCACTTTGTTAGACAGACACAACCTTTAGCAGCAAAGATACATACGAGCAGAAGGGAGGTCCTCCATCTCATCGGCCCAAGATCCGGTGGCTGTCAACAGAAAGATTAAGCATCGGAGGTCCGCTTACTGGAACGTCATTATATAATACTTACATTGGTCCGCCAAAAAGTCGGACAACGACATTTTCTGAGCTTTCTTCTTTCCAGCTAAGCAAAAATCAGCGATCAATTACCGTTTTGTTATCAGGTTGCTTCCAAACATACACATTTTCTCTGTTCGTCAGTAAGTGAAAGGGAAAAATAGCGAGAAAAGAAATTGCCTTCGGAGAGCGCCATAACAAAGTCACAGAGGCCGCTCAGACATTCGTTACTTCACCCGTCACATGCTGGACCCTGATTTGAGGGAATAACAGACGAAAGCAGTTCGATCGGGAGGACAATCACACCTTGCTTAAACACGCTGCTACAATTTCATTATCGCAAATTAACAAAGTATTATTAACCAATCAAGTTAACTTGTCTATGTGTCAACTTGGAGACGCCGAACTGGGTAGCAAAGCTTGGTCATGGTACAACAGTAGGAAATTTACGCTGCTGCGGTTCTATGAAAAAACCGGCGGCTTTTAAAACATTCATGCGAACCAAAAAAAAATTTGGCTGTTCTCCTTTCTACCACAGTACTGTAGCTCATGTCAAACCGATCCAGACCAGCACCTGCACCATCGCAGAGTAATATCCATTTATACGGTTCAAGGAGTCCAGCTATCCAACCGGAAGCAGCACATTCCGCCATGAGAGATGAAATACACCATAGAACGGAACGAGCTATGGAAGACTGGAGCGAATGTATAAAGGCAAGAAAAAGATAGCCTCGACAGTGCTTTACGCTCAGTTTTGATCGCTCGTCAGATGGCATCACAAACAATCAACTCGCATGACGAACTTGAAAGAACGTGCAAGTCCTTCGTACAAGCAGATACACACGCAAAAAAAACGAACCAGGTCGAAAGCATCCTTTGTCTCATCATATGAATCTCATTTATGATATACAGGCCCTTCACAGAGCGAGCGATTTGCTGGATCAACTACTAGATAAGTAAGAAAACAAACATTATGTTCTTTTTCTTTTATTACGATATTCTAACACACATAGCGTTTCAGGAAATTGAGCATCCTGGCAACAATGAAAACGCTTTCGGATATTCAGTCGTCCTTGGACATTGATCAACTGGCAAAACAACATTGGCTCACCAACATTGCAGCGCATGATGAATCGTCAGATGCTACCGTTCCCTCGAACTGAATGGCTACTGCGTCGTGTGCCGCTGACTTATCTTGCTTCTCTCCTTAGCTGATTAGTCCATCGGCCAAGTGATACTATATTACAAACAAAAACAAAGAGAATCCTTTTTCTTCCGCCACTTCTTTCTTCTTCTTCTTTCTCCTTTTCCTCTTCTTTCTTTCCTCTTCTTGATACGCCGCTCAGACGCGATGCACCAGTTTCCCATCGTCATTGGACAAGAACCATTTGAAGTACTCATACACTGACCAACTGACCGCCGTGCTCGGCATATGCGTTAATATACGCGGTTTAAATCCTCGGAAGAAGCCTTGATATCCATGTCGTTCACCAATAATCTTTGCAGCGTCCCAAAACCCAGAAGCATTCCGTATCCTTAAGTCTTTTGACGAACCACGCGTTTGCAGTAGCGTCTTTATCACATCCAACGGCGTTGTGATGGATGATGCTACCATACCTGCTATCGCACCGGCTACAACATGTGATTTAGGGTCATATGCGCCGCTTGGATTAAGTAGTGACCGAAATAATTCGTATGTGGTAAACTGAATAGATTGGAAAGGAATGGACATATAAAGAGTGGTAGGAAGAGATATATAAAACGCCAGAATCCCCTCGGCAGCATAGACTTTCTGGGCGCATTCACGTACGGATCGGTACGTTGAATCCCTCAGCTGCATTCTTTGTTTGATGACTAACAAACTCGTCATTAATATGGTGGGTTTTACCAAAAAAGAAATCTTTGAACAAACCATCAAACGGTGTCATCATCACATCATGAGAAAATGTGGCACATGCACCAGCCGCTCCAGATGCCATAAGGTGTTGTATACCGTCGGGTGCCCGCCCCGGTATCGACAAGAATTTTTCGAACCGTTCTTTACAGAATTCGTACGTTGCAAAATGGACAGCATGGGCTGGACCTGCACCCACGACAACCGAATATACGCCTCGCCACAAATTTCGTTGAGAATGTAACCATGTGGTACGAATCGCAGATCGTTCCACATTGGTAGTATGAGTCGGTGTCGATGAAAGCACTTGCATGCGCGTCTAGACATGGATGAATTTTCTCCTATTTTGTAACAAGCTACTTTTCTACATACCTTTATACTGTCAATCGGGTACATAATGCAATGCTCGCCTATTCCCGCTAATGCGCCTGCGATAGCGTTTTGGCCCATTGTAGAGTTGGCACCCAACGATTCGTATTCATACTCGTGATCACTGTCCATGGAGTCGCTATGAAAATTACCGAAGCGTGATATATCTTGTCAGACGCGCAAGGATGAATTTGACTGACAGTAATCTCGAGCAGAGTGCTACGCGAGACGAGAACAGCAATAAGGGAAAAAAAAAAGTACTGTCTTTTCCCGACCCTAAGAAAAAAATTTGGATTTGTGAAGTCTAGCAAGCCAATCAATGGCCACTGAAAGGCGGTTTGACTTCGTTAGTGACTGTTGCTAGAAGTGCTATTTCCCAAACAGTTGAAAGCGGATGGCTGGCCCGCTTGTTCCGCATTACTGAAACAAACAATTATCAGATCTTCCCATCACTGTCCCGTCCATTCGCCCATGGAATATGTACGGCCTGTGCGTCGAAAGTAAAAGCAGGTTGAAAGTCAGAATGAAAGAATGAAAGGAAAATTCCGATGGGTGTGACAAAGACAATCCAAGCAAACAAACGAGGCATTGTACACCTTTGAATGAGTATTTGTTTGTCACACATGC
Source organism: Apophysomyces trapeziformis B9324 (assembly GCA_000696975.1). Lineage (NCBI taxonomy): Eukaryota > Fungi > Mucoromycota > Mucoromycetes > Mucorales > Mucoraceae > Apophysomyces > Apophysomyces trapeziformis. The sequence continues at coordinate 167,543 of JNDP01001332.1, forward strand.
ATTTTTAGCACATGGACCGCAAAATTGGGACTTGAAGTATTGGAAGCCGATTGCTGCCCTTTATCTGAAGGAATATTGACTCGAACATCCTTTCCCGATCGTGGGAGCGCGTATTATATAATCACTGTTTTATTCACGGGCAGCTTCCAAACCCTAGACATAGATCAAGCAGACGATGTGTGCAACATACTTTGCTTTCTCTGTAAGCTGTTTGACTCAGGTCCATGCATTGCCAGAACCTTTTCCGAGTAGATCTGTTGCTTTTACCTTCTGAACAGACAGATTGTTTTGTCTCTAGTGCGCTTGCACTGACAGAGCTCCCTAGTTTATATGCTTATATGTCACCTGCCCAGATTTAAAAAATTTTGGTCGGGAATAAATGTCTAAAAGCAATATCTCCTATACTGAACCTTCAGCATTCACGATGTCTCGGTTATTATATTGAGGAAGACTTTGGACGTATAGCTCATCTCAGTTAATGCTACCTTTCATCACAGAGCACGAAGAATATATTGGTAACACATACTACGTTGGATAGAATCCATTCTTGCCTCTATTCATTGCCTTTCTCTTGTCTCTGTGTGTGTTTTACGCTATAAACTATCTATTCCTGCGCAAAGAAACGTTACCTTTTTGTTTGTATAATAAGCAGTTGGTGGGTGATCTATGTAGCTAGACCATAACTAGCATGTGTGTGCTTATGTCCTTGGTAGATGATTGTTCAATCCAAGTTACACAATATTGGATGGATCTTGTATCTCTTTTAGTTCGTTCCTTCTACATATCGTTTAACGCTATATGAACAACGTTGTTTTCTTTTCATACCGAGCAAAAAACCTTTTTGCTGTCAGTATCTGTTCTTCAAGAGCGAAGTGCAGAACATCGCCACAATCACTGTTACATAAGACGTTATGATAGTGGTTCATATATGTCCCTTTATAGACGTGTGTATAATGGATGTCACTTTCTTTTTTTATTCGAACTCTCCTTCTACCGGTATATATTGATGGTCTTTAATTGCATACTTTGACCTAGACTGACTTCATGCTTCGTTGCCTTTGGGTGATCCATGCGATCGGGTACCTTCCGTCTCCGTGGCCCTCCCTTTCCCATCTGCTTTCTTTCCTAGAGCATTTTCTTGCTGGTTCTTTACTTAAAAAGTGATCCTCTCTTCTATAACTTCCAGTGTTACCTCCAATGCTCGTATCATGTAGCACTGTAGCCATTTTAAGGAAAATGGAACCCGAACTGTGCTGCTGTCGTACCCGCAGAAATCGTAGCGGACATAGACTTCGCGCGATCGAACTTGCTCTAAAACATCATCTAGGTATCAGATCAACCTTCATTGTAAAACAGTAACATCTTCAGGAAGACGATGCTGAGCAATATGAGCAAACAATCGCCTATTTCTTTTTATTCTCTATTTGGCTTGTTGTCTTTAAGGCCAGTATGTTTGACTCTTGCCAGAAACAGGAAGAAGTTTATTGCGCACAACAATACAAAAAAGGCAATTACTGTTACACCAAACTTTTGGTGCGAATCAAAAAAAAGCACCCTCGACGGGGGTCGAACCCGCAATCCTCAGATTAGAAGTCTGAAGCCTTATCCAATTAGGCCACAAGGGCACCGGTTTTTATGCTACTGGTTAGATATCTTTAAGGAATCAAAGGCTTATTGAAGAACGTATCTTTGATTATATTGATACTTTTATCAAAGTGTTACTGTTCTTTCGTTACATTAGATATGGCAACTATTTAAACAGCTTTTTATTAATATAAAATTTAATAGTTGTAATGAATTTTTTCTTTTTTTATATATACTAATTATAATTTCGGTACACAACTTTCCCTTGTAATATACACCACGTTTATTATAGGTACATCACTCTCCAGTATTGATCCTACTAGCTACTGAAGCCACTAGTCATTAAACCTAAAGGTCGCATTTACATTTGTATGCTTGAAATAATCAAATATATAGAAAGAGTTATTATATAAAAACATTAACCTCTTTTTAGAAAATATCAATATGTATCAAGGCACTAGTAAATCTCACTAGCCTCATGATGATATAGAGAAGCAGAAAGGTTAAGGTATTTTAAATATTGTTCGATTTGGGTATGTAATAATGAAAGAAAAATAAATTGGTTTTTATTAGAAAAGAGGCAATATAACGTGTGAAATCAGAAAATATCGGTGGAGTATTCGTCAAAGAGGGCAGTTTCAGACAATTGAATGCTGATCGGTATCTTTTGAGCTTTAAACGCGTACTTTATCGTTTCCTTTTCATCAATCATAGGATCCGAATGCTCAGCGCACAAATCGGCATCTACAGTATTTTGCTCCTCCAATAATTTCTACAATATGCTTTCGTTATTATCTTCTGCACTTATCACGCTTGTATATTATTCGATACTAACCTGTAAACGTGCGAGTAGACAATGCCGAGTTTCTATGATCCGCTACGGAGATGTCTCTCCATTATAGAAGGCGATTACAAACTACTTGGCACAGAGCACAGTCCATTATCACAGTCTTGTGCATCTAGACCCACAGGCATTTTAGAATAAAAGAGTAATGTTTTGATTCGAGTAAACATCATCCTACATTGAGTCTCGCTTATATTGCTGTCTCTTTCCATCATGAGATCAAATATTACACTTTTCGTTTCTACTTGTTTAAACGTAAAACAGTTGATGTCTTTACGAAGATGGACAATAAAATATTCTTGACGAATATGACTGTCTGCATCTCATACTCATATCATTCATCGTGAAGTGTATACTCTGTAGATCATTTGTTCTCACAGTGATTATTTACGCACTTAGACACGCAAGCACAACCGTGACTTCGCTATGCACCTTTTTTAGGCAATGTGACCCAAGCTATGCGAGACATCTTCGTTTCACCTGCGATTGTGAACGCATCGCACGCTATACACTACCAGATTCATCATAGGAAAATACGTCTGCGCCTTGCACAAGACTCATTCACCCACACTTGTGAGAACTCGATCATGAACCGCAAAGCAACGCTTCGCTCGTCCACCCGCCTTAAAAGCAGACATCCTGCCCGTCAACAACATGCATCGACACAGCAAGACCGCCGCTGGTCAAAACAAGTAACAGAAGGCAGCGATGCACTGGATCTTGAGCAGGGTATTTTCAAATCCAATAATGCTGAGGAAATTGCGCAATCGCTCAAGCGATCAGCCATAAGCAGTCCCCGCCGCAAAGGCACGCCATATCAATCCGCTATGTCGATGCTCAATTTCTACATAAATCGCGCCGGGAAAAATCTGCCCGAAACTCGCCGCGCCACGCTTGAGCAGGCCAAAGGAAAGCTGCGTGAAGCATTCGGCCGTAAACCGTAAACCCTACTGGGCGGCTCACTTGACGCCTGTCGATGTCGATGGATGAACCGACACTGATATCCACATGAGAAACAATCCCTAAGCGATTTTATAGCAAATACATTGATCAAGATAAGGTTTGTGAAAAGTAATATTTCAAAAAGTTTTAATTGCTTCAACTGCTGCTTTGCAGTAGTAATAAACGTTTGTACAATACAAAGATGGGTTTACAGCTTGAAAAAAGATCTTAACGACCATTCTAAAGAGCATAAGCAGATATTTTATAGTGCGTTAACGAAAATTTATTGATTGGGCTTGAGCAGTTGATGGAACGATGAGTTCATATATTCGAGGAACTTAAAGTTTCCAAACGCCGTTATTATCAGTTTATAAAGTATGAATGCAATTTAAATTGAAAAAAAGCTCGGTTTGAGCCTGCAGACAGAAATAGTACGGCTAAAATTCAAAGCCTTGACAGGGTGCGCAAATGGGACATGACCGACGTTGACTTCAGAGAAAACTCTATTTGTTTTTGATGGATCTGCCTTCTATATTACATAGAATCGCTGATGTGGCACGATATATTACGGTAATTGATGTCACCTCTTCAAATATCAGAATGAATGAAGAGGCATCTAACGTACAAAGAGGGAGACATTACAGTATACGAAGAAGAAATATTCTCAGGTTCTATATAAGGACCAATATTGCCATTTCTATCAGCATCTTTGACTTTCAGAAAATCAGTCCGAATATCAGACAGTTACCTAAATGTAGTTTATAGCAGCTATACAATAAGTTAATATATCCTTTAGCTACAGTGAGATAAACAAACTGTGCTGATTGTTGATCTGGTTGATGTCACTAATTTCTTATAAGGTTTACAGGATCCCATTCGGCACAATATCTGGTATAAATCACAAATGTATTGTACTGATTCTTATACAGAGTACGCATCATCTTTGGACAAACTAGCCGGAGCAAAGCAAAAAAGGGCACCTTGAAAAGTTCTGAACTCGTTGGTCAGAGCAACGACTGTGTATCTTCAGTGTCTTCTTCATAACCACTTGCCACCTCTTCGCGCCTCACTCCCGCTCTAATTCTGCTTACTACAGTTGTTCTTCCCATATCAATTGACACTACCGGTATGCATTTCGTGGTATCTGCTACCTGCCGCAAGTAACTTCGCTCTGCAGCAGCAACCATGTCATAAACCTTTCTCTGTAAAGCTGACGACTACCTCTTTGTCTTTCTTCCCGTGGGGCGTGATAAAACTGTCGCAACGTCTGCAGGGTCTCTCGAGCAATCTAATGCCAACTATAAGTTTAGGCATTCAGCATGTAATAGGACTCTCATCCCACTTGTCACCTGAAAATTGGCTATCTGTGAAACTGTGAAAGCTTTTTTTTATCAGTTTCTCTGCAAGTAATTCTTCTGCTACGAGAACATCATGGTTCTTTGCCTACAACTGATGACTAGTAGATTAGAGGCTGCATTTTATGTATAACAAGTTTACCTTGTTCATTTTAAGCCATCTTGCCAATGTATGGGCCATGCTTTCTTCGTATAAAATGGACGTGGTGCACGAAGAGAACTTGGATATAGTAACAAGCGCCCTTTGTTGCAGGAATGTGTAGACCATTGTTTCATTATCATCGTAGACCTTTAAGAGTGTGTGATTCTTTACCGAAAAGGATAGTAATCCTCAACATATATATAACTTTAACTGACAGAACAGGAACAGACGGAAATGCCATGTAAATGACTTGTGCCTCTATTCTATACTGCTTAATTATCAAGTTGAGCTTATACGTATACGCTATTCTTTGATGCTATCGTTTTATAAGTCTTTAACCAATGCTTAAGATGCAAGCTCAACGGATAAGAGCACTTAAACTTATGCTTCGATTCCTTTAATACATCTACTAAGAAATCTCATTCAATAGCACTTGTAACAATCTGCTTCCAAACATCCGCAAACTCAATGTCGCTAATCCTTTTTGCATACCTGATACGAACGCTATACACTAGCCTTCTTCTATCATAAATTTCATATCTCAAAGCAACATCATCCTACAGATTCATAATAATGATATCCTAGGATTTTTAACCCTCATCATATCCCAAGAAAGATTTTGAAAAGAAATCCGCCTTTCAGCCAGCACAATTTTCCTAGACGAGTTTGTCTTAAAGGTTCAAGTCGACATCATTGACGAGCGGGTCATTCCAATCTACAACCAAATCATCTACGAGAAGGACAAGCTTATCCGTCGTATGTGGACAATGGCTTTTATTAACAATGTTCGTATTTTAACGGGAGGTGGCTGCTGCCTTGGGAGCGAAACCCTTGGCCTGTTGCTTGCTGATCTTGGGAGCCTGAGGAGCCTGTCATGTCCATTAGATCGCGTACGTAAAAACACAGCATAAAGGAAAAGAAGAGAAAAAAAATTTACTTACAGCGGCCTTCTTGGCAGCCTGGGCAGCCTTCTTAGCTTCCTTGCTCTTGGCAATGGCAGCTTGACGAGCAGCAGCACGAGCTTCGGGCTTCTGGCTACGCTTGGCACGGATGGCGTCCCACGAAGCACCAACAACGGCACGGTCGTGCTTGACGGTACGGCGAGTGCGCTTCTTAGCAATCTCCTCGGTAATACCCTTCTTGTTCAAGCGACGGTAGATGACGGTCCACTTAATCTTGCGAGGGTTCAGCTTTTGAAGGAAGTATGACTCGGCTTTGCCATTGATGAAGCGGAAAGTCTGTCGACAATAGAATTAGAACATTGAATGAAACTAGCAGACTCCCTCTCTGTCTCTCTGTCTCTCTCTATCTCCATCCATGCGTTCTGCGCTTGCATCGATCGACGTTGACTCGTTTCCGGGCAAGTACACAAACTCCCAATCGATTATATTGCCATTTTTATCTCTTCCCCACTACTCTACATAGAATAAAAAAACATATAATACGTACTCTATAGCAAATTCCCGAATTAGTACCTATTTTTGACCCGCTTCTTTTCCCAACATTGTCCATTACCTGCTGTCAATGCGAACGTAAGTCTTACCCTTACCAGGGTAGATCTTATAGCCAGAGAAAGAACAGATTTCGAGTCTATGGTCGTCATGTCACGCAAAAAAGGGAAAAAGAATAAGGTATTGTGGCGTCTGATTAGTGATCTTCCAGAAGAAAAGACAGCTATAGGAACGGATGGATGTATGGTTATTTGATGATGAACTGCTTACTTCATGGCGGCTGCTGAACCAAGTTCGCGGAAGGAAGAATCTCTTTGGGGGACCTATCGATGAGCCTTTACGGCAGGGGCCCATCTGCCCTATCCAGCCAGGCGTTGTTTGGCCGGCACATGGTCGGTCCGCCGTCTCGCACGTGATGTTGCCGGACTGTTTAATTTTTGCCTTTGTGGGCCATTTCATTCAATCCTTTCTGTTCTCCGTTGCTTCACCAAAAGGGGGTTTCTTACTAGATCGAGTCAAAGTGACACGTTGGTTAGCGCAGGTTTCACATTTTGCTTTATCAGAAAACAGATACTGCGTGTAGAAAAGTGCTATGGTTTATGCTCCAGCAAAATGAAATATGCCTTTTTATCATGTTAATTATGGCAAGGTCATGAGCTAGCTACTCCAGTAAGTGAAAACAGATTTTGTTCATTAATATTTTAGATGGGTAATGTACTATGACAATTTATAACAATATGCAGATTTTGTATATTCGATTACCTTAGGGTTTATCTTGCTTAGTTCCAAGGGATCAGAATTCCGTTAATGAAACACCATCATAAGGTCTGTTGGTAACTGGATAGCCTGCAGTAACCAAAAAAAAAAAAATCCATAGTATTCATTGTATATTTATTACGCCAGCGAATTTTTATTAAATATGTAACTGTTAATTGTTGAAACGCTTATGGAGATATATTGAGTTTCGGCAGTTGTGAGACTTTATCGAGAGGGACAATATGATAAAGAATATGGATACAAAGGATGTGATCAAATATGAAAACAAGAGAAACAAATATGAAACAGAAGAAAGGAGACAGTTCAATAAGAAAGAAGAACAGAAACAGAAAATTTAGATGGGATGGGAGGACAAAAGTCAGGAATAAGATAAAGGAGGTTCAACTTTTGAAGAGGAAAATGATGGAAGGTTGCCAGGTTGGATTGTTATTTACGGTTCGTAGCGTCAGCAAGCCCAGACGCCCGTTTCGGCTTTTTACAGGCTGCGTTCGTCGCATCCGATAAACTGGCCCGTTTGCTAACGGATTTTCGTAGATCCTTATCGACAGATACACGAGTAGGTTGCAATGTTGATGTTTTCTCAAGCGTCGCGATATCTTTCGTAACGTTTTCTGTTGGTTTGCCGGGCTTTTTCACTGGAGCTGTCGCGCGTTTTGCCGCATGAAACATTTTATAGATATCCGCAGCACCAGCACCTTTTTTGGTTGAACGAGGTTCGCTGTTCGCAGGCGCTTGGTTGGATCGATCGTTTAGAACCTTGCTGTCACTTGATGTCAACGATTCGTCTTTGCTTTTGTTTTCTCGCTCTTTCTTATCACCAGTAACAGCTAATAGCCAAGGCTAAGGGTTGTGTGAGCAACAAGAAATAAAAAGTTATAGATGCTAGACATACAGGTATATTCTCTTTGTTATCTGAACTGAGGTCGATACCAGCTTTTGGCTTTGGCTTTTCGGGATGGGCGCCTAAGAAATCCAACGATTCCGCAAGCTTGTCATCAGGAAGGGAATTTAATCGAAGGTATGTCTTGCTGAGGGGATCGTATACGTATTGGTAGAGGAAGGCAAGATCAGCACGGTGGAAAGCGTCTTCGTAGTCTTGGAATGAAATCATGTTTCCTTGAGATCCAAGCTGTTTCAAGACCTGAAAATATATTTATAAGAATCATTTGCATTTTTTAAGCAGTTCCTCCTGCAGGCAAAGGTGCAGACAAGAGTGTTCTTACCTTATCTGTCTTTTCGTATTGTTTGAAAAGCTTATACGCCGTTTTCAGCCCGATTCCAGGAAGAGATGGGAGATAATCGCAACCAGACACAATACACATATGTCTAATTTTTGTTTCGTCAAAGTTGGATAAATCGATTTCTTTTACGGAACGCAGGTCTTCCTGCCGGATTTGGGTTGCTTCGCCATATTGATTCATCTTAACAATTAGTGTGTGACATCCAAAGACCAATAAATCAGAGTCTTCAGTAATAACTGCTTCAGCTTGCTTTGTCTTCATCAAATACGCCAGCTGAGCGTCTGCTTCATATGGCGCCACGATATGCTGCACACCAGCTTCATCGAGTGCCTAAATTAAAGTTTAGGGAGGTTGGTCTCGTTAACAATTTGTTGATATGTTTACCTTTGCAACCTGGTGAACCATGTGAGGTGTTACACTTGTAGCTTTCTGAAAGTATTCCGCTGCTTCTTTTCTTTTTCCTTGACGGATCAATTCGTGACCTTTTGCAAGCGCTTCAGCTCGTCGCCTGTAGATAAAAGCAACCTTCGTGAGATACAGGATGTATTTGCATAAACGTATATCCATTTACCTTTGACGCTCCTGATTGGTACATTTTTTAATGGGTAATTGGTTACCATCAAATACGATAAGGGGAATGACGTTGTAGAACTTTAACATGTCTACTTGTCTCATAAAGTATTTAACGTATCTAGAGAATGTGAAAAAAAATTTAATGCATGTGAAAAAAAACAGAAGAACGCGACACTTACGTAGTGGTATCGACTTGAAGAGCCAGGTCGAGGGCGCACGCGAATGCCCCTTTGTGCAGCCATACGTTACCGTCCACAGCAACAACTCTTCCACCATACTCTTTAACGTGTATCGACTGCTGGATAGACTTGGTAAGCTGAAAGAGCCCGGAGATACCCATTCTACGACAAAAGTCTGGTGGTGTGGCAGATGAGAGCGAACAGAGGACGAGTTCTTGACCGTCGGCAAAGCGCAGATTTTTTTGTCCAAAAGACCGGTCACATATAAGGCACTTCGCGCCGCCATTTTCGGAGTGCACTTTGAACGGAGAACTTCTTTAACATTTGGTGGTGTTGTTCTCAAACTCCAAGTATCTTTGAACCTGGTTATAATAGACGTTAATAAAACGCAACCAAAAAAGGCTTATAACATGTTGATACAATTTGCCAATGAGGCTTAGAGTCAAATTATACAGTCAACATGGCAAGGATGTACTGCAGGGAAAACCCTATCAAAGAAATGCCCGCTTCGGGTGGCTAATGCTATGGTAATAATACCAGTTTTATCATAGATTGTCGAATCGCGTGATAGTGTGGGAACTAGTTTCACCATTAGAATCGGGAATTCTATCATAATGTGTTATACAACCTATTTGTATGTCAATCATGAAAACACTCTTTTATCTCTGTGATAGTCATCGGTTACATCCTAGCATATACTCGGCGTTGCTTCCGGTAGCTATTGCTTGCTGAAGTTGTTAAATTAAACATATAATACGGGGTGTAGAAAACATTCGTTATACTTTTTAGCGGCTATAGAGATCACTTCCTCATTTTGATGTTAAGGTTAAAAATAACTTCATAGTTGGTCGGAAAGACTGCCCAAACTAACATTCCATAGCGGCATCCATGAAATAAGCATCCTTTATCATTTCAATTTAGCTTTAGCAAACGGACCTGCAAAGCAAATCTCACTTCTGGTCCTAGAAGAGTAAGGTTCCTAACATGCTGACACATCCAGTACTTATACCTGGCCCTTACTGCAGGGAATCCGTGTAAGGGTCTTAGGATTCTGTTTTTAACATAAGCCTAAGTTTCCGTGAAGTTATCCAATTTCTGTTTAGCAATGGGTTTTTCGCGGGGAAGTAAGGTGCAATCTCGCCCAATTCTTAATGGCGTACTTTCAGTCTTGACTTTATGGAAGGGTAACGTTCAATTCTCATGTGGTCCAATGACGTTTTTCGGCTGCTTGTGGTGCAATATACAGCTGCCTTGCAGTAACAGTAGCTGATTAACCCACAATGAACGCAAGTTGACGTGGAATGATAGTAGGCAGGTTGTCTCAAAGAGGTGGTCAATAAGATACAGGTGATAAATCCATTTGTTCCTTCACCACTGGTATAGTGAGATCATGAACACCGCTAAACCCATGTAGCATTGGACTACTAACCATAAAAGTGAAGCAAGCAACTAACCTACCGGGTATGTGTCACTAAGTGATAAGAATGGATATATAAAATATATAGAAAAGGCTGGATCATAAGCTGCTTCAATGCTCTCTCTAAAGAGTGAGGCCTATGGATAAGCACCCTAACTCTTTGAATCGGAAAGTCCAAAGGCTAGCAACAACCACCAACCTCTTTTTTACTCTTAACGCATTTTATCCGCTCTCTTGTCTTGAGACACTATCCTTCAGCATGTCCGTTTATCTTTAAGCCCATCATCGTTTTCCACGACCAACAAGCCAGCTTGAGCTAGTTTTTCCAGATTATATGTGTCGGACAAGATGCAAAACGATACGTTCTATTTATTGTGCCATATAAGAGTTCGAAGAGAATCCCACGTTTTTGAATCCCGATAAATATAGATCATAGATGCTCTAAGTGATGGTTGCAATGTGTCCTCTTCGTATCGGAAAAGATACATCACCAAGCCCCAGACAACGGCGGCAAAGATAGGGTATGTGTGTTGTGGTGCATCGATCACCTGCTTCTTCACTGGCATCTTGACCAGTGCCATTACCACTCGCGAGAACAAATACAAGACAATCTAAGCAGAACAACAAGAAGAAGAAAGATTGCGGTTTAATGATTCACCGCTGCGTTGCATTTTAGATCTGCCTTGTGTTTTACCTGCTGGTTGATATTGTTGTTTTCTCCAAACACATAATAGCCACCTACAAGGCCGGCCAAGAAGGAATGATAACCTGCTTCCTTATCACCATTCAATTTCTTCTGAATATACATAAGTGACTGATAGATAGTAGCAAACGTGCCCAGATTCTTCGCGTGCTGCTTCGTTGCTTTGAAGATGCCGCGAATCTTGTCTTTCAAGCTACGGAAGAAAGTCTTAGTTGAAGCAATTTAGTCTATGTTTTTAACCGAGTCGGCCAGTCGGATGATGATGTTGCAACTTACGGGCCGGATTTGAAGAGAAAGGTCATGACCAAGGCATGGGGGAACCGTACTTTTGCGCCATAGACGATGCCATTACGCAAAGACTTGACGATAGTAAGGATATCATGATACTTTGGGTCTAGTATGATTCTGGTGATGCTGTCCATGATGATGATAGTGAAAAAGCTAAAAAAGAGAAGGGAAGCAAAGGATTCCTGCACTAAGCAGGCACATCAAACTCTTTTTTTCCTTGCACACACGAGATTTTCACATGAACCGGCATCCGACCCCAACCCGCAGAGAGAAACAGATAGGCTAATGAAAAGATCCCTTCTAATTTGGGCAGGTCGAACAAAAAATTGGAGCGCCTGACAGCTTAAATTGAACATGCATCGACATGCCTTTTGCAGTGATCCAAGATGACTCAAGCTTTATCCGTTCGAAACTGGCCAATTTATCCTGCAAGTATTCATGACGGTGCAATGTTCACGGGTCGTGCGCAAAGGCCGATATATTTTGGACAAAATGACTGAGCTGCTTTACATGTTCCCGTTTTTAGGCTATTCCACCCTGAAAAAAGCACAAGTCTATGTCTGCTTTGGAGTCTGACAGGTTGGTAAGTCATTAGTGCAAAACTCTCCATTCTACAAACAGTATGCTTAAGTGCAGTTGCAGAGACCGGATGATAATAGTAGACGATGTGGATTGATTCTCCCGCATAAAAGAATACTTTCCCCCCACCCCATGGAATGACTTTTCCTTTGCCGATCCATACACAGAATTCTTCTTATTTTCTATGTTTTGCATATGTTCAATGCACATGGATAACCTTGCCACCGGAAAAGAAAAGGCAAAAAGGCAAAAACGGGATAATGTAACAAGGCGAATTCATCAAGACACACACACACACAATTTCCTCATGATCATTGCCGATAACAGAACATCAACCATAGAGAATATTGAGTATATCACTTGAAGAAAGTTGAAATTGAACTCTATAAGTTGCGATTCCTACCAGTGTCTGGTATCAAATGGGGGCCATGGCAACTTTATCGTGTCGTTAACGAGTTGCTACTTATTAGATACGTTGTGCCATTCGCTCATCATTCATTTCTTTTGCCTTTGTACCTAAAACGTATACATGACATTTGTTGGTTTCCAAAAATGCACGATAACACATTAAATGGATTTGAGATGTGTGTCTAATTGTCGTCCCATTTTCCAACAAGATATTTTAAAACAGGGAAAATGTAGAATTCCTATGTTGCGATGAAATACAAGTGTTCTGATCAAAAGTTTAAGTTGAACTATGTGCTTTGCATAGCTGAAAACAAATAAGAACCATATAGATACAATATAAGGGAGTCAGTTGTTCGATATTCGGCAACTTAGAATCATCAGATGGCCCATGCGCAAAAAGATCAAAAAAAAGAGAAGAGGGATCGACAAAGTCGGGCCTTTTTTTTTTTTTTTTTTGGCGCTTTGGTACCAAGCCGTCAAGGATAAATAATTTATACGAACGAAATGATTGGGTTGGATAATACATAGAAAGAGATTTCCCCCTTTTTTTTTTGGCACGTCGGGGCAGCTTGTTCCATGTTGACCGAAGCGGATCGTTACCCCATTGACTATTCTGAAAGGGTTAAATCCTACATTCGACGACTTTCAAGGGAACAATTGCTCGATGTGATCAAGCAATGGTTCGCCATTCCAGAATTGCGCCCTTCTCTCAGTTCCTGGGAGGATTACTTGGAACTAAAGAAAGCCCACAAATACCATATGCTTGAACGCTTCATGAATCAAGATTGGGTAAGCAAAATGTAAAACGAACACATAATGGTACTACTGTCATGCTAATCCCATGAATGTGTTTCTTAGCCTGAGAGCTTGTGTGCCTTGCAAATCGCTCACATTGACATGACATGTAAAAAGAGTTGATTCATTCGTTTATGCAAACCGGTCATGGAAACAACTCACCATGGGTTTGATCTTTAGATGTGTTATCCAAAGCGTCACTCAAAAAATGGAAGGTTTGGAAACTGCGTAAGTCGTGTAGAATGGGAAGATCCGTATGGGTTTACTTGGAATATCTAATTTCGCTTGATAGGGAAGAAAAATGGTCATCTTGCCGTATGGATAGATCATAAAACAGCACAAGATCGCATACAGAAACATCTATCCAAGTATTATCGATGTGTAAGTTCCAAATGCGTTCAGACAAACAGGATAGTTAAACGAAAAAGATTTGGGTTTTTCAGCATTGCTACAGTGTGGTGCATGAGAAGACGGAAACACACTGGTATCGTATAATGCTGTTTGATGATCTTCAGACGCGAGATTTGCCATTGGCTTCGAATCATGTTTATCTTATCCATTATCCTAATACTGAATTTCTGCTGTGCGGAGGTTCACTGAGGAAAGAAATGAAATCATACATCATACAGGTAAGGCCAAAGATTAGGGTGGTCATGGCATGATGGATTAGAAAAAATAGTAAATGATTTCTTTTTTTTTTGTATCATACACATCAACAACATAGGCTATTCTTGGGACATTTGACGCGGATGATGTTCAAGAGGAAGATCTTACGAGTAAACGTATGGATCGATTACAAGAAATTATTTTGAATCGGAAATCGCTGGGCGTATTTGATCAATTTCGAAAGAATCAATTTGACGGCAATCCATTGGATATCCGGCAGAAAGTGAATCAACCGGCGAATGAAGGGTATGTGAAGACGCGTGAAGAGCGACGGCGTATCGTACCGCTTCATCAGGACCAATTGCGGGAAAGAACGGAAGAAACAGAAAGAAGATTCGGAAAGAATGTTGCTCAGGGAGTAGAGTTACTTCAATTCAATGTAGGTCTTTGCAAGGATCATCTCAATCGGATCAGATTTGGTAATGTTCTTACGTAGCTTTCCTTGTCTATGGAACCTATCGTGGAGGCACATATGGGAGAAGGTGCCAGTATACCTGGAGATGATGAAGAGCTCAGTGTGACCATGAAAATGAGGGGATCGAATGTGATGGAGGGATTGCGCCAATTAGCTTTACGTGGTATTTTAAAACCTCCTTTTCCAGACTGGCTAACCGATGTGGTTGCTACGGGGACACAGCATGTCTTGATCCGAAAAGATGGGGTGTTCAAGGAAACAATGGAAGAGGATGTAGAGGAGACACAATGACATTGATAAAATCATATATGTAAATAGCCAAGGTTTTGGAGAGCACATGCAGATGAATGACATTTTGAGTATAGCCAAAAAAAAATTTAGAGAATGTATCGGTTTGTTAAGGACCGACGGGTCATAGTGCGGGCTGATTGGGCACGCATCACCTTTTTTTTTTTTCCTTGAACATGAGCTGAATTGGGGAATTGACGGGAATAAAATTAAAGAACCATCGCCATAGGGTCTAGAACCCATTGTCATCCCAACGATTGCTAGGAAATGCATCAAGTGACCTGTCTCCTTACCAAGTCAGAGGTCAAATGTATGTAGGCAATATCAAAGAAAGAAAAAAAGCCAAAAAGAAAAAGGAAAAAAAAGACACAAACACCTAACTGAGATTTAAATAAAACAGGAAAAGAGGGAAGTAGAACAGGAAGAAAATCCTATTTTCTTTTTCTACAGAACAAGGGCAAAGGAGGTTGAAGGGATCAACGGAGAGAGAGAGAGAAAGAGACACATTATAGATTCCCTTTTTGTTCATTGAGACATTTTAGCGAGTCGAGTAAAAAAGAGAACAGTAAGAAAGAAAGTTTAATTATGACTTTTTCACTACCGCCGTCCGGATGTCTAACCGAGGCAAAGCCCAAAAGTGCCCTATTACTTTTTTGGGGAAGAGAGAGAGAAAGAGAAAGAGAAAGATGGAATTGTTGAAGACAGAGTATCAATACTAAGAACGAATATATATCTTCTTTGTTTAGATAGAAGAACTTCTTTTGTTTTGTATCAATACAAGTTTTTCTTTTCTTATTGCTTTTCCTTTTTCCTCATGACTAAAAAGAACCATACATGCATTACATTGTTTTTTTTGTTGCTACTTCTAAGTCGTACTAAAAAAGTGCGTGTTCTGCCAATGAAAAGAAAACAATTTTTCTAGGATTGTCGCAGATCGATTGGAAAAAAAAAAAGGCGGGCCACGTTGTTAGGGTAAGTGTAACACAAACGAACGAACAGTCTGTGACACAAAAAGGAGGGCTATTTTTGTGTGTGTGTGCGTGTGTTGAAGAAAGAAAGTAAAAAAGCAGGAGAAAGAAACTAAGCCATATTTGTACACAATTGGCCCCACAAAAATTACAAAAGAGAAAAAAAAAATTGAAGACATTAAGAGAAAGAAAAAATAAACTTTGGGTCCGTTCGAATGTTAGGTTTCTTTGAGTTGTTCTGCGATTTCAGCCTTGGTGAACCCTGCATCCAATAGATGTTTGACCAAATCTGCCTTGGCTTTGATTCTCCGAGTTTTCTCCTTTTCGATCAGAAGTTGTTCTCGTTCCACACGTTTTTCCCGCAGAAAATCGAGCATATCTTGTGACCTTTTCATTCGGCCAGCCTCCTTTTCACGTGTGACCTGAACCAATGATTCGGCAAGAAGTGCATCGCGTTTTTCCAAATGGCTCTGAGCACGCGACGTAAGCAAGGAAACGCGAGGCATAGGCCGAATAAGCACTGGTGTAGTGGATGGTGTAGGTGGAGGTGAAGTAGAAGAAGAACGACTCAATGTATTGGAAGAGGGTTGCTGATCATTGCTAAGCAAAAGTCGTACTCTTCGTTTTTTCTTCAATGGTTCATCTTCTGGATTGGAGATTTCTTGCAATAATTCTTCTTCATCTCGATGCATGATACTGCTGATGGACATTGGCCATGATGAACTTCGTGTACTTCCAAAAACTTTGTGCAAGGCATCCCAGTAAGGAAACCGTTTCAGAATCTCCTCTAAAAAGGTACGCGCGTACAGAAAAAAGAAAAAGTGACAAGGTTAATTTTTTTGCTTTGGTCCCAAAAAAAAACAACAAAAGTGTATATATAAGAAAAAAAAAAAGAAAAACGTCGATTATTATATTATGGCATTTTTTTCCTTTTTCTTTTTCTTTACTTATGAATGAATATTTACCATGAATGACTTCTTCTTGAGCACCAGCCTGACGCAGGTTTTTCCCCTCGGTCTCGGTCCACTCACGTGCGGATCGATAGTTACTTTGTAAAGTTGAAATCTTGCTTGCCACATCTTTAGCTAGGCGATGATAAATGCCAACCTCTCGCATGTTGTCAATAATATCTTCGAGCAATATTTTTTTGGGTGTGCGTTCACTGTCGTCGCCCCGCCACTTGGCGTAGTTTGCCTTGACGGATAACCAGTTGACGAGGACATCCATAGAGCAGGGACCACCATTGACACCATCCTTGAGCCAACTTTTATATGGTTTCTTGCCTTTTGTTGTGGTAGTGCAGGTGGTCATCATAATCATTGAGAGATGAAGGGAGAAAAGGAAAGGAAAAAAAAGTGGAAAAACGCCAAAGAGGCGAAAGAAAAAAAAGAGTGAAAAAAAAAAGAAAATGGGGGGGACGGAGATATGCGGAAAGTCTACCAATCAACGCTTGTCGATCCTCGTTGCTGTGTGGACAGGCAAATTTTGGGTTGTGTGCGTGTGCGTGTATATATATAAAATTTACATCTTTCTTTTTTCTGTTCTCATCTTTCTGTGTATGTATCCATATGATAGAAAAGAACAAGTATGCTTCACTGTTTCCCCAGTATGTTTCTCCTTCTTTACCCTTTTTACACTTCAAACCATTCCGTCCAACTTATTCTCCATTGGTTCCATCCCTCTCTTTTTCAATCCCCCCCAAAAAAAAAGAATGGGAAATTTTATAGGTGAATTCCAGCCCTGTGGATAACAGATTGAAAAAAAAAAAAAAAAAAAAAACTTATGCTTCGGAGTTTGAACACGACGGTCGAAAGATCGACAATCTTCGGCCTAAAAAAAGGGCCAGACCCAAAAGAGAGAAAATAAACATTTCTGATCTCCGACTACTGTTTATAGTCCGAACACACTTCTTTATCAAGCAATACGAAGAAAATCCATACAGCAACACCGAACATTCTATAGTCTTCTAATTCAATTCATATAATTTTGATTGTCTTATTTCTCTATATATTTTGACATTATCTTAGATGTTGGTTTTGATACGACAAACAAAGACGCCAAGCAAGTTCTTTTAAGTTTTCTTTTTCTGCGCAAATTACTTTTTAAGCAATGGAAAGAAAAATCAACCAACCAAAAAGAAAAGCAAGGGATGTCATTCTCTTGTTAGCAAGTCTTTTCTAAAACGGGATCCGCCCTGGAAATGAAGAGGGTTCATATGATTTCTTCTTATATAAGGAGAATATAAGGAAATGACCATTGTACCTTAGGATGATTAGGAGTATAAGTCACGGCTTGAAAAATACACATTTTTACCAAGTAGGAGAATGATTCTATCAGAAAATGAAATACAAATTTTTCACTGTCCTGCCGATAGAACCCTGGCCTAGATCTGATCGAGTGCAGCTCTAAGGGGATGAACAAGGCATGTTGACTTGCCAAAAATAATAAGAATAATAACTAACAAAAAACTTCTGTATGTAAGTTTAAAAAAAATTATCAGCTTTTCCGGCAGAGAAAACATCAACGGCGGAATGAAATCTGATCCGTTCCCGAAAAATTCCCTTTTTACACAATTTCTCTTTCCTACCACTACCCTTTTTCCTGAAATTTCCATGAAAAGCAGAGACTTAATTTATCAAAATGGAATTGATAAATTATCGTGGGAGAAGACATAGAGAGATAGAAACAGAAACAGAGGGGAGAAAAGAAATCAGACACACACACACACACACACAGAGAGAGAGAGAGAGAGAGAGAGAGGGATGTAACAGAAACCAACAGAAAGGAAGGGACGATCCACAACCAAAATTTTTTGGTCGGAGTTGCAGAAAATCGTATGTGAACTTTTTTTTTCTGACAAGCCTATATAAGCAAAAAGGTTGGTACACCTCTTTTACTTTTTTTTTTTACCCGCGCCTTAAAATGGCTATTGAATGTAGTATATGCCTCGAAACGTTCCACACAACCAATGAGAAGGGCAGCAGCAACAGCCAAAGCCGCGGCACAAATTCCCTTACTGGAATGACGATTCAGCCTTGTCATCATTTTACCTGTTTCACTTGTTTGCATCGTTATCTTGACTTAATATTGGATGATCCGAGAAAAGAAGATTTCACACAATATGAATGTCCTGAAGTAGATTGTAACGGACAGACAGACATTCTTCCCTTTCTAAATTTGGTGTTGGATGAAAATCAATTGCACCAATGGTGGGTCAAGGTGATTGAACGTACCCTGATGGCCAATGTGGTAAGGCCCCCCTTCTCCCCCTCCCAAAAGGTTAAACAAAAAAGAAAAAAAAGATTTGTTCCCCTTTTCGACGTGGGTAAAAAAGCAAAAAAGTAATAATGCTGTTTGGCAAAAAAAAAAAAAATATTAAAAGGGCCATTGCCCTCATTGCTCAAGTCCTTATGAATCCATGGAGGTGAAAAAGACTGGACCTCTGTTTACTGAATGTATGGCATGCCATCGAGGCTTCTGTCTCAATTGTCAATCTTATTGGCAAACAGGTAAAAAAAAAACCAAAACGGATTTGATCAAAACAAAGACCGCAAACTGGTGTTTTTGTGCTAATAACAAACAATCACCGTCCCCCTATATTTCCACCTTCAGATCATGAATGCAGGGTAAGAAAGGATGTGTTACAACGAGAACGTTCTGTCGCCGTAAGACGATTGGCCGAATCAAGTGGTTGGACCCGCTGTCCGAACTGCAAACACACCATCAGCCGTGTGGTACAGTAAACAAACAAAAAAAAATTAGATTTTGCAGCTCCGGTTTGGTTGATCCTTTCTTTATAATCCAAAAAGGATGGATGCGATCATATAACCTGTCGATGCGGTACTTCATTGTAAGTATTCCTTTTTCTTTTCTCTTCTATTATACCTTGTTGTGGGGTTTTTTTTTTTCCAATCATGCTCCTTTTGTATCTAGCTGTTATCGATGTGGGGCAAACTATTCTTCGCGTCATGGATGTCGTCGTCCTTGTGGAGGCATGAGTGAAGCCGACTTAAATCAACTTCGAAACCAAATGTTCTCCGACTAAATCAATGAGAGAAAAAAAACGCAAGCAGTAAATTCCCGATTCTATTGGAAAACCTATTGATATATATATATTCCTTAATCAATGCTTTGCACATCCTTTTACCCTCCGTTCTTTTTTGCATCAGTACATGACAAACCGAAAAGTTTCTAAATTGCGTTTTAAAAAACACCTTTTGCACTGCCTGTTTATGAGCTTACGTATCAGCGCTATCCATTCATCTTGATCGGAATAACAAGTAGTCATTGATTGTATTGTAAAACGCATTCATCACTCACATTCTTCGCTGCGCTTCAAGGATCTTTATCATAGGTTTATCAATCGCTCATAATGATAAACTGGAAGTTGCGCAGACTAGATAATACCATGCATTTTCAAAGATGATCAGTGACGCTTTTTTGTCTTAAAGGTACTGCGTTTAATAGATTGATCCAGTTTTATGGCACATTAGCAGGAGAAAATCACAGATGGCAGAGGCGTAGTGGTTCGATGTACGCCTAAGATGACTTGGAGTGCCCATGTGGGGAACGCCCAACTTAATATCGGATTAAGACCGGTGGTGTGCAACACTTAAAATCGCTCACTTGACACGCTCTGGGCTTTTTTTTGTAAATGGAATATCTATACTCTTTTGAATCAAGGTAACGATCGTTCATCTTTCTCGGTGAACGATAAAGATCTCCTTTTGTTAACTGGACAAGCCATCTATAGCAAAGGAGAAACAGGTAATCCAGCTGTAACGAGGCGATATTCATATAGAAACATGTACGATGGGTCAACCATCGTAAAGCGATAAGGCGTCTTTGGTACGGTGGCACATGGCATTTGCATCCTTATATATACGCTGATTCAGCAATAATGGTCCATGCCGTACCCGTTAGCTTTGCCATCACTACCTCTCCTTTGATACTGCTTTCGTATCCAAAAAATGTTTCTAACAGACTCATGGATATCTGATTCCTTTCTGTTCTCACTTAGAAATCCAATTTATATAGCAAGCCCTTCCAATCTCCTGAATCCGATTTTTTAAATCATGGTACGCTATAACAGAACTCTGTAATTTACCATTGCCCTCAGGCCGTTGGGCACGTGTTTAGTTTAACTGGTCTCTGGTCTCCCGATACTTCAATTACTTTCCATGTTCTTCCCATAAGTGTCACCGCATTAGAGGAAGAAATACTTTTGCATGACTTGCATTTTATCACAAACACGGTCCTTACGATCACCTACCCTTGTATTTACAAGATATGCCTTGCTATCTCCCCTATTATTAGGACGTCCTGTAGCGGTTCCTTTTTTTTTTTTTTGCACGCACACATACACACAAGTCGACAACATACATGCAATCTTTGAGTGACACAGGATCCTGGCGTATCAAATTTACCCTTCTTGTGCTCTGATGAAGACCAGTTAATGATTGACATAGTGCTTGATTTGTCGGAAAACGTAGCTTATTCCCTGTATTTAATTAGATAAGTAGGCAAAAAAACTGCAGTTTATAGTGTAACAGCATTGAAAACGATTTAGAAGCTTGTTAAGGAAAAGGTGAGTTTTTATCCTCACAAGGACTTTTCTCTAGTCACTGTGCACAGGCATTATACGCCGCAGCGTCTCTTTCTATTGGCTTACCGTCTTTCTTGGTGGCGTAAGAAGCTTCAACCTGTCTAAATTCATTCCCAGCCACTGCCAGATTTTCTCCCCCCCCTCCCTCCCCCTTTTCATTTTTTGCATTGTGATACTCTTTTGCCTTACGCTATCCTTGAACTTGCGTCTACATAAGAAAAAAAAAAGAAGAAAATCATTGTTTCGATGATGGGTTGTCTAAATTTCAATATCTTTATGGATAATGATACTTTGTTCTGTATGAAAATGTTTTAGTCAAGCAAGAGGATTTTCTACTTGATCCGTGTCTTCCGGAATATTCCAAGGCTTTGTTAAACTGTTAAGCCTATGTTGCCCTCCCCCCTTTAAATGCCACAGAAATTCCCATTTGTAAAGTTGAGTCCCTGCGTCTATTTCAGGGACTGACTTGCGGCTCCTACAGATCTGTAAAAATAATTTACACCGATGTAAAGACATACCTTTTCTTCCTTCCTTCCTTCCTTTCTTCTTTTTTGGCTTTATTCCATGAATGAGCTGTATTCCTGGACTTTTTCGTGTCTACGCTTCTCATCCTTTGCCTCAATTTGAATGTGATTAAACGTAGCATGATTTTTTTAACTCTTTGATTTTCTCTTTATGCCCTTCTACAAAAGATCCTGTTTCTAGATCTGTTTCAGAAAAGCGTAAAGGAAAAACCCAAAAAAAGAGCAAAGGTGTTAAAACCAGCAAAAAAATTCTTTGGACGGAGATTCAAAAAAGGGTTTTTGTTGATTGCGAAACAACATGGTAGCTTTTTTCCCTTTCGTTCGCTTCTTTCACTTCACTATCTCTGACTCACTCACTCACTCACTCTCTGCTCTTCTTCTTCTTCTTCTCCCTTTCTTACTTAACACACAATGTCTTCGTCAAGCCCTAAAGTCAATGATACACATGCCATGCTTCCGCCACCCTCAGCTCTTTTTGGATCCTCCTACTTTTATCCCACCAAGGAAAAAGGTGTACGTCCAGTGTATATTTTACCACCGCCCACTTCCATGCCAGGCTATCATTTCCCTCCTCCCATGAGTCAACAGCAACCACAACCACCACAGCAGCAACAACCATTGACACCTCCTCCTTCTTCCTCACCTTATTATTATCCATCCGATACCTATTCTTACCCTCCTCAAGAAGTCAACAAAAAACGTAAACGCATCCCAACAAAGAAAAATAGTCCTGTCATGGAGAAAAAGCAAAAGACAGATGCAGTAGAAGCAGCAGCAGCTACACTTGCCTCATTTGCTAATGCATCCTGTGATGTATGCACCTGCGACCAATGTCAACCACAACAAATCCAGGTTTTGGAGGTAAAGTATATAAAAAAAAAGTGCTAGAGTGGGCCTGTCGGTGAAAAAAAAATTGGGTTTCTGAATTCAAAAAAAAAATATTTATTTCTTTTTCTTTTTTTTTCTTCTGTTTTAGGCTGCACAGATCCTAATGAATATTGCAAGGTGTGGCATGCGTGTGAGTGTAGTAAATTAAAGCAACTGAAGGAGAGAGAAAAGAAACCGAAAAAGAAAAACAATACTTATCCAGCAAACAAAAAAAAAGACCTTCTGTAAATATTTCTTCCCTTTTTTTTATAATCACCCAACAAAAAAATCCAAGTACAAAAAGTAAAAAAATAAAAAAAAACGATCTTTGTCAGGCGCTGTGCCACGTTACATACACGTCATTATTTTGAAACTCCACTTGAGGATCTCTCTTTCGGATGGAAGGCACAAAGAAAAAGAAAAAGGGAACAGTTAGAAAGACAAGGAAGATCCCAAATAGGTTTTCCGATAAATCCATATGTACAGCCCAAAGATTGTTTTTGCTTACCATTCCTTCCCATTTTCACACACACACATACTCTCTCGGGGTTTCATAGTCGCATTGGAGCCTTTGGGATAGAAAACAGCTCCGCCTTCTAGGGTTGCCTATTATGAAAAGAGACAATGCTGCGATCTGTCTTGAAATATGATACAGCCATCGTGCTGCAATTCTGTGACACATAACCTCACATTAGTATGGAGGACAGATGCGATATTGACAGGTATCTGAAAAAGGGCTGTTGCTCCTGACTATGAAAATGAATCGTTCACCCTTGGCATTTTCCGATAGAATGAAACTAAACTTTA
The DNA here is from genome assembly GCA_000696975.1 of Apophysomyces trapeziformis B9324. NCBI lineage: Eukaryota > Fungi > Mucoromycota > Mucoromycetes > Mucorales > Mucoraceae > Apophysomyces > Apophysomyces trapeziformis. Next base: position 190,961 of record JNDP01001332.1, read on the forward strand.
AATTTTGGCATGATCACAGGTAGTTTCTCGGAACCGCGCGGTGTTTCAATGTGCCATGCGACAGGGTTCGGTTGCAAGCGGAAATCATCTTGCGGCCAGGAAAAAAAAGAAGAGTATCCATATCAATATGAACACAGCACAACACGTGCGCTCTCTCTCTATCCTTTATTCTTTCTTGTCTTATAATTTCCCTGATACATACGTACATATATATATATATTCGACATGTAGTGTGTATAGAACACGAAAACAAAAAAAGGGTGAGTTGCGTGTTCCTGTCGGATACTCAACCAAAAAAAAAAAAAAACCGTGGATATTTTGCACGAGTCGAACCTAAGCGGCACGCTAATTTCCTGTATTCTCATGAAGGCATAAGTTGGAGATGTCTTCGCCCGGGCTTTAATCGATTCATGGAGAGGAAGGTTGAGAGGCTTAATCCTTGTTAAGCAAAGCATCAATCAGTGATCTCTACCTTATCCATTTCTTGTTTTGGTAGGGTGCTTCTACTGGAAAGTGAAGAATGCAGAAACCCGATTTCCAAACATCCCGATAGATCGACACCGATAATCATGATGATCTCTTTTTCACTCAACTCTACCATCGATCTACAATACACTAATAGAGTGCCATTTCCACCTCTGTTTTTTGCGCCAAAAGGAAAACTACTGAAGGTCATCATCATCTAATCCAGGGTAACTAGGCTATCTATCTTCTTACTGCTATGCAAAATGCAAAAATTACAGCTGTCCGGTTTGCTCAATTGATTAATATCGTGAAGCACCCCATTTAGGGGACTTTTTTTTTTCTTCCTTTAAACCAGAGTAAAGAAGAGGTTAAAGATCAGTTCAATCCATTGTTTTTCTTTCTTTCTTTTTTCTTTTTTTTTTTTTTTTCACCGGCAATATGATACTCGGCGAAATTCTAAAAGATGCCACAGTAACTTTTGCAGCAATGACAGTAAACTTGTTCGGAGACATATCGAAAAAGCCTATTAGCTCTCTCTCCCTCATTTTTTTTTCTTTCCTTGTCAAAAAAAAACCAGCAGCTTGATCCTTTTCCTGTGCTTTTTTTTCGTTTTTCCTATTTCTTTCCGTCTTTTTTTTTTCTCTTTCTAACTTGGCATGCGATCCATTGGAATACTGTTTGTAGCAGGGACGCTCCTGTCTCTTGCTTCGGCAGATGATGACACCAGTCCACTTCGATTTCCTCCTAAACCTCCCATCCCAGGTCCCTATGTGGCACCGAAGGAACCGAAATATAATTATGCCGAAGTGCTTCACAAAAGCTATCTGTTCTACCACGCTCAGAAATCAGGCATCTTACCCTATCAACGTCTTGCCTGGCGCGGCGATTCATGCAAAGTCTGCGTCGGTGATTTTGGCGAGGATCTCTCACGCGGATGGTATGAAGCAGCGAATACAATGAAATGGGGTCTGCCCTTTGGTTGGACCGTCACCCAACTCGCTTTCAATATTGTGATGTTTGAAGATGCAATGAATTCAGTGGACGAATTGGCCGAAGGACTTGAACTGATTAAATGGGGAGCAGGTAAATATTCCGAAAAAAAAAGCAAGCCCTTCCTTTGAAAACTAAAAAAACAACAACATCATCTATCCCTATATCTGTAATATATTATAAGATTATCTCTTGAATTGCCATTATAACGATACGCACATTGTTGGTCAACTGGGCACGTCTGCCCTTGGGCCCATCTCGAAACAGATCGAATTGGATGTGGACTTTAACTATTGGGGTCCTCCTGAGGAATACGAACAATGGGTACCGACCGGACTGCCTCATAAGGCTTACTATATCACACCCGATAACCCATCGTCCGAGATTGCCGCCGAATATGGTGCCGCCATGGCTGCCATCTCGATTCCCTGGCGAAAACACAATGCCACCTTTGCCGACGAGCTTGTGGACCATGCCAAGCGGTTGTTCCAGTTCGCCACGGATTACCCAGGGAGCTACGTGACTTCCCGGGAAAACGCCTACCAATGGGCCACGTTCTGGTATCCTTCCACGCGTTATGACGACGAGATCGCCTGGTGCGCGTCCTGGATCTATGCGGCCACAAAAGAGCCTGTCTGGCTCGATACGGCGAAAAAATGGTACATGATTGCCTCCGACTCATGGCAGGAGTATTCGTGGGACGAAAAGGGCGGCGCGCTACATACCTTACTGTATGCCTTCACCGGCGAAGGATTGTTTTACAAAAATGCAATGGACTACTTTAATCAATTCCTACCGAGTCCCCAGCAGATCGTGAAATTCACGCCACGCGGATTAGCCTATATCGAACATTGGGGCTCCGTAGGGTACTCTGGCAATGTCGCCTTCTTAATGATGGCCTTTGCCAAGGCCATTGGTTACCACACGAAGGAAGCAAAAGACATGACGACGTTTGCTATACAACAGATCAATTATGCTCTGGGTGACTATGGCTACAGTTGGGTTGTCGGGTAAGAGAACAAGTTGGGGGCAAAAAAAAAGGGAGGGGGGGTTGGGGTTTACCTTTCCGGATTTGACCATCATTTTTTTTCCATCTAGTTTTGGAGATGACTATCCTAGTAAACCCTACCATAAATCATCCTACAATTCCTATATAGACTACCCCATGCGTGGCAAGTTTCAGGACATGGTGGAGGAGGATTTCTCAGAGAGTAAAACGGGTCAAAGATTCATTCTTTACGGTGCTGTCGAAGGAGGTCCTAATGTGGACGATAGCTGGCATGATGATCGAACCAATTATGAATATTCAGAAGTAACACAGGATTACAACGCAGCATGGACAGGTAATACACAGAATACCCGGCATTCGCAATTTTTTTTTTTAAACTGATTCTATTGTGCCATATCCTCCACTCTACTTTATTTATTTCTTTTACAGGTGCCATTGCTGGCTTGATTGACTTTTACGGTCCGGAAAAATTCGAACCTTATACAGACTGTGAACTAGACCTCGGTTGGACACATCCAAATGCCTCAACACCTCCATTCTGGCCAGACGATGACTGTTATCATACATGCAACACGGGTTGCCCGCGCGGTCAGATGAAGTCCTCTTTCTCTTGGCGCTTGCTAGTGGAACCTGACAAAATCAATCGAAACTTGGACATGCTGTATCCAGGCCACGGAGACACAAGAGCAGCAGCTCTCCAAGGAAAGAAAGAAGAAGATGAGGTGAAGGTCGATAAACAATCACCCTCCACACCGCATGAAAACGGTAACACGGAAAAAACACCTGCAACAGGAAACAATGTCCACAACCAAAACCCAACGCATGATGCAACATCCTCTGGAGCTCGTCCCCTTCCCATCTTTGCTACCGTCTGTATTGTCTTTGTCTCCCTCTATATTCTTCTCTGGTAGCACTTTCTCAATATCTCATTACATCTATGTTTTTTTGCTACAACTTCTTTACAGTCTGGTTAAATATTTTGTTTAGATATAAGGCTCGATCAAGAGAATACACAAGAGAGCAAACAAAAAAATCTATTCTTTTAAATATTAAAACGTTTGTTTCGTTTCTTCTTGCCCTTTGTTTTGACAATGATATGATCCGCCCAGTCATCATTTTCGCTCGTCCCAGCCTGGGTTTGTGGAGTTTCACGAGCTGGCACCGCAGGCGTGCCCCAAACAGTCTTGGGACCATCCCCATTTCTCGTTTCGGATGTTGATAATTGAATGGCCCGTGTCAACATCTCGTCATTTTCCTCGGAAGTCATGGGACGATTGATTTGGAAAAAGGGATCGCTTTTATCTAGGACATACTGCTGTTGTTCTCGATCTGATCTCATTTTCTGCTTTCTTTGTCGCGCTTCAACAGCCCTGCTCGCTTTTTCTTCTCGCTTGATTCGATCCTGACGTTTTTTAGCACGTTGTCGCAATTCATCTATGCCCACATTGTCAATGTTCCTATGTTCGCCTCATAACAGCTAACCTACTTTCAAAGACTTTCAAGGTTGCTTCGGATACAACCTTTTTAAGGTCAGTCTCCAGAAACGTAATGTCACACGATAATGGGACATGACCAAGATACTTAAATTTCTTGCGAAGTTCCTTTGCAATAGTCATGAATTCACACAGGTCAGGTTCATGATGTAAAATAAAACGTTACCTCATTCACTGTGGACTCTTCAATACCAATGGCCACCACTTGCAACTCACGAGGAAACTGACAATAGTCTGCAAACTCATGCTTCAAGACTTTAATGTCCAAAGGATGTAGGTATATCTGTTGACCATCGGCGGACTGGTAGAAATAGTACTCTGCTGCAGTTGTTGCTTTCCTTTTTCCCTCGTCACTGCTTTTGGAATCCGAAGTTCTACCGTTACTGTCATACAATGCTTCACCAGCACGACGAAGCTCATGCTGTAAGTAGGCTTCCGGAACCTTTTGTGAGCCATTGCTCTGGCCCAGGTCCGTCGTATCCTTTGGTTCGCTCGTCTTTTTCTCATCTTCAATAGCTCTTCCGGTAGAATTAAAAATCAACATTGACGTCTGCATAGCGAAATCAATTGCCACTGTGTGCTGCTGCTTTGTTATCTTCATTTTTTCTTCCAGTTGGCTGATTGCGCTCTGCAGGAAAGGGATCTCATCTGTTGCACCCCATCCTTCAGCATCTGTGAGTGCTTCTGTCAGTTCCAACAAATCACGAGAGATTTCTTCTTCAATGTATTCAGGCCCAACAAGCATAAATCTTGCAAATTGCATTGCATTAGGCGAAAAATGCCAAGGTATCAGTGGCGTTCCGGGTTTCATATGGCTTTGGATGACATGATCTGGCACAGGCCAAGAATCAGATAGAGGAAATGATAGTGTCGAATCGCTCGAACGTTGCATCAGACGCATATTTATTGTATCCCCTTCCGCAATCGTCTTTCGTGATGAGTGTTCCTTGTCATGGACAACGGCGAAAGGATCCAAGAGTCGGACGCTCTTCAAGTCACGTTCGTAAATAGCATCCCAACAAATAGGGCACTTTCGCCATTGCTTGTTCGTGTTCTCGCGTAGTGCAAGGTAATGAAGGACACAAGGAAAACAATATGTATGGCCGCATTTAGTGATACGGGCCGCAGAAGGAGGAGACAAACAAATTGGGCAAGAAGGTGTCTCAGTCGCTGAAATCAGCTTATTTCAAAAAGAAAATCAGGCATAAGTAAAAAGGAAAACAAAGGTATACTATTTTGTTTCTTACCACTTGTTCAATGTTGTCCCAGTCAAAGTTTGAGTCTGGATCTGCTAGGTTAATCGTATAATCACCACGAGGAGTGACCAGAAAACGGAAACTAACATGGATTGTTAATATTCCGTTTCCATCCTGGCCTTTCTTTTTTTTTTTTTTTTTTTCTTACTTTGCATTGACGTAGCGTTCTTTATTGTATGGCTGATAAACAACGTTTTTGTTTTTACGCGTTGGATACGACTGCTGACGCGATTGACGTTCGGGAAACGAAAAGTTAAGCAGATGATTGAGAGAGACACGTCCTTTTTTATCAGTAGCACCTCCTGTGCTTTGCGCGATCTAATTTGAATCCGGTTAAGGTATAATTGCCTTGTTTAAGAAATGTTTTACCTGGACTAAATCCACGGTTGATTGCTGTGGAGTTGAAGAACGATCACGACGTTCATTCGATGGCTGCCTACTAGCATGTGTGGCGCCACGTGCTGCGGCATCTCTCCTTGGTTTCGGAGGACGAGTCGTGGCTGACGCGGGTTTCAACTTTGTGCCTTCTGCAATAATGAAATCAATAAGTTTCTCCTCGAGAAAAGAGAATTATCCTATTACCTTTTGGAGGGCGCTTGTTTTTGCGTTGATAGTTATTGTTATGTTTTTTTGATCGATTCTTTTCGTAATCATGAGTTTGTGAACCGCTGGCCTTTTGGGGGTCGACAGGCGGGACGACAGTGTTGGAGGGAACAAAGGCTGGTGCGTTGACGTTCATATCGATTTATATTGTCGGATAGAAACAAGAAAAATGGGTTCCGATGAAAATAATGGTGATAATAGACTTGATGTTTGTGATCTTCTAGACAGCAATGTGCATATAATCCGCGATGCCGCTGATCGATGTTGTGAGTCTTCCTTTGACGCTGTGGGCTAGCAGAAATGAGAAATTCTACAGCAAAAGTGCGCAAAATCCAGAATATAGAGTATGTAAAAATAGTGAACAAGCAGGAAAAGGTAAGGGTGAAGGAAGTGATGTTAAACAATAACTTCATTACTTAAAAATGCAACAAAGAAACGTTGAAAGAAGCCATGATGGGAGTATAAAGAAAATGAGAATGTCAAATAGTATATAATATGTAAGATCTTAAGTGAAATGTGTGAAAAATAATATAAGCGCTGGTAAAGGAACAATGGTAAGCCGTTTGATAAGGCGTGTGTATCGTGTGTGTTTCCTGCAAGGTTAACTTCCCCAAGACAATCTGGAAAAAGAAACACCGAAAAACGGACCTGTGACTGACCAGAATAACATATGCGTCAAAGAAACTCCGCTACTAACGTTAAAAACAGAGGTGACCTGCAGAAAGCTAGCAGAACGTTTAGACTTGTAGTTGGCGGTCCATATGTGAGATTTTATTGAATTCAATAATGATAACTAGATAATACAAGGTGATGCTATTGTAGCAATCGAGAAATAGGCCACTTGTTTCTTGATAAATTTGAGAAACAGACCACAGAGTGCATAAAAAGCGAAGAAAATAAAAAATATTTATATATGTATATAAACGTAGTTACAGTTCTACTTGTACAGGGCCAGATACCCAACTTTCCCAATCATTTACATCTTGTGGGTTTCCGAACAATTTCAGAGCGCTAACTTTGAACTTATATTGGCCGACGGGAGCATTGCGAGATTCAGGTTGGCCACCCGTTTCGACAGTGTAATTCCCGGTGAAGTTGGCAATGGCAAGTGTATCCTCAGTAAGCGTGCGGTCAACGTAAGTACTTTCTTGGAATCGGCCAAGAACTTGCATATGTTCATCCAGGAGATCCCACGTCACCTTGGCTGATGGGGTATATAGATAGGCAAGGACAGCAGGATAGGTGAGAGGGTTCTTCAAAGACATAGGGTAGGTTTCATTCTTGGGATAGCCCTTGTTTTCTTGCGGATTTATAATTGTCGTCTGCTCCTGAGAAAGAAGAGGCAGATCACGCTGTTTTCCCCAGATGCCAAAGTAAGGAACGGACATGCCTTTACGGTTGCCTTGTTGTGATTCAAACTGAACGTAGCCACCATAAATAAGATGCTCGGTCGAGTTCACTTGGTTTAGCGGAATATCCACACGGACAGTGACCTGTTGTGTCTGACCAGGCTCAATCGTGAGATCGCTAGGCGTGAATGTTACATTAGCATCCGATTTGGCAAAATAGTCAGCCGGTAGGGTCATGGTAAGGCTGCTTTCGGAAATGGTATAGGGTTTAATGGCCGTTGCAATCTTGTTTCGCAGTCGGTAGGAAGCGCGTTCAGTGCCAAAGTTAGTAACGTTCAAGATATGGACTTTGTACTCTTGTACAGAGGCGGTATCATTGAAACTGATCTGAGCAGGCGAAATATGGACCGTCTCTTGAATAGCATCATACACTGCGAATAGGATAGACTTAGTCATTGCTTGCTAATTTCAATAAGGTTTAAATAAGAAATACCTTGTACAAGGCCAGCACCTTGGCGAACAGGGTTGTCGATCAGGTCATTATGCAGTGGGCCAGCGTTACCAATTGCTGCATAATTCTGGAAGTGTTCAAAGATAAATTGAGGAGTCACTTGCTGGTTCTTTGCTTTCCAAGCTTGGATAAACAAAGCAACGGATCCTGTCACATAAGGTGCTGACATGGAAGTACCAGACATCATACCCCAGGCACCAAGGTACCTAGGCAGGGTAGAGAAAATAGTTCCTCCAGGACCCGAAATTCTTGGATGCAGGTCCAGATCCGCATTGGGTCCAATACTTGAAAATTCTGAGATGAAACCACCCGTTGAAAGCTTCTGAGCAAAGCTCTCGCGACTGAAATGAAGTGTGATCGCTTCGTTCTTTTGAAGAGCTGCTTCAAGGTCGTTTCCAGCAACTTTGCTAATACCGACAACAGGGATAGCCGATAGAGCAACGTCAGGGGTTCGGGCTGTCTCGTCAGGTGCTGCAAACAAAGCACCTATGGCGCCCGAATTGGCAACGGTGGCCACTTGCTCAGACGGATCACATCCAGCGGCTAGCTTAAGTAAGGCGAGATTGCCACGAACATGGGAATAATCCGTCTGGTTGCTGCATGCGTTTTCACTTTTTGGATCGTAGCCTAGTACAACTTGACCATTGGGTATCAAATCAAATGCGGAAGGCTCAGGATTGTAGGCTATCATGGTCAAAGTAAGAATAAGTTCCTATCAAAGCTATATATATCACTTACAATACGGGCCAAGTTTTTGATCAAGGTTTGAGCCGGTCTTCGCTTCGAATAAGCGTGTAAGGAAGTGAGCATTGTCAATGGAGGCTACAGACAGAGATTTCTTTGCGGCCGCTGGAGAAGCAACACTAAAAGCACCACCTGCACCGTCGTTGCTGGCAGCGATGACAACTACAAATAAGGTTAGTATTTTGTAAGGAACAAGGCAGTCTTACGGTGATTTTACCTGGAATGCCTTTGTCGACTAATTTTTCGATAACGACGGATTGGGCGCTTTCCGACCATAATTGATTTGATTTCCCAAGACTGAGATTGATCACCTCACATTTGCTATCGTAAGCATCTGTAAGGGCTTGTAAAAATCCGTCATCGTCACCGCCACCTTCGCAACTGAAGACTTTCCAAAAGCCAATTGAAGCGTCCGGGGCAACGCCAACGAATGACTGAAAACAAAAGTTCGATGTTAAGCAGTTATTCTTGTTAAGCTAGTTTTCATTATAATTACCTTGCTCGCGTCGTAGCCTGCAGCGATACCTGCAACATGAGTACCATGACCACCTGTAAAAGAAGAGGTAGGTATCAGTTAGTACGTCAGTTTTTATTCATTTCTACTGGCATAACTTACTTCCTCCCTTGGATCCTAAGGGGCAGTCATCAAGAGGAGTGTCCTTCTTGTCGGCACGATCGGCTCCAGTCACCACTCTATAATTTTGCCCGAAACCTCCACCAAGAGCAGGATGATTGTAATCAATACCTGGTATTTCAATGTTAGTAACAGACGTATGTAAAGCATGCCATTGTAGCTTACCTGAGTCAAGAATACAGACCAGGACACCTTTGCCGGTCAGCTTGAGTTCTTCGTGTACCCGGTCCACTTGCGTTAGGTTATGTGGCAACAAAGTCCGGACCGTTTCTGGTGACACTTGGTTATTGATGCCCAATGGTTCTGCCTCAGGGTGGACTGATCTGGTATTTGGGTAAACACGGGCGACGTAATCCTTGTCAACGATGGCCTTCAGAAGTTCATTTTTCTTCGACTCTTCAAGACCTTGAGCTTCAAATGAGACACCCCGGAAGAGCTCGTGAGAAAATGCATAACGCTGTAGAAGTCTGATGCCTGAAACCCGGTTTTCTAGGTCTCTAAGGAATGCGCCGCTATCAATGGGAGTGTCAGATCCAAACTCCACCACATATTGGCCGCGAGTATGGAGCCGGTTCTTGGTAGTACGGTATTTTGGGTGAGTGAATGACTCTGCACCCACGGAAAGTAAGAGACACAGTAAGCCAATCGCCCAGAAGACTTGTGGAGCTTTTTTCATTAATCTGTGGTAAGCAAACTACGAAAGATCCAAAATCCGGTACCTTTATATATACCGGATCTTTCAACCGGTAGATTCAAACTCTGCCATCGTTTTGTTCAACAAGAGATTTCTCTCAGTCAAATCAAAAACGGCAGAAAAAAAAACAAGGTTACAATCGGTGTTATCGTACAAGTTGTTCAACCGCATGTTCGCATGCCGACAAATCCTACTACAGGGCTTTGCTAATGGATACCCTAAGGTTGCACAGTAACTGGCTTAGACCGAACAAAACTGGATTACCCGGAAACTGGCCAGTTAAAAGTTTTCTATATTTTGTAATACACGCAAGACTTCATAATGTCAGGAGGGAGACAGGTTTGTTGTACGATCAAAGTTCTGCTAACTTGTGTACTGATGGTAAATGTTTGATTTGTATTGTTATCGTATGCAAAACGCAGACAACTGTTCAGTAACACGCTGTTGCATGGAATAGAGACGTCGCGTGCCTAATAGTGCATCTACTTGATAATAGAAATGATTATACTTTGTTGCTGGTCAGCTAGGATTGAGTGATCATTGGTACATTATAGGTGCCACCTGGTACACGATACGCGCCGCTGATTCTCGGATGTTTCAAATTATTTGGTGTGTTCTGCTGTGTAACTAGACAGTTTGAAACTCATAGCAAAGTGACCATGAACATAGCCCCTTGTTCGTAAACTCTTGTGGCGTCTAGCCACCTGCTTTCCTACTCAGAGGGTTCCAATCATCTTTTGTATCTCCTTGGCTGGTGTGGCGTAGCATAAATCTTAAAACTTAAATTTCGTGTTTTTCACCTGGTAACAAACGAACAGGAACTAACATTACCACAATCGGCCAGAAAGCTGACGTGTCATGTTGCCTCAAATATTTTCGGTTTTCCTGTTAAGAGCCGACGGTTATAACTTCTCGGCTTTATCCGTTTATGTCAACAATTTAATCAGCGAAGGGGTAACTGGGCTTAGAAGGTCTTGATGAAACTTACGGGACCTTTGATCTCACTGAGCTTTTATTTAACGGAGTTGAATTCACCATGCTGTCCACGTGGATGCAATAACTATTACTATTGCTATTGCTAATTCAGGGGCCGTTTATACCTTGCGTAGTTGTTCATGACCTGCTCTTCCTGACCTTGTTTATTATGAGGCATAATGCATAGAGAAAGAAGAAAATATACAATCCCTTTGGTATAGAAGAAATTCTATAAACGGCTAAATGGAGAAAAAGAAAAAAAACAAAACGATATCAAGGGATATAACATGGCGATTTCATCGATGTGAAAGGGCATCAAGTGGGTTTACGAGTCCGAATGAGGTCGATAATTGGTTATCACTGTTAGATGGTTGCGAAGTAGCAATTTCCATGGTATCTGTCAATTGCGGTGCTGAATGTGAGAGAGGATGGCGAGGTGTGTGTGGTGAATGAGGTGAGTAAAGCGAGCTCTCATCGTCAGAAATCATTGTACTTGAACTGGGACTGGGAGGAATTGTGTTTCCATAGGTTGTCATAGGACTAAGTGAGGAGGACGAGTGATTATTGGAAAGGGGAGCAAAATTGGCATGGTGATGATGAGGTGTAAGGTTATGGGTCTGAACCGTTAGAGGTGCGCGCTGATGTGATGCATAGAGATTCTGCATCATTGCTGAGCTTGCAGCGGTCTGGGTTGGATCATGTGAAGTGATGAAGATAGAGGGTGGCTCTCGCTCGTGCTTCGGTATATCAAATTGCTCAAAATTAATCTCAGGAGGCAATTGACCTAATATAACGATATTGTTACCATTTGTTGAAAATGTTGACTTCTTGATCATGACATTACCCCCATTTTGTTGCATTATGTAGTTCATCATGTTCTTCATCATTTGTTGCTGGGAAGCCTGTTTCTGCTTCGTCTCTGCCAATTCTTTAACTACTTCATTGAAATTCTCAAATAGATGGCCGATCTGCTGCATCATATCAGATTGAGACATCTGCATCATGGCCACGTGGGCATGCAAGTCGCCAGTCTCACGTCTTGAATTATCGGAATCCATTGCTTTACGTTTGATGTCGTCAAGAAGATCCGGCCGGTTACGTAGAAACTTGGGATGTGAAAATTCCCAGATCTGATTCTCTGCAAGCGTGCGATGACCTCGCGGTGACTTGTTGATTTTGTGAAACCCATACCTTGTAAATTGATTTCAATATGGAATTATTTGTCATCCTCCTTTGTCTAAAACTTACATATTCAGTTGGCGTACAAAGCTAGAGAAATTGTTATGTTTGAAATGCTTCGGGAGGACATCACGAGAGAATTCCATAATGTTACAGACAATGAAAGAGGAACCTGTGTAATTCCAAGCGATGAGATGCTGGTATTGGTTGTCGACTACCATGCTGTTAACTGAATTAGAAGTACTGAAGAGTTTCGAATGGGGCGTTTAGGTTTAGGCTTACTTGTACAATTTATGGACAAAAGTGTTTGTATGGGCTGGTTTGGCTGATGTAGTAGACTGGACAGGCAAGTGCTGTGATTGTTGTTGTGGTGCATAAGATGGATGAACAAGGGAAGGTGAAGGCGATGGCGACATGTTGGGAAAAGAAGGACGAAAAGCTGCAGGTTCTCCTTCAAGCATTGAATATGAAGAGGTTGAAGTCGATCGACGATGGTGTTCCATCCTCGCTTACTGCTGTGAAAATGAATAAAAACGACTTTTCCTTTTTTGCCTCTCAATTTTGGTGATTTAAAATGGCGTCACGGTCAAATGGAACTTTGGGAAATCCGAATATGGTTCGCAGCTTTTTGCTCACAGCAAAATCTCGGGCTCAACTTGAACCTCCAAGTTAAATTCAATAGCCGATAGTCGCACAAATCGCCATCCTTCCTATCAGCAGCATAAAGTATCCTACCAAATCTTTGTATGAGAGCAGGATCATATCAATGTATTCAATATGCAATGGATGTCAACAACCCGTATATTGTTAGAAATTCTCATGAACACCTGTTAAAAAGGCTACAATCAACAAAGAAAACGCTTCTCGATG